>JAOPTO010000886.1:0-257806 GCA_033822845.1 Tetrapedia diversipes
ATATATTTAAAATAATTTAATAGTATAAACAACTTTAATAGTATATAAACGACTTTTCGATTTAACACGACTTCAACGTTCTTGTATTTTTTCACAGTCAAACTCTTTCTGCTACGCGCTCGCATTTTCCTCGTCATATATTCTTCCAAACACTCGTTTCCTTTCATTCTAATTGTCAACCTTTCTCACTCTACGCATTCGGTCACGTTCACCTAAAATTCCTCGTTATCTCAAGTATTCATCTTTCGCGCCTCAGAAACACTCTAGTCCAAATATTCTACGTTCACCCGACTATCGTTCAACTCAACCACTTTTCACATTTTCCTAGAATCGTACCCACTTAATCTCATTCCTACAATAATATAATTCCTTTAAGGTTTTAAACGCGACGCGACATGTACACGTGTATGTGTAGGAAAATTCTATAAAATGATTTTAATAGAACGAAAGATGGAATTCAGGTGTGAAAAAATAAAAGTGAAGTGATTAAAATATTAATAAATGTATATTTAAAACAATTTAACAATAACAACTTAAACGACTTTACAACTTAACAACTTCAATACTCTTTCTACGTTCACAATCAAAACCTTTCTTCCACGTTAGTCAAACACTTTCTGCCTTCACCGTCAAACACTTTCTGCCTTCACCGTCCAATAATTTCATAAAGTGCACGGTATTTATACACAAGGTTGTAGCTAGACTTTATTCAATCACAACGGTTTAAAATATTGTAGGAAGGGGGACTGGTCAGCGTTTTCATTCTACCAAATACACGCAGATAATGCAGGTATATCCTTAGCTAGGACAGTTGAATCGCAAATATATAATATCGGTTTCAAAAGAATACCACTAAATCTAAAAATCTAATTTAGAACGTAACACATACTTCTTTGAAACCCGCGGCTTCATTCCACGGAAGGAAGAAAGCAACGGTGCTCTTTAATACTAAATCAAACCAACCACTTCCACATGTAATGATAATAGTGGCTTTTAAATCATGCCTGAAAGTATTCTAGGACCTGAAACGAAAACCGACAATATTACTGATAAATATAGGTAAATTTACTGGTATTTCACGTACGAGTATTGATCCTAGTATGTAACTTACTAATGTTTCGGAATCTTGTATTATTTATATAGGAAAGTTCTGCTTTAATGATTTTAGTAGAACGAAAGATGGGACTCAGGCGTGAATAAATAAAAGTTAAGTGATTAGAATATTAATAGATGTATATTTAAAACAATTTAACAGTAACAACTTACACGACTTTACAACTTAGCAACTTCAACGTTCAGAATCACACTCTTTCTACGTTCACGGTCAAAAACTATTCTTCCACGTTAGTCAAACACTTTCTGCCACGCGCTCGCATTTTCCCCGTCATATATTCTTCGAAACACTCGTTTCCTTTCATTCTAATTGTCAACCTTTCTCACTCGATGCATTCGGTCACGACCACCCAGAATTTCTCAGTTGCAACGTTTTCTTAAGTTCTTATCTTTCACGCCTTAAAAATATTCGAGCCCAAACATTCTGCGACAATCGCCCAACTCAAGTACTCTTCAGACTTTCCCAAACTCTCATCCGCTCGATCGCATTCCTACATATGTATTTAAGTACACGTCTAAAACCTAGATCTCTATCAAAAACCTAAAGATGAAGTTTACAGAAACGTGATAAAAAGTGTTAGACGGAGTGAACGAGGTATTTTTTCTTGTTGCTGTATCTCTTACGGGACAGTTTCCAGGTACGAACAGTACAAATTGTTCTATCCTTTCGTCTACAAATAAGCCTCGTAATCGTGAGGAAGTCGGAGTTCCACGAGCGTGACTCTGTTCTCAAGTTCACGGCCGACTAAAAAAGAACGAACACTTTCTAAGTTCGCCTAGATCTACGAAGATCTGGCCCCGCGTGGTCGATTCACTGAATTCCTTTTCCGGGTCAACGGCAACGTGTCCTATAACTGGAGACTAAAATATTCTTTGTAAAAGCGAATATGAAGCTCGTCACGAAAGGAATGAAATTCTGTTTCTCGAAATACTGTAAAAACTATATCACAGCTTTCAGTCTATTGCCTTTTAATTTATAAAAACAAATCGTATTTATTTTACAGGAGAAACATACTACATTTGGAACAAAAACTTACATAAAATCGTTTGTTCAAACTTCTACATACGTCTGTAATTTTCTTAATTTATGCATCAAGTTATATAATCAATACAAACTGCCTTACGTAATCAACATAAAAATGATTTATTTTAATTTTGCGGGGTGAATTTGTGAGTAAATACGTAAGAATAATAAATACAATTTATTTGTTAACACTAAACGTTCTGCAACACATTCTTACTTTCTCCCTCTTTCTATCTCTATTTTCAATATTATTCGTTATTAAGATTGCTGTTATCATACACTGACTATTTTTTATCTCTGCTCTGTCTATCAATACCATGCATATGCAAATCACATAGATCATACTTCGCTATACTCATTGCACAACATGAACCTTAATGTCTATTCATACCCTTATCATACGCACTCGCTACACTCATCCTTCCATAAGAACAATCTCTCTCATATCCCATACTCAATGATAACCATTCAACCACAGAATTTAACTTGATTTTGTATGTGTATCTATTTTATTCAATGTTTGGGAAAGTTAGGTGAATTATAAATAAGAATACTCGTATAGTATTCGAGCAAATTTAATCCCCCATTTCTAGTACCGATACTTCAATTCGATATAAGTAATGAATAAAAGTATCTATAGCTTGGAAGATCCAATCCATCCCTATCTACAGATGTCGCTTCCTCGTATGGTTAGTCGCGACTGTCGTCCGCCGTGTTAACTATAGACTCGAAATTAAGATTGTTGTCCCTCTGTGGACATTAAGAGGGTTTGAAAATAAGCAGAAATTGGCTACGGTTTCTTCGTCCTCAAAAATAGCATTACCGGTACGCTCATGTCATAAATATGTCAAGGAAAACTTCCCGCTGTTGTTCCGTAAGAGGGAACAACAGATATCAGGCAGAGTTTTACGATTTCGCGAAGCATAGTTTGAGAAATTACGCGATATGGTGATGTTCCGTCCGGAACAACTTCCAGTTCTAAAAATGTTGTAAAAGAAGGGATGGAGGGCCTGAAAGAGGGCCTGAAAATTAGCCAAATTATTCTCCTATCCATACCTTCTTCCTCGCCTTTCCAACAAATTTTCCTACCCTATTCGAACGAGTCAATCCTCAACAACCGACGACCAAGTAAGGTTACAATCGCTCGAGCTCCTTTAGATTGGCCTCGAACCGTTGTGGTTTAAAATGTACCCCTTGAGTTTGACACGGCAAGTGATTTTCAGCGAAAGATCGTATACCCGCTTTTCTTCCTGTTACTTGTCTATCGACGATATTTATGCTAATAGGATTATGCGCTGAATCGCATTGATCTGATAAACACTACACCGATAACGAATAGCTTTCATTAATAAGGCGATATTATCGTGAAATATGTACTATGCCTAAACGATTCTCTGGCTACTCGCAAACACTCTGATAAATACAATGCAGGCTAATCTCTCGGTCGGTTATAATAATTTGCAATCGATAATGGAAGCCGCGATGATTTCGATTGCGTGCACTATATAAAATTGATCAAACGTTATTATAGATAACGTTAAATAATAGTATGCTCTGAATTCGTGAAACGGAAACAAATATTAATTTTACGTTTTTAAGACAATATTATTAGGTGTACAAGTTAATTTTAGTCTTTCTTTTGTTCAGGTTCGGAGTTTATTTAAATTTTTATGCCCAAAGGTTAGTGGATGAAGTAACCTCCCTCACTTTCTATAACCTTTGCCCATCTTTCGGACAACGGATGCCTGACTTAAAGAAACTAGGCTGTTTCATTTCGATGAACTCATTTAAAAGTGATTGCGACTCCTCATCCTTTAATCGTTGCGGCTGCCCAGATCGAAATTTCTTTCCCGGAACCTTCGATATCAGTATTTCCAGGTGAAATGGGATACAGTATTCTCACCAAGAACATCACAGATCATTTCTGCAGGTTTAGCGGCGTTTTTTTTTTAATTGAAATGCGAAGAGCACATAATGACGAATGTGCTCTTTGCTGCACGCCATCGTTTAACACTATTCCTACCGACACTTCACGTATACCTATTCCTACCACGACATTCCCACGTAAGACAGACTACAAATTTTTCTCAGAAAATAAACAATGAAGAAAGAAGTGAATATTGAAAAATGGATTATACGTATATTTGAAGAAAAATCTAAAGGCGATTAATTTAAAGGCGATTCAATTACATTGTATTTATGAAATTCTAATCGAAATTTTAAAAACGATCATTTGATCGGTTGTGGTAGGAATAGTGTTAAACTATTGTTTACCTAGGTTCTGTTAACCGAATCAAGTAGTCTTCTAATGTTTTGAAAAGCTAGGTGTCTACGCTATAAGACTCCGAAAATACCGTTACGATATTTACAGTGGCTCCAAAAAGTATTCGTACACTGTGTTACAAATAAATTTATTTAACCTTAAAGTTCTGATTTCAATGAAAGTTTTTAATAAAATTTTGTAAATATGTGGAACGTAATGGTATGTGTATGGATTAATTTTTTCTTTCATTGAAATACCACCTTAAGGAGGTGAAAACAACGTTAATGGTTTCAATAGTTATTCTCATATTTTAAATATAATTTTGTAATGGTGTGTGATCAAGCAAAACCTTTCGGATAAAAGATGTTCAATTTTTAATCTTCTATCACTCAGTCATAGAAAATGATTCCGGAGAAACTTGTATTCAAAGCATGAAGAATCGCTAAACTTTGAGGCTAACTTTGAACCCCTCAAAAAGAATTCCCGTCGAGAAAAAAAATTGCTCCATGTATAACCCATTACGCTCTATATACATACAAACTTTCATTGAAATAAAAATCTCAGAATTAGGTGAATTTCCTTGAAATGTAGTATACGAATACTTTTTGGAGCTACTGCACATTGTAAATAGCCTTTGTCATCATCGAAAGATGAAAGACTAAAATTAACTTGTATACCTAATATATTCGATTATTCTAGTTAGCAATTATTTCGAGGTTCTATGAATTGAGGTCGTTGTTCGTTCGAAACTTAAGCGCCTATAATAAAAGCTTAGGATCAACGAAATCTCAAGCACAAACTTGTTCCCTAAAGTCTGTCGTTGCTCGTGAACGCGATTGTGCAAATTTTTGTATTGTAGTCCGCGATGTTATAATGACCGCTACAATTTCATGGCGAATTCGCTTTAATGGCGAGAGGAAAGAAAAATAAACATCGTTGAATTACGCTTTACTTGCTTAATTACCTCCACGTACGAAAGTACTTTTCGGACTATGTATCTCGAATTAGTATGGCCGGCTGCGTTATCAGGGAAAAATTATTTACCCGGGCGAAATGGAGGTTAATAACGCATTCCACCATTATACTTTTTTTTTCAGCCAATTTAGGAGTTCGTTATGAATAAATTAACCGTACTTGCTTTCGGCGAATATTGTCGGCGACGATTAGACCATGGATATATAACGCTTTATCAAAAATAAATCGTTTGTCATTAATGGATTGTAGATGTTTATGAATTTCAATGCACTATTACCATTTTCTACTTTATTTTGAATACAAATTATAATTTCTTTACTAACTGTATAAAATAAAAAATGTAAACTTTTGTACAGGCTCACGTATCATGTGTATAGTATTCAAAAGTAATATACATATACATGCATACCATCCGTGTTTTAACTGCTATTCTATTTAAAACGGTTAATAAAAAATAATGTAGACTTTTATGCTTTTTATGTAAAACAAATATACAGCAAGCACTGAAACTACAGCAGATCAAACTGTATGTTAAAATTAAGGAAAGAAATTTTTACTTTTTAACCCTTTGCACAATCGATTCGATTGTTTAAATAATGCTATGATACAATCGTTGCGTTCCTATTTTCATAGGGTATCCGGTGTCGCCTCGTCATGGTTGAAAATAGAACATTATACAACAGTTGCGATTACTTTTGTCAATTGCTACGCCCAAATAGTAGCTGGCAACGAAATGGAATATCCAAATAGAAATGAAAAAACAGCATTCAAGAATAGTTTCATTTTAGTAACAACGAATGTATTAAAAAATTGCTATATTACATTTGGAATATTTCATACCAGCGATTTAACCCTTTGCACTCGAGAGGTGACCGTTAGTCGTTTAATAATACTAACTTCAAAAATTTTCTAATTTGAATTATTTACTAAGATTCACCCATATTCAACGTTATTTAGTTCAGTTAAGTGATATACTAAAATGTATATATATGACTATTTAACTTCTGAGTCTATTTAATAAACAAATTAATTAAAATCTGAAAATTTGCGAAAGCATCATTTGGTGACCAGCAGTCACCTCCCGAGGGCAAAGGGTTAAGTATTGTCTATATTGTTCGAATATTCTTAACATCGATTACAACTACTTCGAGTACCAAAATATTTTACCCAGCTCTGCTCCGCTAGATCTTAGAATCAACAAGTGTTGAGACGCGATAATTTCACTGTTATCAAATTCTACTGGGGTTCGGCTTCGAAAAAAACCTGGCAACATATTTTCTACACAAGATAATTAATGAGAGAGGTTTAATTTTCTGTGGAAATTGATTTCTCTGGAGATGGTGGTTAATCGTTTTTCAGAACGTGACGGGAAAGAGACGGGAGGAAAGAAAGGGAGGATGGCGGAGGATACGATTTACCACGGAGTCCTTCCTACATTGAAATTACAAACGCACACCGAGCCGACTTCAATTTCATCTATTGTCACACACGAACAATGCCGTCTGCTAAACTGCAAGAGGAAGCAGGAATTGAGATCAAGTGTACATTCGTGTGTGCGCATACGTGTGCGCGCCGCGCGGTTAGGTGTGTCCTGTTGCAGTACCGCTTGCACTCTGATTGCGTTGCGTTACGCTACGTTTATCGCGTGTTTTCGTCGTTAAAATATCGTAATGCCGCATCCGTTCGTGCGTCGCGAAAACATTGATAAAAGTTTCCTGTAGTTTCGATTATCCGCACTCGTGTTGTTCGAAATTTGCGTTTGTTCCCTCGTTCTGGAATCGGTATTGATAAATCGATACAGTAGAACCTTCGCTATAACGGTGTATATACTAATAGTAGATTTTTATGCATTTATGGAAAATTTGTTGCGTGGAATAGGTGCAGTATGCACAATATGAAAAAATGCGGAAACTGTTCAAAGTAAAGCACAAAAATGTAGGAAATATTCAAACAAAAGTTATAATATTCAACGAGTGAGAGAAATATTTAGATAGACCTTACTTTTTTAATGTTTGGTATCAGACTTTGTATTTACACAAAAATCCGCAGTCTACCAATAAGATATAATAGATTATATATAGTGGAACAGCAAATGAAAGATTCAGAGGAAAAAAGGGGTATATTAATTTTAACAAAATTTGAGTTACGCATTTATCTTGAATAATCTTAAATGTATTATCACTGGTGACATTGATGACTGGCCACGTTGTGAATTGCAATTTTTTCTCAGTTTTACAGTTATAAGAAACTGAGGTGCTCAATATCGTTAAAATAGCTTCTATTTATAAAATTTAATGTATTGAACATTACTTACAATTGTAAGCAAGAGTTGCAAATGATGTAGAGTAAGATGAAGATTGAAATAATGTTTTATTTTAATATGTATATGGGAAAACAAGAAGTTATGACTTTATATTGAGAAACAAACTGTTTTCTGATAGATGCTAAAATTTTATATGCTTAAGACCAACTGAAATAAAACATAGAGAAGCGGACGGTTATGATATTTTTTGAAGAAATAGATAAACATATGACACACGTCTATTCTTGAATTATAAATCACATGTCAATAAATAAGTGATTAAAATAATAAAATAAAACTGTTAAGGTTGTTATCATTCTAAACTGAAAACAACATTATCCTTTGGTATATTAATTCTTAGAAAAAGGTAAGTGGTACCTAGTACCAGATATAGCATAAGAATTAAATGTAGTATAGCCTCAAAATAATTCATATAAATGTAGCACAGCCTCAAAATAATTCATAGTGATTACAAATATAGTTATCTGAACTCTCTGGGATGTTAGTACAAACTTTATGAGCCTTTCCTTGACAGATTGATCACTGAATTCAATATTTGTGTCTAATGCTCTAATGATAACCATATGTTGTGGTATGGTTATCATAGAGTATGGGGTATGAGAAAGAATGTCTGTATGGAAGGATGAGTGTGGCGAATGCGTATAATAAACTATGAGTAGACATTAAGATTGGTGTGTTGAAATAAGTGTAACGAAGTGTGATCTATGTGATTTGTATATGTATAGTATAGATAGAGAGAGCAGCGAGAGGGTGAAATGGATAAAAAGACAATCAGAGTGATAACAGCAATCATAGTAACGAGAGATATTGATATAGAGATAGAGAGAGTGAGAAAATGAGAGTGTGTCGTAGAACAAAGCGATTTTCAGCGTGTTTAATATTTATGTAGCGAGTGAAGTGCGTGCGTAGAAGAATGTGTGTGGAAGGAGAAGGAGTGCGTGTGTGTGAGTAATGCGTGTGTTCGGTGCGAGAGTTTCGGCGGTTATAACAAAACAAAAGCAGTCAACGTCCAGCTTTCGTGGTGTTATCCCAAATTTACTACTGTGTCCAAAAAGTAAGGTGAATTTGTTCAAAAAATAAAAAATCTTTATTTATTTTTGCATATCAATTTCGTCGCCTTCAAAGTATTCCCCACCCGATACAATGCACTTATGCCAACGTTTTTTCCAATTCTCGAAACAGTGTGAAAATCCTTTTCCGGTATGGCCTTCAATGCTTTTGTCGATTCGGCTTTTATTTCCTTGATCGAGTCGAAACGGTATCCACGGAGTAGTCTTTTGAGTTTAGGGAATAGCCAGAAGTTACTCGGTGCTAAATCAGGCGAATACGGTGGTTGCGGAACGATATGAGTTGGATTTTTGGTGAAATGGTCTCGAATTATCAATGCTGTGTGAGCCGCGATTTTGGAACCAAACGAGATTAGACGCATCTAAGGCACAACAAATCTTTTAAAATAGTATTTACCGAACCTTTTGAAATGCCAACAGCATTAGCAAGGTTTCTTATTGTTAATCGACGGTTTTTGAGCACAAGATCTTTAATTTGACTAACGTATTGTTCGTCAGTTGACGTTGATGGTCGTCCGGGACGCTGTTCGTCTTCAACGCTTTCTCTGCCTTCTTTAAAGTCCTTGTACCACTTGTAAACATTTTTTTGCGACATAATCTCATCACCAAAGGCCTTCTGTAACATGCTCAACGCTTCCGCGGCAGAATATTTATTTCGCAAACAAAGTTTAATGCAAATTCTTTGCTCAACAAAATCACACATAGTGAAAATCAATAAACTCACTTTCGTATGTTTACAAAAATACGAATAGCTCTGCAGCAATTGAATATATTGACTTGAAACGCTGTATAGATATCAAGGACAGTATTACCCACCTTCAAAAAAATAATTGTATGCTTTCATAATATCCGCGAATTTTAAATAAGTAATTCACCTTATTTTTTGGACACAGTAGTATGTTATATTTCTTCGTGTTATAGAGGTAATAATTGTTGTTTAAATAAATTGTATTTGTTATTATTACGCATTTACTCACACCATAGACCGTGCTTCGCTACACTATGTGAAGATTTTTAGATCTGATTCGGAAGAGTGATTTTTTACTACAAGTTATGTCTGATTCTCATTATTTAGGAAAACAAGAAAACATATACTATTGTGTATCTAACAATTGTTTGTATTGGCATACACGGTCGAGTGAAAGGGAACAATGTTTCGTCTAAAAGTAGGGGACAGTAAGCCTTCACTGAAAATACATTTTTATAAAAATCACTTCACTAAATATAAATGACAAATTGACACTTAAAAAGTATTCACCAAGGCTTACAATAACACAATCCATATTCATTTTAGCCAATATAATTTGCTAAATTAAACTTACATACTTTAAAGTTTAAAAGATGCAGAGCTTCTTGTGACTTTCGGAACAATGAATCGATTTTTTTAATTTCAAACACATGAATACTGTGTAACATTTACATTCTGTTTTTCATTTCACCCTATCTATCCCCTCGATGATTAATAAGTTCATCGAGTGTTTTGCTTCAAAAATATTGATAGCGTTTGTTAAGGATTGATAATTATTTAAGTTGTTACGGCCGAGGCGTCTTCAAGGAGTTTTTAAAAAGAATATTTATTTCACAATGATACAGACTTTGATTCTTGATTGATTCTTGAATTACTCTTGCATCGTTGGATCGTTCTTGAATTGTTCGTTGACTCCTCTTGAATTGGATGATTGCATCGTCCGTTGATCTGGCCTCCTTTTATATCCGAGGTGTGATTAGGGGTGGGGCTTATCTTCTGATGGTGCAGTGTCTTTGTTGACTGTTTTTCGGGAGCGTTCCATATGATCGAGAATCGCGTGACTAAGGGTAGGCTTATCTCTTGATGGCGTACAGTTTGTCGTGTACGCGTTTTCCATCATCAGTATCTGGGTAGTTAAACTCGTATGTCGCACGCCGAATTAACTTTATGCAACTAGTTATATATAAGTGAACTGTATAATAATAATGCCGGTGTAGTGACTAAAGAAACACTTGATACTTTATTCTGAATACATTGAAAATAACTTTAAATTAAATGTTTGTGTGTTATATCGTGGCTATTGCAAATAGAAAAACGATACGCTTGAATTGAATGATCGACTATTAGTGTTTTTCGCCTGCCAAGCACTATCAATATGTGCACACTCTTGGCCGGGCGGACATCACTCCAAGAACAAGATGATTCGCCGGTCATCCTTGGAGAGGGAAGGTATGGCCCACGCAAGGGGTGATTTTGAGTTGTACCTTATAAAATCCTAGACCCCAGAGGGTCACCTGAAAGTCTCCTTATTTGCACTATTGTATTGCGGAGTGCAATGATGAGTGATGGCCTGGCGCTGAGGAAGTGTCATTAACCAAATTGTTATTTAAGTATCCTGGCCATCATTTCGATCAAGAGCTTCGCAACGCGACACAGTTGTCTCCCGAATATTCCTTTATGACGTAATGTGATTTTTTCCTGGTTACTCTATGTGGCGCGATGTGGCATAAGAACATGTATTATGGAAACACGGTTCTGGTTTATAACCATGGGGTCTGGACCTGACCATCGCGTATCCCCTGGATCAGAGCGCCAGGGTGACCACCATCCTTTTGCCAGTAAATTCCTTTTCCCAATTTTTTCCCTCACTTCCCTCTCCCACCTTCCATTTTCCAAACCCTTAAAAGGTGCTCGGCCTTTGCCCACTGGCAGAAGAAAAACGAAGCACACTAGCAAAACAACAAAGTGCGGCACCCGGGTAGTAAGGGTCAAAGTGATTGTCAAGAAAGGGGCATCAACGCAAGAGCCGGGATAATACGTTACCTTAGAAATTAAAATACCGTCGTTGTCAAACCAATATCTGCTATGTGCAAAAAGTATAACTTTGAGATATTGGATAAAAACATTCTCCTGTAACATTTTGTATGAAGCAGATTTTTGAATATTAATTTAAACTAAAGCTATTTCTGTTATATGTTATTTTATTTGATTTTTAGGTATTTGAATGTAATAATTTATTTATTATTACCAAATTAGAGTAATTTGTGCACATATCAGATTATGAATTGTCAATTATTGGCACATAGCAGGTATCAGTAAATAAACATGTCTAATTTACATTAGTATTTTATTATTGTTGAATGAAAAAAAAGTATTAATCAGATTTATACAGTTAAACCTGTTTTTGTGCGGTGGATAGGGACCGCATAAAAGAAATCGTACAAAAAAAATTTGGAAATTTTATAAATACTTACATATAATAAACAACTTTGTACGAAATACTACCTAAAATTTTTTTTATGCGGCGGACAGTGTCCGCATAAAAAAGGTCGCACTTAGAAAACACGTCAATTATTTACGAAATAGATGAGAGAATGCTTTCAATTAAATAAAATAATTAAATTTGTTCCGTCCTAACGGAACAACAGCGGGAAGTTTTCCATCGGCATTTATGACACGAACGTGCCGGTAATGCTATTTTTGAGGATTAAGCAGTTTTAGCCTTTTTGCCTTTTTTTCTAATCCTCTTAACGTCCGTAGAGGGACAATAATTTAATTTTCGAGTCACCGTAATTCCTCAATAGCCAAGAGCGTGTCATAAATGAGGGACTTCCGAAGAGCGCCCAGCCGGTACCCACATGCGACAGGTACACGGGCCCGGAAGAAGTTTCCCCTTCGTTGCCGAAATTCGGGAAACCTTCCCGCTCCGAGTGACTCACCCCACCCTCGTTCTCGAAACGCGTGCTAAGGGCACAAGAACGGGGGTTGGTGGTACTCAAGGCATACGCTGATTGGAGTCTTGATTTTTCGACTTCAACCAATTAGCGTATCGTCTTGAGGTATGGAGGAGTGACCAGTCGAACTCCTCCATATAAAACGAGTCACTTCGGCACCGCGGAAAACACATTCAACAATCCATATACAAAATAGTTTACCTACCAAGTCCAGTCACGTACACACAACAGTCGTTCTCCGCATTATTTTCGGACAATACTACCTTTGTAACTACAACTCTCAAGTTCAAGCACCGTTCGAACGCCAGCTCCACGAGATTAATTTCTGGTGGAGTTAGTGTATCAGGCATACAACCCGATACACTGCCGAGCACCGATCACGCGCAATTCGCGAATCTACGACGCTCAACAAAATTAGACCTGGAAAAATTGTAAAAACATGTAATTCTTCATTGTACATATACATGGAGAAGTTTTCAAATTTACATTAAATAGTTCGCTGTTACTCGTAATCCAAAACGCGCATCTTCTTGTGGCGAATTGGTCCAAAATCGCTTTTGTCGCTTGCAGATAGGATTTCAATTCCACAACATGTATATGTACATTGATAGGAAACATTAAACTGGTGCCAACGCCGCTGAGATTCATATACCGCATAAAAATAAATCGCACGAAAAAGGTTGCATAAAAATAAAATCGTACAAAAATAAAATCGCATAAAAAAGGACCGCACAAAAACAGGTTTTACTGTACTTTAAACAATTGTAGGTAGTCACGGTCAATAAACAGTTTAAATTTCTGTAATTGGTTGAACTTAAATCGAGTTACTTCCAATGGGCCGTCATACAATGTTGAGTTTCAGGATACTCTCGTGGAAGGCGCCTTTGTTAAGGTAGTTTCTTTTTATATAAAAATTTGGTTAGTAAACTAGTCATGATAGTCAAAATGTCAGAATCTACAAAGAATGCACATAGCAGATATTAGTTTGACAACGTATTACGTTGTTGTGGTTGATAACACTGTTTGGAATTAGATGCTGTCCGTGACTAAGGCAACTATAGAACGAATAAATGGAAATATATTGTTTCGTGTAGTATTTTTATAGGAAATATATTATTCTAGTAGATATTAAAAGAAATGTTTGTTTTATGGGTTCTCGTGCTTATCAAATGATGAAATAGAACTTGAAATGCAGAGTTTTCATTTTTCTTGTACGTTGTTAAAGATGTACAGCATTTACAATGTATAACTAATTAAATAATAATGAGAACTTAATTACACAATGGATTAAAGGTAAAGGAATCCTACAATTATTGATTATAGCTAACGGTAACTGATTAAAAAGTAGAAAAAGCATCAAAAGGAACATTTATCAGTAAAATTAATAAAAAGCAAGTTTGTGGTTAGATTTAATAAAGTCATAATCAATCTGATCAATTTGATCAATTTCGTGAGTCACTATAATTTCGTCCAGCTTTCTCAAACATAAGAAGTGACATCTCAGACTTTAAAATGGCGATGTTTTTTACATAACTTAACGAAAATTAGGCGTTTTTCTCTAGTTTCTTTTGCAACACTTCCTAACTTCCTCCTACATACGATCGTCGCATACCGACCTGGAAAACAGGGATTCGTTTAAGGTCTTTTATGACACTGTAGAGGGTTGCTAAGGTGTGATGCTTTGTAAGTTTATGGGTACTTAAAGAAGGTTGATAGCCCCGGGGATGCGCGATAAGAAGCTGATCTTCCGGCTAATTAGGTGCATTTTCGGAGTACGGTAGCCACTTCCTCTGTGAAATTGCAAAAACCATCGCTCTACAGTAATCTTGCGATCGTGAATCCCATTAACCCAAGTACCGAGACCTATGCCCTTTAAAGAACACCTCCCTCAGGAATTACAGCGGGATTATCAACGCGTAAATAAGCCAGCTTTGCTCGTTCCTTAACCCGAGACGTTAAATACAAATGGATACAAATGCTGAAGTCGTAGAGAGTGACTGGTCTACTGACATCCGGATCACACGAGGCAAGCCTAGCTAGCCGATAGCGAGGATCCTGCCTAAATCGCGGACTTGATAACGACAACCCTGGTATCATACCTGGTAATCCTGGATCGCATTATCGAGTGCAGTAGGTTTGGAGTCTTCGTTGACTGCTCGAAATGGCACGAAGTCGTGCTATAAGTTCCTTCCATTTTCTTATTAGATATCTACAGTAGCGGACAAAAGTTTAAGACAAAAGGATGAAAGAAAATATATTAATTAATTAATAAGAAATAACAGTATAAATAAATTTTATATTCTATGCTAATCAGTAAATAGTGTTCTACCATAATGATAATAAAAATGAATAAATAAAAGCTATTTTTGAACTATAAAATTATGTTTTACATTGTCCTGCTGGCTTAAACTTTTGCCCGCTACTGTATGTACTGCTTATAAAACTTATGTTATTTATTGAAATTATGTGCAGTTAGCTGTACAGTGGCTCCAAAAAGTATTCGCACACTATGTCACAAATAAATTTGTTTAACCCTGAAATTCTGAGTCTGATAGAAGTGTTTGATAAAACTTTGTGGGTATGTAGATCATGATAGTATACGTATGAACTAGTCTCTTCTTTTCATCTAAATGTTATTTTAAAGGGGTGAAACCAGCACTGAAATTTCTGAGTTTTCTCTCATTTTTTAAAGATAACTTTGTAATGGTACTTGATGAAGCAAAACCTTTCAAATAAAAAATGTTTAGTTTTTAATACTGTATCGTCCTGTCATAAAAAATAACCCAGAAAAACTTGTATTCAAAGCGTGAACAAGCATTGAAACTTTGAGACCCGTTATCAGCCCCTTTACAAAATATTTTGCCGCCAAAAAATTTGCTCCACACAGGACACACCATGTTCTGTACACACATAAAGTTTCATTGGGATCATAATTTTAGAAGTAGATTAATTTTCTTATAATACAGTGTACGAATACTTTTTGGAGCCACTGTAAAAGTTTCGACACGCTACGTTATAGAATTTATAAACGAAGCATGCAAAAAGTCGATTAATAGGCTCCCGGTCGGTAAACTGTTAAGTCTTCTCATTCTTTAGAAGTACCATCCTGAAATTTCACGAAATCAAATCATCCCTGTCGTGCGAGAATCTAATATAAGACGAATCTTGCGCCATCAGCAGTTAGCAACGTTACAAACGGTCCAATCATCAATCGTTCCGGACTCCGCCCACTAACTATTATCGTACAATTTATACTCGAATCCGAGGGAACAATTCAACCCTTTTTTCGCACGATCGAGCATATCAGCTTTCTTCTCGGCGGTTCGTTTTTCATCGTCGACGCTTTCTTGCCTCTCGCCGCGGCGTCGAAAAGCGTCGTGTCATCGTTTGCCTGGTTCACGCGAAAGCGGTCAACGACGTCGTGCGCCGCGTTGCGGCCACGTAGCTTTCGAACTTTTGCCAGCGCGCAGCTTTCTCCGCGCGCTTTCACTGTCGCTCGACATACGACGACCGAAGACGAGTCGTGAAAGCGATTAACGAGACGACGAATCCGTGTTCGAATTCGAGTTACGAGGACGACGAGTGGCTGTAAGAAACAGGATGTACATACAATTTTAAGAGATTTCTTCGGTATTTGTATTCCATTTCGGGTCACGAAAGGTGAACAGCGTTAATTGTTTCAAATTAACGTCTCGAAGACTTGTGTTTTTACTTGATCTCTGTATTCAGGTGTGAGTTTATTTACAGAAATAATATTTTAACCCTTAAATGCATATCGTTGTAATACTACACACAACATACCATTCAAACGACCTCAAAGTCATTAGTATTCGCTTACTGCACACAGCTGTAGAATTATTATCTATATGATATATTTTATCGAGTAGCAACACATTTTTTTCTTTCAATGTGAACTTGACATTGACAAATCGAAGGCTACAAATCTGAAATAGATGTAAATTGCATTGTAGTTTTGTTGTGTAATTATTTGATTTTCAAAGGTAAGAACGTACAAAAAAATTGTTTTTCTATGCAATAATATATTTTGTTCAGTACTGTTATTTTGTTTTGAGATAATCCATTTGTATTTTTATCAGTGTTATTTTCTAGTAAATTCATAGTGTTGCAGATATGCAACAGAAGGATTTTTAACCAGTCAGCTGTGGCGCGCTCTTTTGAGAGCGCGCACCTATATTCGTGTGTCGCGAAAATCAAGCGATGACGGGAATAGTCGTCAAACTCAGAGTAAGTCAAAAGATAAAAAAAATCGGCGTTATTTTATAAAACGAACAATTTTCTTACTAATATTTATTCATTTACTTAACATGAACATATACTATATACATAATAAAGGGGAAACTCAGAACAAATCAGATGTTTATAAAAGTTAAACATTTAGGCTGCTTCTCTCGAATGGTATTCATGAAAACAGGGAACGACACACAGGGGCACTTCGTACGTCGCAGACCAATACTGTGATTCCTTCCTAATCTTTTTTTTATAGCAAAATGCACACCTTCGTGATGGATTATTTATTGTTACAAAATTTGACGGTATATAATAAGGGAAATGTTTCCCGCTGAAGTTTAAAATATTAGATCTTGTTTGAAATTGACCTCTAAAGGTTATAAACAAATTGAGATTTACGAATATATTTTAGTTCTTGCTAAAATTACAATTTAAATAGCAAATAATAAATGAATTCTACGTATGACAGATATAATCGTCATGACGCAAAAATACTGCCATTCTGCATGACGGATATAGATGTCAAACACAGCTGACTGGTTAATAAATTACTACCAAAAAATTATAATAGAAATTTTTTCTTTATTTGTTCCTGCATTAGCATGTACATGACTACAAAATATATTTTTTTCAAGGTTTAAGAAAAAATCATGCATTTAAGAGTTAAGAATAAACGTTTATACAGGTGTATGTAAATGTTTAAAAACATAAGACAAATTTTTCTTTCAATAGTGTGATAAAATGATAAGATGCACAAAAGTAACAGTTAAAAAGTAAATTATAAATATATATAGAAGAATTTTGAGAAATACATAGGTTAAAGCTAGTTTCAGTTACAGATTTCCTTTCTTTATATTTATAACAACGAAATTGATATACAATGTAATATCCTCATACCTTAGTCAGAAAAAACTTTGCTGTTATATAAATAGTAGATTTAAGTTTATTTATAGTCAGTAGGAGCTATTTTATAACACAATTAAACATGTTTCGAACCTTAAAAGCGTAAAACAGGCCTATTAGACTTTTACATATTAAAAATAGTGCCTATATATTTTTAGATATTATCTTGCAACACAAATGAATATTGAAAACATCATGTATCTTGAAATAAAAAAAGATGCACTTGTAGTACAAAAAAAGAGATTCAAATATTTAATTAAAATAGAAAAAAAATGTTCAATGTTTTCAAATTCTGCGTTAAAATTTTTTCAAAAGCTTTAATAGTTTCTCAAAGATCCGTAAATCAATCGTTCTAAAAACCACCTTTACTCCTTGTAAGATCCGAGAAACTTCGTTCGTCAAATAAACGATCATGAAATTGTAAACCTATGAGATCCGCAAGCGACGAACTGGACATTTAATCGTCGGACATCTTCGGATGTGTAATTTCCGGAGCTATTTTAATTTAGTTTATTGACCGAGTTGGCCCTTTGCATCCATCCTCACCTTTCACCTTCCGTATTACAGGGCAATCTGCATCGACTGAAAATAATTTCCTTATCTCGCGCTCGAACAAAGTTGAACGTCTTTGAGAGTTTGCCTCTCAAGATGAGTTTTTAATGGAAACGAAAAGACGATTTTCTAACGGGGCAGAAAGAGCATTACGCGCAGATGGGCTAACATCGTTACGTGTAAATTAACGTTCAGATTATTCGATCGTTAATAGCCTATGAATTAAACATGGCCAAAGGTATGGTTGTGTTAATATTGTACGCTATTGATATTCAACGAATAATCTTTCATTCAATGCTGCACTACCTTTACCATTTCCTTTTCTACAATTTGCATTTTCTATTTTTCTATTTTCCTTACCAGCCTTTATTTCTTTATTATATCTGTACAATATTCTCAACAATTGTAAATTAATATGAATAAAAATGTGTATTTCACGAATCAGCTACTTAATAGAAAAATAATTTGAATATCATTAATTATAAGTGCTCTAAATTGTTGAAAATCAATAAAAAGATTGTATAATTGCGGCATCTATGAGACTCTTGAGGCTGTTGTGTCTAATCATTTTCTTAAAATTCAGTCTTCGGGGGCATTTCCTCGTGCGTATTATAAAATATTGAAAATGTTGGTTCATTTGCAGAGATCTCGTTAGTTTCTTCATTATTGCATACTGTTATGAATTAATCTTCCGAAAATTCGGCATCTCTCCCTTTTAATATTAAATTGAGTTTTTTAGGACCGCAGATTCTGTAACCTTTAGTATCTGTGCAGTATCCCAGGAATATGCATTCTTTACTTAAAATTGACTATAACAACTATAGTAATATGAATCAGTAGATTTCAGAGGCTATCACTCTATCACAAAAACTTCATTACATAGGACATACAATAGAAAATAAACTCTTGGCAATAATAATTCTAGCAGGTCTGCCTTCTGAATACAAGCCATTAGTCATGGAAATAGAAGACTCTGGTACATCAATCACCACTGAACTGATAAAAAATAAATTGTTATAAGACGACATTAGAGTCAAAAGTGAACGTACTGTAGACGAAACGGCATTCGCGAGCAAAGTGAATGAAAAAATTCCATCATAAATAATAAATACGTTTCCTCTACAAAACACGATAGGATATTTTACATAGATCTAATATTTTTCTACTTCTGTACCAATTTCTGTTTTCTACTTTTCTATTTTCATATTATTTCCTATTTTCTCCATTAAAATATACGTTTCGTATTTCGCCTTTTCTACATTTATGTGCAAACCTCTTTAATGCATAAATTCACTGGAAATTATCCAATTGTTTATATTTTTTGAAAAACTATTGCTTTCAAGTTATATCAATTTAGAAACAAGGGTGTAATACGTACATTTCTACGGTGATTCGTATCTTATACTTATCTACTTTTATATTTTCGACGTTCTTTTCTACCGAACCTCGCGTACTGCACCACCACCGACATCTCCTTTTTTTGCTTCGCCCTAATAAAAATTCTCTTCCCTCGAACAGGGACGTCCACATAATTATAGTTCCCCTTTCAGAAAAAAGAAAATACTTTTCCCATTAAATCAGTACGTACCACTCCTCTTCTGCGCGTGTAACTCTTAATTTTTTCCAATGGAAAGAAAACAGAGAGACCTGGAGGACAGAATCGGGTGCGCAGGAATCGTGTGTGCAACGGCGAAAGAATTTTTTTTCCGAAACCCGGGAAACGTCGCAGCACATGCGGAATATAAATCTCGATTCCCTCGGAGCGTCGTTCGGGGGCTTAGAGCACTCAATGCCTTCGATAAATCCGCAGTGTAATCGAGTCTTCGCGTTGAACATCCCGGATTAGCCACTCGTCCGGTACCTACATTGTTCCGTCTACGGGCGACGTGGA
The DNA here is from genome assembly GCA_033822845.1 of Tetrapedia diversipes. Taxonomy (NCBI): domain Eukaryota; kingdom Metazoa; phylum Arthropoda; class Insecta; order Hymenoptera; family Apidae; genus Tetrapedia; species Tetrapedia diversipes. The sequence continues at coordinate 20,062 of JAOPTO010000886.1, forward strand.
ATCCACAGGAATTTTTGGCCCTCGCCATCCGGTGAGCACAGGGAAGGTCAATATTGTCGGAAGAAAATTGGCCACGTGGGTTGGTGAGTGGGACCGCTCTTCCGCGCTGCGAGCACGTATCCCACCCACGTGACGGCTTTTGACAACACACCCCGGGAAACCGTCGCGTCACGGACACGGTTAGCCGTGCGTCTCTGCGAATTCTCAGGTTTTCTCGATTGAAAATAAATCTTTTCGGCCGGACAACGTCTCCGACACCACGAGCCCTGTATGTGGTTACGTCGAATCCCTTTTTAGAGGTAGAGTCAACTTCGTGTGCTTTGCGGTGTCCATTAGAGCTTCAGATCTTGTACTCCTTTTCTTTAACCCTTTCGCTTTGAGCGCCGGATATATCCGGCATTCACGCGGCGACATGTAAGTACGATCGCCGAATATATTCGGCATCTTGTAAATATATATAAATACCTAAATATATGTAAACTGTAATTGGTCTAATGTTATTAGAATAACTAAAACAATATTGTATAAGTCTTCTAAACCATGCGCACTGTACACATTTCTGACGTGTGCTTCCGTGCAGTGACGGCATTTCGGCGGATTAGACTGCCGAAGCGAAAGGGTTAAGTTAGTTGTGTAAGGTGATAGCTATTTTAGGAGCTGCAGGACGTGGATGTTAATGATGATATTATTGTATGCCTGGCTAAGCCTGTTTTTTGCAATAGTCATCCTCTCAGCAGTCGTCTCTTTCCAAATATTTTGTCGCTTACCAATAATTCATCCATGTCCTCTGATCTTTAAGTCACCCGTACTTCTTGAATTCCAAATTTTCCTCATCTTATCTTATCCTTACTACTCCGTTTTACTGATCCTTAAAAGAACTAGAACAAAACCCAAAAAAATAGACTTGTCCTAGAATAACCGTAACGTATAGTTGTATTAAATTCGATTAGCCTCGCCGTATAAAACTCTTCTCTTAAAAATCCCCCACGTGTTGCACTCATCTCTGATATCGGGAATACAACACAAAAATTTGGAGTTCGAGGAGTACGAGTGACTTAGGGATCAAAGGACATGGATGAATTATTAGTAAGCGGCAAAATATTTGAAAACAGATGACTGTTGAGAGGAAGATTATTGCGATAAGCAGGCTTGTTTGAGTAGATGCTACTATGATAGCCAGGCATACAGCATTATAGTTGTGGAAAGAAAGGAACGAGGGAAGAGTTGAATAAAATATTGGTCCTAGATAGTGGTATGCTGAAGTGGTAAAATATCGGTAGGGATGTCATCCTATCTTCTAACTCTTAAACTCTATCGGTGAGAGCGGATATGTCTGTCCTTAGTTCAGACATTACTGTATCAATCGCTATCATCAGTCTGGACTCGAAAACATCGAGTTGATGTCTGAAAAAATCCTCCATCTCTTATCTAAACAATTGTCTTGCGTTATCCAAGAGAAGCGGGAAACATGGGTCCAAATCCTGAAAGCTAGACGAGGAAGCAGGTGAACAAAAGTTAGGACGAGTAGAAAGTTGCTACAGATTACTAATATCACAGTCAATAAAGTGACCGTTATCATCCGTATAGTATCCAGTACGTACTATCCAATATTATCTCGTCTTAACACTATTCCTACCACGACCGGTCAAATGACCGTTTTTAAAATTTCGATTAGAATTTCATAGATACAACGTAATTGAATCGCCTTTAAACTATAGACTTTTTCTCAGATATACGTATAATACATTTTTCAATATTCACTTCTTTTTTCATTGTTTATTTTTTGAGAAAAATTTGTAGTCTGTCTTACGTGGAAATGTCGCTGTAGGAATAGGTATACGTGAAGTGTCGATAGGAATAGTGTTAATATTATGACCTTGGAAAACCGCTGACTTATTTTCGACTTATTATTTTCGTACAAAGTTTTAAGGATTATTTATTATCCTGAAATTCTTAAATTTTACATTAATGCATCCTATTCATCTTTAAGACACCGACAATTTGACACCTTCGTCAAGAACAACATATCACCCAATACGATCAGCATAACTGTATAGAGTTATTACTAATGTCAACAACCACTGTACCGAACTAGATTTCTTTAATTCTTTTTCTACTTTTAAACGAAACGTTCATCAACTGATAGCCTCCTACGACTAATCATTGTATTGCTTGTATGTATATACCAAAGGGTTTATTTTGACTCATATATAATAATAATAAATAAATAAATAAAGAATACATTTCAGGTAGTTATGGATGCCACAAAATGGGCACAGCACAGGCCTGGACACTATCTTTTTGCAACCCCTGCATGTACTCTCCATGACGAAAGTTGTGTAGATAATTTACGGTAAATTGGATGAAATTTGAAAGTGGCTTAGATCGTTAAAAATACTTGGGTAGAGCGAAACAAAGAAACGTCTGATACCTACGACTGCTGTTTTCATAATGAAAATGCATTAATAAGTTGAGTTTGTATCGTAAAATGTAACATTTATTTATATAACGGAACTGAAAATTAAGTATAATACTTAAAATAAAATATCCATAAAAATTATTTAAAATACGATACTATATATTCTGTTAGCCATATCTGTCGATACCAGATTTTCGGGATGTATATTACAAGCGTTTTCATCAACATGTTACTAAATTGGTATGTCAAACTTTGACGCCATATTGACAGCACCAGTACACCAAGGCCTGTATCAATGTTTGGATCAAAAATGCATCGATCTTGGAGCACAAGTGACACTAAATTGGTTACGAAATCGTAGCAAAGTTTAGCGATAATAACAGTGTTTCGCCTGTTTCTGACATTAATTTCTACCGAAACTTGGTAACAGGTCTGATGCCATTTAAAGCTTTAACAATGATTTTTACAAGTTGCGAAGTAGGAAAATAGTGTGCTAGATTAATTAATGCGTATTAAACATTATATCTTAATGTTCCTAATTATTTTTTGGGGGTAATGTGAAAATTCCGGTTTTCCATGATGTCAAACTATTTTAACTGTTTTAGAAACTTCTTCCAAATTTTGCTCATAGGGAATTGCCAATTTTTCTGAATAATGTTGTACTTTTATTCTGAATAACGTCATTGTTTGAAGGTATTAATAACCAAAATTTCATAAAGATCAGTAATTACTTACTTAAAATATTTCCTTAATAGACCAATTTCCATCTACTTAACAAAACTAGTCGACACTTTACTATATATTATTTAGTTATTATGCAACATACACATAATTATTTTAAATGCCATAAAAATTAATACATTTATACAGTTTAAGTTAAAATTTATCATCACCATCACTTTGTAACATATTTCATGATTCCACATGTATACATAATACTACACTTTCATTCGTTTATTATACTCGATCATTATCATATTCGATCACTCCATCACACGTACAGTAGCTGACAAAAGTTTAAGACGAGAGGACAATGTAGAACATAGTTTTATTGTCAGCAAATATTGTCTGTACATTCATTTTTATTGTTATTATGGTAGAACACTATTTATTGATTAGCATAGAATGCAAATTTTGTTTATCATGTTATTCCTTATAAATTAGTTCGTTTAATTTCTTTCACTCTTTGGTCTTAAACTTTTGTCCACTACTGTACTAACGAAAGGGCAATGTAGAACATAATTTTATGGTCTGCATATATTTTAATAATTTTAATAGTTTAATTTCTCTTACTCTTTGGTTTTAAACTTTTACCCGCTATCGTATCTTCCAGTCTCACTCAACGGTATTAGTTAACCCCGCGAATCACGTCATCGAGAGTCAGTCGGCTATGGTCAACCGGTTACGGATTAATTAATTTGACGTTAATTTAACGTTCAGTTAATCCTAATAATTTTCCTGTGTTCGCACGACTCCAAATTTAATTTAATATTAACGACACTTTGCGAGGCGCGCGTTTAATTGCCTCGGAAATGCGCGCCGCTGTTGACGTATAATCGAGGCGGTCGCTGAACCTTCTACCGATCCGTGTATTGTTCGATTTTACCTGTAATTACGGTTCGCGAACGCTGCAACCTCAGGTTACACTGGATAATATTAATAACCTCGAGTAGCCGGCGGTTAGTTTATTAACATCACCGTCTCAAGAGAGCCGCGGATGTATCCCGCTTTCCGATCTTTTGCTTCGTTTATTAACCTTTTTGTCATTAACGTTCATTAACACGTTCCGTGCCACGTGTACCACCGGTGGTACACGGTAAACTTGATCGTCAGGCCACGTGTACCACCGGTGGTACACGCAGTCATATTTATTTAATACGCTGAAAACATATATTTTATTACAAATATAATTCTGTAAATTATATTTCTACCTAAAAAATGAAGCATTATACAAGATGCAGTATAGAGCAAAACACATAAGTTTATTTAATTGTTATATATACAGTAATTAATAATTAGATTTAATGGTGCTTTTAGTCAAAATATCAAATGGCCTAAACGACAAGTCAGGCAAAAATGGTTTGGCACGGAACGTGTTAATCCTTTCGCTACGAACGGTGACTATAGTAATCCAACGACTGACGCTCGCTACGTACGAGCGGCGACTATAGTCACCCCGTGAAATTTCGCGAACAGAGTATTATTGCATTATTCGATAATTTTTTAACTCTTTCCTTTATACGACCGATTATAGTTACGCTCTGCGTAAGATTCGGCGGTATTGAATGTACGACGGCAATTGCAATTGTTCCGTAAGTGCACACTTTTGGCATGGCTTGTACAGCGGGAGTTGCGTGCCGAAGAATCCTCCCGTAGGGAAAGGGTTAAACCCTACTACAGATGATTACAGTCTACCACGAAGAGGCGACTGAATATTTTTTACTTATTTGTACTTATTTATCTATATATCTAAAAATTTCTTAATTTTTATTTTGAAGAGATATGATATGGCTCAAGTGTGAATAAAATAAAGTGAAATGCTTAGATAATAATATATTTAAAAATAGTTTAATAGTAACAACTTAATAGTATATAAACGACTTTTCAATTTACCAACTTCTTATGACGTTCTTACTTCTTTCAAAATCACACTCTTTCTTTCACTCTTACTCTTGCATTTGCCCCGTCATATGTTCTTCCAAACACTGGTTTCCTTTCTTTCTAATTATCAACCTTTTTCACTCGATGCATTCGGTCACGTTCACCCAAAATTCTTCAGTCGCGATATTTTATCAAGTACTCATCCTTTGCGCCTTAGAAACACTCTAGTCCAAATATTCTGCGTTCACACGGCTATCACTTAATTTAAACACTTTTTACATTTTCCCAGAATCGTAACCACTCAATCGCATTCCTACATATCTATGTATTTATTCATTTTTTTATATAGCTTTATATATATTTACTTATTTATTTATTTAGGAGGAAAACGCAGTAGAAATGAATTTGCAAAATATGTTGGAGGTATAAACAAGAACATATAACAAAAAACGAAAAGTTAATGCAATTACAGAATTCCAATGAAAAACATACAACATGGGTGCAAGATTAAGATTAATAGTAGACATTAGGTGGCCTTAACAAAAGGGTTGACACGTTCTTATAACGCACTACGGAGAGAACGTTTATTATCGATGTACTGACAGCAAATCGTTAATTTGCAACAGTGTCGAAGTCCTGAATGCTTAACGAGATTCAATGTTTAATCAAATTTAGTTCTTTTGATGGAAGTTGAATTTCTCGGAAATTGGTTACTTCATTGGCCGGAAAAGGCGTTTCTTTGTAACTTCTCTTTGTCCGGTTACAGCACAGTATATTATAGAAAAAGGTATTTATCCCAAAAACTTTTAGTTTCCGCCCGCTCTTGATGCAATTGGAACGTCAAGATATTTTGAAAATACCAATAATGCTTCTAATATCAGTACTCATTGATTTCCGCGGGTTACAGATACACTTTTTTATAGTTGAAAATATCGTTAATACTACAATATCGTTCGTGGTACACATCCTGCTCGCTATATGAGGATTGCATGGTATTTATAATCTACGAAACCCTATGAAAACGCGCCATTATGGTTTTCAAGAGAACTTATTACTTAAATTGCAGGAAAAAGACACTTTTATAGGAACTGCAAAATGCACAACTCGTGGTTGGATTACATGTGTTTCTGTCGACTCAGATCTGACTGTAATAGACTCTCGCGTATGGGCTGGACTAATTATGTACCTCGAGTAGAAAACAATGTTTTGGTTAATATTAAATCATTCTGGAATTTCTCAAGAGTTATGAGGAAAACTAAAGGACGTCCAACCAGAATTAATAGGGTCCATGTTACTAAATCTCGAGACCGAACATTTAGATCTAAATATTAGTGGAGATCTTATCGATGGTCCCGAAATATTATAATCGACTTCACCTATGATAGTAGGGTTATTTATGGCACCATTGATGATCTTATGTAGAAAGGATGAGTCACATATGACCCTCCTATTTTTCAACGATATAATATTATAGCGACTCATGATACTGTTTGATATCCCAAAGGGTTTCCGCCTGTAAATGAATAAATAAATGAATTATAGCAGTACGTCGTCATAAATCGCGAACAAACTTTCTCCCGTTCAGCGAGCGATGTTTGACGACAGACAAGTCGTTGCGTTGTCGTGTTTCGAAAAGCGACGGCGTGAAAAGGGGAAACAGAAAAAAATAACGGAAAATCAAAGAGAAACAGAAGAGAAGCATTGTGTGCGGCGTTTTAGCTTGGAATTGGACAAATGTTTGGAAATGTTATTAAAGGGAGGAACAGAACGTTTCGCGATTGGAGGAAGGGACGGGCAAAGAGAAAAACCGGGGCAGACAAAGCGCGATTTCAAGCTCTTTTTTTTTTAATCAAAAAACTTTCAGACGATGTCGAGCAGCAATGACGTTTAATTGCATGCGTTGCAACGGGAAGTTCCGGCGAACAATAAAATGGAGAAAACGCGATATGTGAATGAAGATTTTTATTAAAAACCAGTCGAGCCGAATCCGGTTCTGTGAACGGTTCCGAGGCTCGCTGACGAAAGGGAAAATACGATAAAATACGATAATACACACTGCTGTGAGAACTTTTCCGGAATGGAAACTTTAATAGCGCGTGTCGTGAAATGTGAGCATGCAGGAATAGTGCACGTGGAAAGCGATATGCGAAGAAAATTTGAATGAAGATCGAAAAAGGAGGTAGGTAGAACATGTTATAATGAAATGTAATAGTATGAGAATGTAACAGTAGAATTTATGAATTGCAGAACTGAATGGTTCCACTTTTTAACATTACCTATTATAATAATAACCCGTCATGCCAGCGAAATTGTTTCCAGTTCGTTCACACATGTACGATAAAATTTAAAGCAATAAAAATCGCATTCCTAACATATGTATAAACAATATTCATAAGAAGGATTATAAAAATTAAGGGGAAATTAAAAGTGACAAATAAAAGAAATTGTTTTTCTCAATGTACTGGGTGGTAGCAGTGTTATTATAAAATCCATGGCATTAATTTTACAAAATGATCAATAACTAAGTACAGCAAATAAGAAAGTAGGAACAATATGTAAGAAAAGATGTTGATATAAGAAAGTAACAGTTCTAGAAAATGATTTACAATTAAATATCATATTATAGGAGTAATAATAATAAATTACTGTGTGAAACGTCGTAATTAGTGTTATGGAATACTCTAAGCTTTCTGTAGCAAAAAATTTTGGTAGTTACTAAAAATATCAAGTATCAACACAACATATTAACATTAGGTTTTAATGATATTTTAAAAGCTTATTTCGACGAATTAACAATTCCATTTCCATAACTGTATGTCTAATTTAAAACAAAATTGACTATATCCAACTTATTATTTGATATAATATGAGAACTTTTCCCAATTCCAAGCAAAAGAATGTATAATTAAAGACAAGACATAAAAATACTACTACATAATTATGAAAGCAAAAGTATTAGTGGAAGCAACAGTTTATAAAACGTCTATCGAATAAAGGAAGTAGAAATTTAAATTTTCTTGACAAATAAGCTTCTCGAAAAAAGTTTTATTTTACATTTATGACTTATCTTTGAATAAAATCATTGGTTGTTAAATTCACCACCTCTGGATTATTTTTTGATGAAACACCAATAATTCTAATCAGTAAAAAGAAAATATTTTTGCTTTTTAATATGGCAGATTAGTGCTATGGATTTAAATTCCATGAATAAAATACCTATTTTTATTAAAAATTGCAACATGGAATACATTTGCCTTTCCAGATTCAAATTATCCTTATGCTGATAATTCAATTTTCTTTCACAATTTTACAATAATAACAATGACTATTATTGCTACATTTGCATTAATAATTTAAAAAAATCTTATTTCTAACAAATACACCAACCGATTTCTATTTTAAAACCATCTAATTGAAATTATCTGAACTAATTCCTATAATTATTCTTATTTTCATTTGTTTCCTATCCTTAATAATTGTATATTATATTAATGAAATTACTAATCCGTATTTAACTATTAAAGCTATTGACCACCAATGATACTGATCATACGAACATCCAGAATTTAAACAAAATCATTTTGTGATCACATACGTTGGACTACACGTTGTACAAATTTACAAAAGGGCTAGACTTTCGCAATACAATTATTATATAATTTAATTACACACTCCTCCTATGGAATTGCAATAGAGTTCTAACCATATAATATTGAATAACTCGATATACATATTCGATAATTTAACACGTATGCTCCCATAATACTACAACCATAATAATAACTTATAACAATCGTTTGTCCAATATCTGCCACATGATACAAGTAATTACTTGACACTTAGCCAACCGAATGGGGAGATCTTCTATTTTTTCCTCGATAAAACGATGCCATTGATTCTATTTACTTTCGACATTAGTTGGTCCTGAGTTAGTGTTGAATTTATTATAATACAAATTACACTTTGGAAAATTTATGAACAGTATTAGTTTAATACTAACTAATAACAAATGCAAATAGAATCAATTGTAACGCTTTGTTGAGGAAAAAATGGGAGATCGCACCATTCAGTTGGCAAAGTGTTAAGAGTACTTGTAAAACGGATTGCAGTTAAAGCTGGTTCAATTCAACGTATTTTCGTACAAAATTCCTTTAATTCATTGGTATCATTTTTATAAAATTACTTTCCTTGTTTTCAACGAATTATAACTATAAAACGTAGTATAATAATTCAAGCATGTTGAGCTACGGAATCTCTACTGTACAATGAAATTTTGTTTAGCTTGATGAAAAGTGTTACTTGGACAAAATTCGAGCGTTCTCTTTACGGGATAGCATTATGTATGTATCCACATGTGGGCCGGTTTCGTGCACCACATTATAGGTCATTGACCCCATGAAGAAACAGGTAGAGAGAGCTGAGAAATCGTATCATTGTCCGTATCTTTGGTGTGCCATCCTGCGCAAGAAACTCTCTCGTCATCTCAAACGGTGTGCCCTGAGAATTTTAATTGGGGTAACTGCTCAATAGACAGATCAACCGAGGTGATACCAAAGGGTTTCATTAACGCTAGAATGACATTACATTTCTCAAATGTTTCTAACATTGCGAGATGGTGAGCTACCCAAAATAAAATTAAAATATTGCTTAATATTTTAATACTTTATAACATAATATATAATATAATAATATAATATTTAATACTTTAATAATTTAATATTTTAATTTGTGCTTTTTCTATGTTAATAAAGCTGCTATACATGAGTAATCTTTTAATGTCACTTAATATTTCTTAATGATTTAATTCTATTCTTCTTTAAATATTTTAAAAATGTAAGCCATAGCGAATAGATTATTTTTGTTTAAAGACAGAGAAAGAAAGTTTAATAGTTACTGTGAAATGTATGGTGTAAGAATATAATATTATTTAATATCTTAACATTATTAAATAATATTAAATATTACTCTTAATATTTTTCTATTACTTCATATAATTTGAAACATTTACTGAATATTTTCAAGAGATATATTTTTATTTTCTTTTAGACATTTTAAGGAAAAATAATTACAACGTACTGCTTCCATTTTAATAAAATTTCAGAAATTATTTTGAAGGGTATACTAAACGAGTATTCATTCAATATACTTCTTTTATATTGCTTGTGTATATTAACCATACAAATATGGATTTAATATGCAGAAAATATAAATTAAACCTTATCTATCTGGCTCACACAACAGTGTTTACGATTAAAGATAGCTTTTGTAGTTTGCTGCCATTCGAACAAACTGAAATTCGATACTCGACACAAAGCTACATTAACAATTTAAAATACGTTTCAATATCATGGACATAATTAATTATATAGTTGCTCGAAAGGTAATGCTTTAATAAGATTAATCCGAGAAAATTGAATCCAAATATAATGATTTTTTTCAACCACATCCTCAAGATATGTTTATAAATTAGGAATGGTAATTACCATTGAAAAGCGAAATAATACCATCTACTTAAAAAGTCTGTAATTACTTCTTAACTAACCTAGTAATTTAAAATGAAGTAAAAATTTAAGCTAATATTAGAAACCAAATATTCAGATATTGAAGTACAAATCCAAAATTTTAGTGTTACAAAATAATATATTTATTACTGAATGTGATAAAATTACTGAGAATTAAGTAACGTCATTCGGTAACATTTTGAAAATTTAATAAGAGTTTGTCAAATACATATAAATGGTAATGTAACATTTGTATGCATATGCATACAGTGATTGTTACTTAAAATGGTACACTTAGCGATTAGACTGATTTCATTTTATAAAATATGAAGATTATATGAAATGACTGAAAATCACATACCAACATGTAGTTTAGTGCTCCTTTATTTGAATACAAATAATAAAAATATGTTATAAAAATGTTAACAACATTTAATACAACATTATGTTGGTAAGTCAAATCTGTTTAATCGCTATCTGTACGATTTTAAGTGACAGTCGCTGTATATTAAATTGTGTATAATTGTAAAAGAACACATTCAATATCTTCTCCTTGTCAACCATTAACGCAAATTCCATTATCATAATTGTGATTATTGATATTCGTTATTGTAACATGTTTAATATCTATCAGCATTATATTCGTGATCAAATCTTTGACACTGTATTTTCAATACAAACTCCCGTGAACAAACGTGCCTCAATTTCGTCGCCGCAATCTAATATTGACTCTCGAATTCCTAAATTCGCTTGAAATCGATCAATATTTGTCTTTCATGTCACATAAATTATAGACGCAATTTCCGCGCAGCTAAATAACAGACATTGCCAACATTTATTAGCACCATAAGCTTAACAATTGATGACCAGGTGAATCATAACACTTTCATATATTTAAATCATTTCGCTAATTCTAAATTGGTAAAGTAAAATTCTTCTTACTTAAGGTATCCTATTTTTTATATATTAAATGCATCATAGAATTGTAATATATTTTTGTTAAACAGGAAACTCAATTCGTTTCTGTAGATATTTTAATACAAATAAATATAAGAAAAATTTTGTTTATATAAAAATGTATATTTATGTGATTACTCTAAACACTTCGGAAGATATTTTAGACTCTCAGCAAACATCAACAGTCAAATATTATAAATTTACTTTTCAAAAAGAAATTGTTATATCTGACGGTTATATCTGACAATTTTAGAAGGTTGTATGTTCTATAATAAAATGTATTCCCTATCGCTATATTTATCTCGAACATTGTTGCTAATAATTATGTAAATACATATAGCTGCACCTGAAATTAATATATCATCTATGCCTGATGTACATATTCATTATTTAATATTTTTACCGTGAACCACTATCCTATATATGAGCCGTTTATTTTGAAAGTGGCCTAACTCCATTCTTGATAAGAAAACGTATATTATTCACTTAATAATTGCCACTACTTTAATAGGAACTATAAATTTAACACCCTTAGATACACTTAAACAGTATGACTCATTAGTATCCTATACGTATATTTTTAAATTCATTGAAACGCAAACTCTTAAATATCTCGATTTGAAGATAAATGGAGTTAGGCCACTTTCAAAATAAACGGCTCATATATACATGTATGTTTTTTGTATTATAATACCTAAGAATTGGGAAAAAGAGTCTAAGAATATGGAAGTCGATTAATGCATTACTCTTTATTACCAAAATACTTTTTTTACAAAGAAATTCGACTACCGCGATTGCGGTCCTTCGCCCTATATTCACATTTCTCGATTCTTCCTGATTAATCATGAATCTTTGAGACTCCTGACCGCCATGATGAACCTGTAGTGTCTTTATTTATGTTGTAATACACGATTTGATTTGATGTGCAAGGTAGCAAGGTGTATGTGGACCGACTATCTGTAGTGTTCAGGGAAGTTTGGTTTTTATATTCCCTGAATGCATTGGGAGGGAGGAAATGTGGATACATGCAAGGGACTCTGCAAGTGTATTCCGGATTCTAATGAGACTGCAATCAAACACCCGTGGCAATGAGGGTCGACTGGCAGTTTATGCCGAAGGACGGGCAGACGTTCAGTCCTTGTTGTAAAGTATTTGATGCAGCCCCTTAGAATACCCGCAGAGGTTCCATGTCACCACAAGCTGTTTTGTCATATTACATGAAAAACATGAAAATCAGTATATTTTATGAGTATTTAGTTATTTACATATTTACAAATTTTGCTATTATTATTCTTACACCATATTACACCGTGTTATGCCAAACGGAGCAACCAAGATGAAACATCCGCAAGACAAACAATACCATATAAGAGATAAACAGGAGCCCGCGATCACAAAGCACATGGAACAATCCCGAAAGAAAAATATTCGACGCCATCGAGAGATATGCCCTACTCTTGACCATCGTCCAGGTATAAAAAGAAAGAGGACCAAACGAACGACAATTCTCGATTCTTGATTCTTAATTCTTTATTCTTGATTCTTGATTCTTGATTCTTAATTCTTTATTCGTGATTCTTGATTCTTAATTCTTTATTCTTGATTCTTGATTCTTAATTCTTTATTCTTAATTCTTTATTCTTGATTCTTGATTCTTGGTCTTTCAAATTACGATCTACAGATTTTAGAAAGAGAAAGAGAGAAATTAGAATGCCCGCAGGGGTTCCATGTCATCACAAACCCTTAATTCGATGGGAGGGTGAGTTACCCATCTCAAGTACCGACGAGCATTATCACACGCATACCTCTTACAAATACATATATTGCATAACCTTCTATTTCTTACTTTTTACTTATTCAAATGAGAAAAAAAGATAGCACTTTTACTATGTATCTTTGTAGATACAAGCTTTTACATGTACGTATATGTTAGGTTGTTAAGAGACGTGGGAACAAGGCATTTTCTTTTTGTGTTCACAGCCTTCAAGTATTCTGAAAACTTGTAAACCTGATCTAAGTTGGACGTTTTGACACTGAATCTAGGGAGAAAGTTGCGTAGGCGAAGAATAGAAATTGATAAACCTCCGTACGATACGCTTCAATTTTAAATACATTTAAGAGCCAGCGATTTCTCTAGTTTTGTCTCATATATCCCATCATTCACGCGACCCTACAGTTTCGTAAGCTACGCATAACGCACTAATTCCAATGTCGATCATACGCGCCATTGCAGTGTATAACAACTGATACGACATTAATACCTATTTTATAAAGAATATGCAACAGGACAACTGTTCTGGCTATTATATAGAAAATCAAAACTTAGAAAAAGCTCAAGAACGATTATACTTCTGGAATCTGCCACTAACAAACATATGAAACAAATTGACATTGCTCAAGCCAAAGTACATAGAACGCTACGAAATGCACCATGGTACATCCACAACGACGACGTTCGAAAATCGCTCAACATGTTGTCAGTTAAAGAAGAGATACACTTACTTGATATAACATATAAAAAGAGAATGGACAGAAATCTAAACAGCACGGTCAAAGAGTGCTACAAAATAGGACCAAGAAGACTAAAAGGAAAAAATTCAGTAAACATAATTGTAACAAATCCTTAAAAACCAGATAGCTCCGATAGGAAGTTAAATGGAATCTGTGTGAGAGAAAGCGTATTGTGCGTATATGGAATGAGAGGATGAAAAGGCAAATAATTATAACTAGTCTCTAATGTCAATAACAACAAGGTGTAACTAACAAAGAAAAAAAATGTATACAATTTAAAATTATAGTTTAGAACAATTTTTTAGTACTTATCAGTTGTAAATTTCAGTATTATCATAGCACACATATGTCCTATTAAATCAAAGTCGCATTTCCGATAATTTTAAATACATATTTCAATCTCGACTATCAAAATATGGGCATGTATTACAAAATTATCTGAACGTTATGATCAACCTTCTCGTTTGTTCATCACTGATTAATATTAGTCGATAATATTTTATCTCGTATTTTACGGCAGGATGATTTAGTGAGCTGCATCGAAGCAGATTCAACGTTCATAGTTATTCCCATGTGTTTATATTGCAAAGATAGCTGGATTTCCATTTTCTCCACTTTGTCTCGATATTTATTTCACGTGTGTTCAAACATTTTTAAACATTTCGTTGATATGGTCAACCGAGCGTGCTGGCGTATTTGACTATTTGATTGATATCGACTGGAATCTCAAATTAGCTCCGTTAAAGTACACACATTTATGTGTATTTCGAATCTACGCATACCCACTTCGTTTCTCGTTAATTTTAATAGTGATACGGGAACCAACAAAAGATTCATGAGAGAAATTTTACCGTGTTTAAATATGCGTACGTACAGTTGCGCATAAAGGATTTCTCCATTGCGAAACGCTTCATTTATGAAGCATTAAATATTGTCAAGAATAATTATCAAGTTTGGAGAATAATTAAAATTTCTTGATGACCTGAATTAATTAATTTGTTTGGTGTTTAAAACAATTAAATGTTTAAATCTCCCTCTACTATAGATGACTATAGCTTGCTTCTAATAGTAATAATTAAAATTTTTTGATGACATAGATGAATTAATTAGTTTGGTGTTTAAAACAATTAAATGTGTAAAATTGTCTCTATTATAGATGATTATATTCCGCTTCAAATAGTAATAATTAAAATTTCTTGATGACCTGAATGCATTAATTAGTTTTACGTTTAAAACAATTAATTGTTTAAAATTTCCTCTACTATAGATGATCACAGTCTTCTTCTAATAGTAAGTTACTAAATACTTACGTAATATAAATATAGTTCTATTAATATTTTTAAACTTCTAGCGTAGCTGTATTTTAGTATCTTTGTTTTTGAAATTTTCTATGTAAGGCTGTATTATTAAAAAGGTTTAAAAGTGTCTTACTTTGACGACTGAATATTCGTTTCTAAAATTTGAATAAGGAGCAAACAATTCTTTTGCTGAAAGTTGAATCAATCGAAATCTATTTTTTCATATTACTGTTTTTTTAATATTTAAACTAAATGAATTTGAGTTAATCTGACTTATATAGAATTCGTTTAATCAGACAAAGATGTAGACTATTTGTTTAATTGTGATGTACAACAGTTAGTTTAGACGTGGTGAAAGAATTACATGCTTCCTTATGATTACGATACTCTAATATAACTGTATAGTAGTATGCACAAATAATAATCTAAAAATCATAAAAATTAAAAAATCTCAATTAGTAGACATAACACGGTATAGTTTATGAGTAAATAAAAAGATATTATTTTAACCAATTTGGATTTTACTACACTTTATATGCTCACAGTCTGTATAGATTATGTCGATTTTCATGATTTGTGTTCATCTGTTTTGTGTACATTCTATGTTATGTACAGTATGGACACAAAGTTTGGGGCGCTGTAGCTTAAAAATATAATGGAAGTAAAAAGGTAGACAATGTGGTCATTTATTGTTCGTTTTACATAGTTTGCAATTTAAATAATAATATAGTACAATACAGTACTATACACAACACCATCTACGTTTATTGAACACTATTAGTAGTAAATTAGAGAAGACAAATAAATATAAATATAACAGAATATATAAATAAAAGAAATATAAATATAAATATAAATGAAAAAAATAAATATAAAGTTAGTAGATTCCCTACTGATAAATTTATCCAAAGGATGCCAAAATTTTGTGATATCAATGGAAAATAATAGTATGATAAACAGCTGATTAAAATACTTAGGTATTAATTTTTAAAGGTACATGTTGTTTTATTTATCATTAAATGTTTGCTATCACTTAATGATAAATTCTATTTCTTATTAACATTACTATTATAATCAATTGATGTAAAAGTTTCAAAATTCTTTCAGTGCTTCCGAATATTCTGCTAGTAGTATACACACTTGCTTTTTTATTCTACGAGACGTTTACACTTGTTTACAGGTGAAAGCAAAAAATACGGTTATTTTCAAACGTTTGCGTAGCTATCAATTACCAAGCATTCCCAGAAAATTCAATACAAACGAGCCATCCAAAGGAGAGCACGCTTTTAACGGTAAAACGATGGGAACGTAAAGAGGTTAACGGGATACCATTCGAATTAATGAACGCCTCCTCCTCCCATAAAATTACATCCACGTCGATATAAAGAGCTGTCTAATCGACTCGATCACTCTTTCTCCCACAGAAGCAATCTTCCCACATGTTTTCGTTCTAATATCTATTTTAAACTACGAGTCCAGATTTTAGAGTGTATTTAAATTGTATCCTTTAGTTTGTTTTATGACTTACTAATTTAAAATTAAAAATTATGGTATTAAAACGCTTTATACGTGTACCCTTTTATTTATATTAATGGAAAATACAAATTACTATTTTTTACTTACAGCAAAATTGTTATCATCAATTTTGGCTTTCTATGTAAATAACTGATTGTGTTTACTGTGAAGGAATTGAATTCATGGCTGCTTCTGTATTAGACATTTTTATTTTACGTATACCTATTTAAGTATACGAGCACATATGCATTATTATAATAATTAGATTTTAATTCCTAGAATTTGTAAGTTCTTATTTCAAATTTATTATTAACAGTTTTTATTTTATTGTTACACCTTATGCAATTTTATTATTAAATACAGTGAAATGTAGGGGTGAATAAAGAAATGAAAATCTATAATTATTCTGATATTAAAAACACAGATTCATATTTTGGCAATATACATATTTACAGTTTCAAGGATCATTTGCGATCTTTGTTTATGCATTTTTTTTATTTATACATATTTTCGATTTATATAAAGATGGTAAATTTTTTACAAAACACATTTACAAAATACAAGAATTTTTTTCACTTATATAGTTTAAAATTCAGTTTGAGACAATCATAGCTTTTTATATTTGAGGAAACCCCTCAAAATCCAAGTATAGAAGGTGTACTTGCCGATTCCAAATGTGTCTAATAACTAATTAAAGTATTATAAATAAAGTTTCTAGATATGCATTCTTAGTTATTATGTACTTTAAATTCATCAGACTAGTGTGGAAAAAAAGCGAAAAAAAGAAACATGTACGGAATTAGGCAACGTCAGCGACACTAAACTCCTGTTATTACCTTATTCGGATCACAAAAAAATTTCCATAAGCTAATGCCAGTTTTATCTACCTATGAATGCAGTTTTAACAGATAATTATAAGTATATTCAACAAGAAAAGTAGAATCTCTCGTAGTGTGCTGAATATAGATACGTATAAATTAAAATCAATCAAAATTAATTTTAGTCCACATAAGGATTATGCTGTTAATGTGTTTAAAGCTCAACGTATAAAATTATCAAGAATAATGATAAATGTTTCGTTATATCTCATCGCACTGGTTCACTATACCATCATAATATACACAATTACAGAAACCGGCGAAATTCTCCACTTGTAGTGTAACTTCCGTGAAAAGATGTTCGTGGTTTCATAATCTAAATCAATATTTGCATCCTGTACAATTCGAACGCTAGCAAATAATATTTCGTTGAAATCAAATTTTGAAAGTATCGCTCTAACCGGTTCATGGGATCGCGATAATCACAAGCTGTCTGTCGCACCGATGGCCAGAATCGACGTCGATGAAAACGTTGAAACGTGGCGAGTACATCGTACATACAAAAATAAAAAAAGGAGAAGAGAGAAAGGACCTCGATAGAAACGAACGAATCGGGGCGAAGACTTTTTTTTGTCACTGAAAAAGCCACGACGATACCACTTGATGTTCCCGGCAGAGCCACGCGCTTTTCTTTGCTTGCTTTTGCACGTGTCTCCCATTGAATATCGCCTATGGGCAAAAGAGACGTCCTCGTCGTGTCGAGCACGCGAAACTACATGAAAAAAGGTAGCACGGAAGGATCGAGATGCGACCGAATCGCCTGCTCATCACCTAATTAGCCGCCGTCGATCCCCGTCGATCGTTCTCCATGCATTTTGCATCTTGCTAACGAGCAGCTGGCGACGATCACGCATCAGGATGTTAATTAATCCTGCACGATTCGTGGACACTTTCAGGCTGCTCGTTTCATGCGATCGTGTTTTTCTGAAACGGGCTTGGAATACGCTTGAGAAGCGAAGCTTTGAGGAAGATCGAAATCTGTTTCCGGAAATGTTCCGAAGCTTGATAGGAAGAGTTGTTTTTTTGTCGTTTTGAGGCCATCGCTCACTTATCAGCACAACGCCAACACGATATCAGATCAGCATCGACGCTTTTACATCAATCGCAGAACATGGAAACGACATTGTTCAGTTGTCCACACGACGTTTCCCGGTTGAAAATAACGATGACAGATGTACAATTATGCGGCAAAAGGTCGCTCGTATGCATTGTCCCTTAACTCTTAAATGCATATCGTTGTAATACTATAACATGCCATTCAAACGGTCTCAAAGTCATTAGTATTCGCTTACTGCATACTGTTGTAGAATTATCGCTATGTACATGATATATTTTATCGAGTGGCAACATATTTTTTTCTTTGAAGACTGTCAAACGTGAACTTTACATTGACAAATTCAAGACTATCGAAAATCTGAAATAGATGTAAATTGCGTTGTCGTTTTTCTGTGTAATTATTCGATTTTCAAAGATAAGTACGTACAAAAATAGTTTCTATATGCACTAATATATTTTCTTCAGTACTGTTATTTTGTTTTGAGATAATCCATTTGTATTTTTATCAGTGTTATTGTCTACTAAATTCATAGTGTTGCAGATATGCAACAGAAGGTTCTTTAATAAATTACTATTAGAAAATTATAAAAAAAATCTTTTCTTTATTTTTCCCTGCATTAGCATGTATGAGTGTACATAATATATTTTTTTTCAAGCTGTAAAAAAAAATCATGCATTTAAGGGTTAATTTGCGAAATGTTCATGTTGTTAACAAGGCGAACGAAAAGTGCGCTGATGTTATGCTGATGTTGTTAAATGAAAGCATTTTAATAAAAATGCTTTGTAAAACTTCGAATTTTGTTGATGACGGTCTGATATTGTTTTGGCGTTGCACTGATAAGTGAGCTTTATGAGCTGATAAAAGTGAGATGGCCTTTACGGTTTTCATCGATATCTTGAATAATGAAGATTGTTAGAAACTGTGCACAGTGATTCCTAAAATTGATCAAATAATTAGGCTAGATTTTTTATTAAACGTATGATAGCGACATATTTTTAGGTGGTGGTCGGAGGCAATTAATTCATAGCTTTGTCGGTTATCAAACGGTTTATGGCAAGGATTTAGAGTGAAAGAGGACCTTTACAGTGTTTTCTTTGCCTGCAGATACTGAGTGTCTAATGATCACTAGCGGCTTGAGATCGCGTAACCATGAAGTGCTTGGCGAGTGATAGTTTTTTTGCAGATGTAAGAATGTTTAGAGATGGCAAGCAATTCAACGTTATGTTACCTAAAGAATACAGATGTTGTTTCCACAGAACCTGGTTAAGGAATGAAGAAAGCTATGTCGTCTTCTGACAAAAGGACCGTGTTTGATGTTATGGCACTTCCCCTAGAACCCTGGTGGAAGGACGATCTTTAAATCTCTAACAGGTAAGTGTATACTTACTATTTAAAATAATTTTTCAAATACATTGTAGAGCGTATCCGAGTCCCCATTATCCAAATACCTAAATTAGTTCGTGTACAACTGCTCATGTTAAAAAATATATGTGATTCAGCGATCAAAAATATATTATATCCAGTACCGCCCTTGTAATCTTAGTGTCTTGAACTAAAGTAATCTTAATGTTAAGTTACTTTTACATTTTCTAAAAACTAAATGTATAAGTTGAATTGCACTAACTGAAACATTTAAATTTTTAACATAGAACATTGTAGAACTATTTTAAGTTAGGAACTATATTCATAGAATTGAAGTATGGCATAAAATGTGATTTCTTGAAGAATATACATGAGTTTTCAAATTGCATTGAATATTGTTTTATTAATATTCAATCATTGGCTCGCTATTGTAACCCTGAGCCCCACAATTTCCACAACTGTGAAATTTTCGTCCAAAATGACACAATTAATAGTTGCATACAATGTGGTATCTACAGCTATTTCTATTCAGTTAATTGAAGTAAAATTAATTAAACTAATTTTTCTGCTTACTAAAATAAAAAATAAGCGAATGTGTTTTATGTATGGAACTGATGGTAATTTCAAAGAACCTCCGGGTGAAAGGAGAGTGATAATAACACTTTTATGGTGACGTAAATTTTAACTGTAGAATTATCATCTACAGAACTTTAACGCTTCGGGTATAATTTCTTCGAACTCTTAAAACTTACAGATTTACCGAAGGTCATTTTTAAACGTCACATTACCGAGTTTTACCTTTACGGTGTAAAAATACCAGGAAGAAAAAATTTATATGGGCACGAAGCTTGTTAATTTGTTTGATCTCGTGCACATAAGTAATCTACAGGTATTATCTTATCTTCGTTTAAAATCAATGTACGTTTATATTCAGGTCTTGATCGGATTAGCAAACTATACTGACTCATAAAATGCACACCTATCTGCTGTAAAACGATGTTTATAGGTTAGTCAATAAAACTATGCGCAACATAATTAAATCTCAGGATTATAAGCAATCCAATAAATTCAACTGTATTAATATAATTTCTTGTGGAAAATATAAAGAATTATAATTTAAATGAAAACAAGGTTTAGGAATATTTTGTGTTAGTAACGAAAGTGTAGTAGCGAAAAATCTGGAAATATTTTAAGTAATAGGGAGGTATTCATCGCCATTATGGAAAGATTAGGGAACTGAATTATGATATCTTAGAATATAGAAAACTCCTTGCTAATTTAATGTTTTCACATAAGTGTTAAATAACTGTATTAACAGCTCTGAAATTTTAAATAAAGTTATTGCTCATTTAATCTTAAGTAATAGATCAACTTTTCTTTACTCTATGTTTGTTGAGTATTTAATGAATTATGAAAAAAGGTATAAGTAAGTACTAGTACCTACTAAACATATATTTAGAATTTTTTTGTAACATACAAATATTATCATTTGATTGACTTTTTAAGGAACTTACATCTTGATTTTGGCTGCAAAACCTTTTCTAAATATTATTAACAGTAATTGTATACCTTAGATTCGGAAATATAAGTAAATTAAATAACTAGATACATTTTTTCCAAATAAATTTAAATATATGTGGAACAAAAAATAGCCGAATGCATAGTTACACAAGATGTTTAATAGATACAGATGTCAATTAATACACTATATTCAGGAAGTCAAATCAAATTGTTATTAATAAATTAAAAAATTATGCAGAATAAAAGAATTGTTGTTTATTGTATAACATTGTACGGTACTTCTGGATTTATAAACAATTGACAGTCATTATTGTTATGTAGCTTCATACTAGTTATATCCTTTTAAACACATACTCTTAAACTTTCTGTATTGTTACTACATATAACGGTATATATTTTGGAATTTTTCATTACTTATATTCATTCTCAAATAATTTCAAAGACACTCAAACTAACAGCGTACAATTTGTGGAATAGACATTTTTGAACAACACGTTGGCAACAGTACCAAAATAAAAATATATTTTTAACATTCGTCTGTCCGGTACTCTATGACGAAGGTGCGAGTGTCATGAGAATAATTCGAAATTTTTTGCTTCACGTCGCATCTTCCTTCACGAAACGGGTCTCGAACGGTGAAAGTTGACCTCTGGAGAACTTTCTACGCACGCCACGGATGAAGTTTCGAGAGCTCGTGACGTTCGACTCGCGAACGGGACCTCGCAGATGATCTTCTGTCTTGGGCACAACGAAGTTCGCTATGTCGCAAATTAAGGTTAATTTACATTATCCGTTTAACACGTTCCGTGCCACGTGGGACGTATATGATCTTTCCGTTCAAGTCATTCGGTGAGTATTCTCATTGTAAAATGAAGAGTTTTTAAAAAACTTTAATCTTAGTTTGGTACTATTGAAAAATTGTAAGGCATATGTAGGTTAAAAACATTGTTTGATCGTTTGCGTACCAGAGGGTTTTCAAAAAATACGATCGAAAAACGCCAAGGAGCGCTATCGCGCTCTTTCGATCATGCGTTGAAAAAAGCCGAAGAGCGCGATAGCGCTCCTTTGATTACGTGTCGAAATATCGTTTGTTCTTCAAATTTTTCATATTTTTAATTTGTAACTTATTATTTTATGAAATACTATTATATATATTCTTATACTAGCTGATGGCGATGCGATGTACATGTGTCTAAATGTTTGAGCGCATTTTGGCAATTTGTTAAGCGCGCTGTCAGTTGTCTGTATCGGTCAAATGCACTGGGTTTTCTCGACGGGAAATCGGAAGAGCGCGAAAGCGGCTCGTGGTACGCAAACGGTTAATCGTAAAAGTGTGGGTTGTATACGACCAAAACGGGCTGAACGGAAAATCTTCAAAATACGGCACGGAACGGGTTAAACATGTTTCGCATCCAACACGATCTGGTTCAAACAAAAAATATTATCCGTCCAAAACGCATTCCGTTTACAACGCTTCAGTTAAACAGCATTGTATCAGGCAGAATGCTGTTCTCGATAACGTCTGATAGTGTTAGAGCTGCAGTGCTATGTAAAGAAACGGTAA
The DNA here is from genome assembly GCA_033822845.1 of Tetrapedia diversipes. Lineage (NCBI taxonomy): Eukaryota > Metazoa > Arthropoda > Insecta > Hymenoptera > Apidae > Tetrapedia > Tetrapedia diversipes. The sequence continues at coordinate 43,246 of JAOPTO010000886.1, forward strand.
AGCCTGACATGTATTAAGTAATACGAAGATAGAACTATTCAGGATTTTCAAATAATAGAACAATTGCTCGTTCTTACTCTAAAGTTCATTTATTTAAAGGGATGTTAAGCAGTTAAGTGTTTATGCATTCTACGTCTTTCATTGTTAAATTTCATAGTTTTTTTAAAATACAAAACTATCATTAAATGGCACCTTGTTCGGATAATAGAATGTCTAGGTACAATATTCGGATAACAGATGTTCAAACAAGGAAGTTTCTACTCTATATCTTTCTTCGTTTCACCAACTGGATTTGTTGGAAACGGAATATGTTTGAACAGAAAATGTAAGTTGACATTTATTCTGCATTATGGTATAGAGCTGAAAAGAAGAATTGTAGGATAACACAGGGACAGGTGGAGTATATTATTAGCTTCTAAATGTTTGCGTCACGCAGTGGTACAGTCAGTCGCTTATTACATTTCAAGTATTGAAAAAGAAACAAGTACTTGTGATTATTTATTGGTTTATTGATTCATAGAATATGTGGTATGAGAGTGACGAATGGTTGTATAGATGGATGAGTGTGGTAAGTGCATGTGAAAAACATTGGGTTCGAATGTGGTGATGTATGATCTGTATGATTTGTGTATGTCATTGTTGTAAAATAAGAGAATGTTTAAAAAATTGAAGCGATTGTCTGTGAGTGTGTGTGTGTTTTGTCGATTCATGTTCCTGTTCGTTATATATTTCAATAAAGCAGTTTTTAATATCGTTTTTATCTATCAATTAAAATTAAATGGATTCTGAAAAAAATCCGATGTTTACTAAAATTAAATAATTTTAATTTGAAAATCCATTAAAGAGTTACCATGAGTATACTAAAGCGCACAGAATTTGTAGTAATAACAATTATTGGATTTACTATGTCTACAAAGTTTATTCATTTTAACACTAGGTTTACAGGACTCGTTTCAGACTTCGTAACCAAAATTTGTAAAAACAATTACTATTATTTTTAGCAGTTTTTGTTGACTGTTATCGAAGTAGTGACATAAATATAACCTAATCTATTTCGCTCTTAGGTCTGCAACTTCAAATTCTCTATCATTTATACCTATTTCTTAGTATATGTATATTAGAAATTTCCGTAAATCTAGCATTAATATACCCAAAGTGATTGTATTTAAATTTTGGTAGGATTGTATTTTTAGTTTAATTATGTTTTCTTGCAAAAAAAAGGAATGAAAGAAACTTAATAGCATTACAATATTCTTTTAAATTTAACCTAATAAGCTAATTAGTCTATTAAGTATTCGAAGCCTTTCTTTTTTATGTGAAATATTTGGGATTTACAAGGTACATAGAAACTACCATGATTAATTGTATTGTAATCTTATTCCTTATCTTTTTAGCCGACAATGAAAATAGTATTTTTGTAATTGTGTTAGAGAAGATAAGGCTATAAACATTCTAACTATTCAGGATCTACATTCTTTCAGCTCGTTTTGTATCTATGCACAATACAACATCAACCAAAACTTTAAAACTGTTTCTACATTTGTAGCCATATTAGACTTGTTGTTAGTTTTCTTATCGATTCGAAACTAATATTTACCATATAGGGTATTAAAGCTGAAAGAGATTGCTTAAACACCATATTTATTTTTAATAACCTAAAATATGTTAAAATGATATTATTTACATCTATAAAAAGCAATTTTTCCAATGATTTTTCTTCTTTAAAATCACTTAAGTTGTTCAATATATCTTTCATATCATTAAAAAAAAGAGATATTTAAATGATCTTCTTCAGTTTGGGTGCCCTTTATATAAAGATGTAGAATCTCATTTAAACAGATCGCATTAAAAATAAATGTCTGTAAATAACGACTAAAGAGAATATAAATTCGAATGATTTATTTAATTGCTGAGATGAAATCGAACAATTTTCCTGTGAAACTTTTCTTAATGTTTTCAATAGTTAGAGAAATAATAACCTGTACACGTTTAAAACAGGCATTCTATACTTTTCATTTCATGAAATTAATTAGTTTGACTTATGAATGGCTCCCATAGTGAGACCTAACCTAACTCGGACATTCTCTTGGTTTCCGTTCCCGAATTCTCAGTTTTGTCGAAGAGAGTTTTAACGGAACGTTCCTCTCTCGCACGAAACTCGTTTACGGTATTTCATCGGTTGAAAAAGCGGAAAGAACGTTTTATCACGCCAACAATGTGTGCATTTTGATTAATAGCACGAAGAGCTGCAGAATTTCCGCGCATTACCGCAGCTGTATAAATAAACTTAACGGCTATATATCGAATGGTATACCGGTTGTTCTAGTGACTCATCAACTTTTCAGAATGTTCTCCTCTTCGTCCTTGAAGTACCGTTATTCGTGCGAAGCATGCGAACTACTACTTAAACTAGAACTGCTTCCTAAAAATTTGTAACGTTTCCAAAATGTGTACAGTAATCACGGTTTATCATTCTGCAGATTTTTAGACAAATCTATATTTTGATAAGCACAACTCTTTTTCTTTTTTTTTATTTTCCTTTATTATTTGTGTCTATTTAAAAAATATTTACAAATATTTATATAGTAATTAGTAGCGTTTGACTTCCATTACTTTTAACGGTAAGTACTACAATTAACTTGGTGACACATATATGATATATTATGGTTCTAATAAGTCTTTTGGATGTTTGCGTTTTAGTCTTCTAATTGTGTCCGCATAGCAGTTTGCTGTTAGTGGGTTTGGGTGGGTGTTGATTCTAACTTTGTGTTTGTTTGTTAGTCGAATAATTTCTTCCTGTATATAGGGAACATTTATAATGTTTTGCGAATGTCGTCATACCTGATGTACCAAGGAGCATCTATTATTGTGCGAAGTATTTTTGCTTGTAAGCTTTCCATTTGTTGATATACATTTTTTGTGTGACTTTGCTGCCATTCCCCAGAGCTGAATTCCATAGGTGCAAATTGGTTTTATTGCACATTTATATATGAGTAATTTGTTATTTATATTTAGCTTACTTTTCCGGGACATTAGCCAATTCATAGATTTGGTTCGTATTTTAATACTTTTAATTTTTTGTTTTATGAAGCACAACTAAACACATAAAATTTAAATACAGATTTGTTTCACCTTTTGAATGCTGTAACGTATGTTTTGACCTAGATATTTTATATATTTTTGTATGTTATGTGAATTGCACAGCTGTCTGCACATTTAAATTTTCCACCAATGCATATGTATACATAAATCCATAGTAACGACTTCGTTATAATATTCCAGAATGTAGATAAAATGCTGTCAACTTAATGTTTCTTCAGAATCATTAAAATTTAAATAATGTTTTTTTAATTGTGGGAAATATTAAGTCAAGAATATTCTATTATGAATTGGAAATATAAGTTATGTCAAATTATTATAATTTATTCCTGTTCGTTCAAATATTTTGTATCTATAGCCAATGAGATCATCTGAAATTAAACTTTATAAAAACTATAAAAATTATAAAAATGATCAAAGAGAGAAAGTATAACTTACAGAATTGAATTTATTTAGTTTCCAAACCGAGCTGTTCAAAAGCGCATTATCGATTTTCAAGTAACTTATCACTTTTATTTTTAGGTTAGATTCGTACTCGAGGAATATAGTTTTAATAATAATAAGAAGTACATAATTCGCTGTGAATATAAAATAATGCAATCAAATTGTCTGGCTCATTATATAAATATGTAATACAGTACCGAAATATATTAAGCGTAATAAATATAAATTATATTTGTTTAATAATAAATAACTTTAAAGGGGATATTCATCTTTTTTATAGACTTTTATTTTTTTTTCACCACTTTTATCTGCTAATGACTGTTAGTGTGTTAATTCTGAAATAATAAGAATTCATAAGAGATTTAACGCTGTTATAACTGTGAAAGTGATTTCAAATTTTTGACAAGTACGTATTTACAAGTTTATAGATGAAACATGCAATACAGCTCTTCTCTTTTGAATAACGATTCACCTGTTGAGGATTACCCGATGCACTATCAAAGAGCGCAGTCAAGCATAACATTACATATACCGTAATGTTCGATAACCGAACGTTTAAAGGCTTTTTGCTGAGTTAAACAAGATCAAAGATAATAAAGGAACGTAAAGAAATATTGTATCGTAGTGACGTATTTGTATAAATTAATCACAGAAAAACTTTTAGGAGAGTCGTTATTGATAATCGAAATTTGATGCTCTTAATCGTCGAAACTTGATCAATAGAAAGCTCGCAATTCATGCAATTAATGTATCATTAATTCATTGAAATTGGCGAAACTGTTAACAGTAGAGTCGGATAATGAGAAAATTATCAGATTTCATCTCGTTACGAATGTAATTAATTCGTTGATTTTCTTCTTTTTTAATGCAAGGTAGTTTCATTGTGTTTTTTCAACAACCTCATGTTAATTTCACGCTTCTGAATTCACATTTATCTAGGAAAAGCAGTTTACATGACAGATACTTACGGTATTAATATTTCATTTATGACTCAAGCATGAATACTTGCTTTAATAATGCTGTTCTTTTTATAATGTTATTTAGTGAAGCAAGTATGTTAAACTACCTCTGTTTACACAGATCATCCACTGTAGAATTTTACAGATAATTTTGTAGTCAATATAAGTGCCATTGCTTATTAACATAATTTTAATGTAATAACTAAACTATTCCTTTCACTGATGGTTTTGGTGTTTGTATGGTACACATCAGTTCTAACGAAAGACAACTTTATACTAATTGACTTCTAAGTCCTATAAATATTAATTTATACATATAAAAAGACATGTCCTAGCTGACTGACTGATTCATCATCACAGAGCCTGAACTACAGAAGCTAGAAACATGAAATTTGGACGATAGGTTCCTTTTATGATATAGCCACTCATTAAGGAAGGATTTTTTGATATTACACCTCTAAGGGAGTTCAATAAGGGTTGATAGGTTGTTTGAAAATTCGCCGATTTTGAAGCAAGCATTATAAAAATTAGTAACTATTTAACTTTATGGTTGAAATTAAAGTTAAGGGTTTACAAAATTTGTGATTTTACATGTATGAGATTTTTTCAAAGCTCATCCCCAAGTACTTCCGCGCGGGCAAAGCTGCGGACAACAGTTAGTTGAATATAAATTTAAAAGTACTGTAATGAGTAGTAAACGATGATGAAGCTAATATAATATACAGAGGCCCTAAAAGGTACATGTACGCTATATTACAAGCAAAATTCACCTAATCCTGAAATTCTGATTTCAGCGAAACATTTTGCGTCTATATAGAACCATATATGAAGTTATTAGTTATTAATCTATTATTATATATTATTAGTAATATTAGTAATCAAAGCTTTAGTAATTCTTCATTCTTTAAATATAAGCTCTTCTAGAACTTTTTATAACAGCGTGATATAAGATTAAAAATAAAATATTCTTTTTCTGAAAGATTTTGCCTTATCGATTACCATCACGATGTTATGTTTAATAGACGAGAGAAAGCACTGAAACTTTTGATCTTACCTCCTTAGAGTGGTAATTCGATAAAAGGAAAATTAATCCATATACTATTACGCTTTACATACTAGCAGAGTTTTATTAAAAGCTTTTATTTCGAAGCAGAATTTTAGAGTTAAACGAATTTAATTGTAATATAGTGTACGAATACCTTTTAGGATCACTATATATATTTTATTTATAAAATTTTATTTATAAAATATATTTTAAGATGTACTGGTATTCCGAAATTAATTACCACTGAAAGGGTTAATTTATTTTCAGAAAAATTGTTTCGGTAACTCATAAAGGTAATGTGTTTACTTCTGATCTTTTAAAGTATCATTGAGAATTATTTGTATAATCTGTTCTCAGAACTACTCGAGATCAAAGAAGAGTTGAACGAACTCATATAAACTATGACTACGTTAAAATTTTTAGTAGAAAGTGTTATAACTGTGAAGTAATTCTGAACAGAATCTTATTTTTAAAAGTTGTAGTCATTTATTAATCCCACAAATCTTATTTTCTATTTCTTATTATACCAGTTTTGCAACTCCTGCGTCCAAATTTATATCCAGTTATGAATTAAACATGTTATGTTTTTAATTACGGATTCCAAATCACAAGTTTCAAATCATTAATTTTTAAATACAAATTATAAAGTTACAAGTTTCAAATTCAAAATTCCTCGAATTCGAAGCTATCTAGTTCGAATCTCGAATTTCAAGGTTTTATAGTATTATAGTATTATATAAATTATAATATTATATGAATTATATAATATTATATAATATTCATATATTATAATATTATTTATATAGTAGTATTATATAATATTATAATTTATAATAGTAATAATTTAAAGTAAAAATAGAACCGAATTAATAATTATTATTAGAAACCGCTGCACAACTTCTATTCCTTTTTTACGCCGTATCTATCAAGCTACACGTTTGCACCTTCATTTTAGAGGCAACGGAACAGCACGACTACCTACAGTCGTTGTTTCAGCTGTGGTGCACCGATTAAGGAGATCCAGCCTCGCAGGGAAGTTCATCAATCACCTAGTCTGCCAGGTAAAAAGTCGTGCACGTGCATATTTCGCTTCTCCGGAGCTAAGTCGAATTATCAGGTCAGGCGAGCATGACTTATTTCCGCGTGCATTTTTCACGGGAAATATAGCAGGAAGAATCGTTGACACAGGAAGGATCTATTCAGGAAGCTTCTGTTGTCTGCCAGGACGTGACCATGTTCGCAACCATGTCCCGGAACGTTTGTACAGGTTTCTGGGAATGCATCGCGACAATCAGCTCGATGAAAGATGGTAGTCGACTCTTTTTCCGCTTTCATAACATTCTTTGAAGAAATAAACCGTTGCAGGACATCAATATGTAATAGCATCGTAAATTTCTGCCGACCTTTTGTTTCTGGCAAATACGGAGGAGTGTGTTCTGTTGGTTTGATTATTACTTTACTTGGAAGTATGTTAATCACGTAGAATGTACTTAAATCACCGTAGGATGTAACGTGAGATAATTTGGCTTTAACGCAAATTTATGATTTCCATTTTACTATTACTTTTTTCTTTCTTTATCGAGTAATAATATTTCTTCGAATAATAATATTTGATAGCATTAGTTTTAAAAAATTTTTAATTCTTTATATTTGATATCACTGAATAAGTAACAAAGTAATTTCGAAACTTTTCACACAACTCTTTAAGAAATTATAAATTTTTTGAAATTTATATTAATTCGATATATTTATGGGACAGTTTGGATAAAGTGAAACATAATATATTTGTAGTGTATTATTTATTACATTTATTGAATTTATATAATCGATATAATGCAGTAACTAAGCCGTTAAAAGCAACATGTGACAAATGTGTATCCTTGTTTATTTAAGTTTCACGTACCAGGTGTACTACGAGCAACTCCATAAACTCTGCCGGCTTGTTTACGCTATTATTCCCAGTAAATAATATTATATACACCATGAATCGATACCTACACGTTTTAGAGATGTGCAAGGTATGCTAACATAAACCACAAATAGTTGTACATATTCAACTTGCTTATTTGTTATTCATTTTAAGTTGCGTGAAATTTTGTTTAGCACTAATACGTTGCATTGATATCCATGCATAGTTTTCAGAACGTTTCAGAAACCACTTTGAACCTTTGTGTACACAAGTAAGTACTTAGATATGCTTGTGGTAATATGGTTATCATAGAGTATGAAGTATGAGAGATAATAATGTTTGTATGGTAAATTTGTATGATAAACTATGTAAGTAGACATTACGGTTTTTCTTGTGGAACGAGTGTAGCAAAGTGTGATCTATGTGATTTGAATATGTATGGTATAGATAGAGAGAGCAGTGAAAGGGTGAAACGGATAAAAAGACAGTGCGGTAAGAGTAATAGTAGAGGTGAGAAATATAGATATAGCGATAGAGAGAGAAAGAGAAACAAAGAGAGAGAGCCACAGAACGAAGCAATCTTCAGTGAAATTAATATTTATGTTATATTTTGTTCTTTTTTTGTGTTAATAATTGTTTAAATAAATTGTATTTATTATTATTACACATTTACTCACAGTACTTCCATTAATTATGTTTAGTCCCACAGCCTAAACACTTAACAGACTACCTTGACCGATAAAAATTGCTTATTTACTGCGTTCCTCAAGAATTCCAACGCTTGAAAGAATTTACAATAATAAGGTGGATTCATTGACAACATTTTTAAATAAATGCTCTGAATTTTCAAACCAACTCTCCCACACTACATCTCTCGAAAAAAAACATCCACAATATCGCCACCAATAAAAACACGACTTCCACCAGTCATAGATAATAAGTTTCAACGAATCTCACAAGTTTATAAAATATTGAACCCAGTCACGAAACCTTCTATAGAAGGAAAAAAATAATAAACCGAGAGAAAGCAAAAATCACGAAACCTTCGAAACCACGATTTACAGTAGCGAGCAAAAGTTTAAGACTACATGGTCAAAGAAAATAAATTAATTAATTATTAAGAAATGGCAGTATAAATAAAATTTGTATTCCATGCTAATCAATAAATAGTGTTCTACCACAATGACAATAAAAATGAATAAATAAATAGTATTTGCAAACCATAAAATTATATTTTAAATTATCCTGTCGTCTTAAGCTTTTGTCCGCTACTGTATAACATTCGTACCATTAGACTCAAATAAGCTAAGCTTTGGGTTTTTAATTTTTGTTGACCACGTTATTTCAACCGAGTCAGTTGTAATTAATTTCACGCTAATCATGGCCAAAAGTCAACGTCGCGATTGGGTGTAAAATAGGATTTACAATTCTATTAAATTCTCCAAAAGAATTACGGTCGCTTGGATCTAACAAATTATATTCCCTGAATAAAATGAAATTAATAGTTGCTTCGTTTATTGTTGTTATTAAGTGTTCATATGTGCCATATTTTTCATTTAAACAGATACACTCTCAATGATTTACAATTACATAAAAGAAAGAAATTAGATGAACCAAATTGAAGCAACTAGATTAATAGAATTACATTAACCCTTTGCACTCTGAATTATTTTTCAATTTTGTTGCCAATAACTTCTTAATATTTTAGATGCTTTATTTGAAATTTACTTCAAAGAACAATTCCTTGAGTGGTACTTATTTTTTTTTTATTAATTATATTAAATATAGCTCTCAAACTTTGTTATAACTTATATTTGTTTAATTTGTTTGACTGTTCAGTCTTAAACTTTTGTCCACTACTGTATTTAAAATGGCACTTTAAAGATGTCGATTGTGACTTGACATACGAGTTACTATGAGAAAAACTGATGTCAAGTCACACTCGACAAAGGAATGCAAAGGGTTAATGATCTACACTGACAGCTAAAAATTTGGAATTGCCTTCGTATTCCGAAAAGTGTAGGGATCTAAATACAGAAGAATTTGTAATGGTGTTATCTTAATTACTTCTTTGGAAAGAAAATTATTAACATAAAGGAAGCCGTTCTATTAAAGTATGCAATATTAATTTGAAACTAATAAAAAGTTTAATAGAAGTACAACTCTGAAGTGAGTTCAGACTTTTGACTCATAGTAGGTACATTTCTTCTTAACCATGAACCAGTAAAAGTTTTACTTAACAAATACTATTCGAAATGATCAGTTTGTAAAAAATGTGAAACAGGGAACCCAATTACTATCACATATCCAATCACTGTGATTCTAAGCTGTTTTATTTAATATTTGTGTATCAGAAATATGTTTCACAGTTCCATCTGTATTATCAAATTATAGATAATAATAGAAATTTTAAAACTTACAAAAACTTTTTCTTGAACTGAATACTTTGATTAATAATAATTAAAAAGAAACGAATTTTTTTAATCAATTAATAAGAAAATAACAATAATCTTAAAGTTAATCTTTAAAATATTAGATATTTTGCCTTATACGGTATTATCGTCGTTGCAGTATATCAGTGTCAAGTGCAACTTTAAATAAATAATTAAAAGAAATTAATACATACTTGTTTTATACCTCGAACACGAAAACGAATCGATTCATGGTGTGTATAGCATTGCTTACTTCGAACAATGTTTTGAACGAGTTAGCAAAGTTTACTATTTTGCTTGTGAAACCCCCTATATTTCTTCAGCTGCGCCTGATTCATCCGATCCGGTTCATTCAACGTAGATATCAAAGCAACGTTATCGGACCATGAAATCTTTGCTCGAACAAATTCGCATTTAAAGAACCAGAATAAACGCATTTCATTTTTAAAACTAATAATTGTGATAAAATTGGAACAGTTGTACCGCTTACTTGCCGTACCAATGGCATAATTAAAAGATCATGTTCCTTCGGAAAACGAAATTTGATATTTCAAATTATTGTGTAATAATTTTATGAGATCTCAAATTAGTATAATAAAATATTGAATTGAACCAAAGTATTGTATTAACCGTTATTTTTACAATACACTTAGAGTATTGCAGAAATAAAGATAAATAAATATGTTATAAATAATAGGACAACTGCTTAGCAACGTTTAAGAAATAAAAATTAATGTGTATGATTCAAATTGTTATACATATAACATGTTTGGTCAATCATTATAGTAATACTTTACTATAATTTCTATGATCCTGAATGCAAAATAATGTTTCTTTTATCTTTTCAGATTTGAATCTGCTTTCTTACAGCAATTCGTAGCTTTTTACAACACGAATTTACATACGAATAACATGACAATAAATATTAAAAGTCTGTGATACAGTAGCGGACAAAAGTTTAAGATTGAACGATTAGCGAAAACAAAATAATTGATTTATAAAAAATAGCACGATAAACGAATCAGGTATTCTTTGTTAATCAGTAAATAATATTCTATCTTAGTAACGATAAAAAGATATGTGCAAACAATATTTATGAAACATAGTACTAAGCTTTATATTTCCTTCTCGTCATAAGCTTATGCTCGCTACTGTACCTGTATTATTCATAACATGATTATTTAGAGCGATGAAGTTCCATTTTCTATGTACTAACGTAAAAGCAACAAATTTGTAATTATATTATTGTTGCAAAAGAACAATGATGAGACCGTTAGATTGCTCTTCGCGATGTTACACGTTCTATTGTTTTTCCGTGATTATTTTCAACGTTGTAACGGCGGAATGCAGACCGCAACAAAAAACTCATTACACGACTCAAGGGAATCCGGTAAAGAATTCGGGAAAAATTTTAATTTCGCCGCTCGAATCGCTCGTTTATTTCATCCAGGCAATATGGAAGCTTCGTTTTCGAACGTCGTCCCCATCTACTGCGGGATTAGTTCGTCTACATGAAAAATAATGAAAACATAACGTTTCTGCCTCCATTCTGCTTTTGCTGACAGAGAATATTAATACTCGTATTAAATATCTTTGATCGAACAATAAAATCTTTCATTTCACTTTAAACTTTTGGTAATCTAAGCTTCAGATTCTTTATTAATTATTTATTATATGTAGTGTAAAAGTATAAATTTTATGGAAACACATATTCTTGTAGAAAATAGGTAATGTAATACAATTTGTACCATTGTTTGTGTTAATCATTTTATGATTATATTTTATCTATTTTAAAATACATTTGCAACGTTAAATACTAAATCTAATTTCAAGAAATTACTTTTTTACGGTAAGAATATAAAATGATAACCTATTAATGATCGAATAATATAATAACATAAATAATGATAGAAGATTAACCAGTTAACACATTAAGGACCGGTCACGAGTTTTCTCGTGTTTAGCAAACTGAACGTTGCTGACCGGCCACGAGTAAACTCGTGATCGATGCGTTTTTTTTCCTCGAAGATAATACAATGTAATTGTTGTTCAGTTATACCACAAGCTATGTTTCTTCGCTAATAAAACCAGTCAAGGTGTGTTTCTTTTGAAATAAAGAAAAATTGTTTGATAACGTGCGGTCCCAGGCGCGTGTCTTACAGATTTCTTAGCGGTCCGCAATATGTTAACTGCATTCGACGTTTATACGCATCAATCGAAATCTTTATCTCGATGCGGTTAACGTGCATACACTGCGTGAAAAATAAAAAATTACCTTTCAATATAAACGCTCAAAATTTTAGTAAAATGCAATACAAATATTATTTAGTGGTATGTTTCCTTTATATTACCAGTAAGCCTCAATTGATTTTAATTACGCGCCCCGTGAGGAACTTTTAAAAATAAATTCCTCGGTTAACTGTAAATTAACGAAGAAAATGAAACAGTACACCAAAAGGTATACACATTTATCTGCGACTTGACCTAAAACAGGGATTGCCATAAAAAGTCGTGAAAGCTGATCACGGTACAGAAGAAGGTTCAACGCACTATACATACATATTTAAATGATTTCAAGGCTGCTATAAGTGTGTCATTAATCTGTCATACATTGATCTTTCAACTTTTAAAATTGCAACAAATACTTAAGCGTTTGCACTTCCGTTTGTAAGTAGTATTAGAGCATTCACTCGTTTTCTATATCATTTAATCAGTTTGGCCAGCCACTTTACATAAATTAGTCGAAATTTCATTAACATTTGTCTAATGGAACTAAAGTTTGTGTTGATTATGAATCGAACTTGAATTATTTCACACAGGAGATGACTGCAATCCAATTACCAAGAAGCAAAGTTGAATAAACAACTCGAATGAGGCATTTTAAATATTATAATTTAAATAATACACTATTTTGCTCATTTCTGTTATTATTATTGTATTATTGTGTTACAAAGCAGTGCATTGTTTTATTCTAGTTTTTAAATATTATAATTTAAAATTTATTAGTTTATTTAAACGAAGGATTGATTTATACCTACTTTATCATTTATTCGAATAAATGTATCCTAAAATAACTTTTTGCGGTGAAATTTATGCATATAATCTCATTCGTATCTTATTCAAAAGATAATACATACCTTGTACGTTTTAAAAAATTAAATTAAAACACTTTTCTTAAATAATTTATTTGATTTATCCATATCAAGTTTTAACTATTACACTTTATTGCATGTATTTGTTTTGAAAATGGAGATTTATTCTCTTTTCTTTAATGGAATTATATCTTTGAACATACATGCATGCTAACTGATATTTCTTTAGTTTTCCATTTATTTATTATTAGAGTAATATTTTACTTGTTGGTTAGTCCAAAACACGAAGTTTCTTGATTACACTTTCCGTAAAAATTACAGTAACTTCCAACATCGAGCAAATAATTAGGTTACATTTTTTATCGAATCTAACTATAAACGCGATATTTAATATATCTTTTTTGTTTTTAGTTAATACAATTTTTACAATTTCTGAACTGTTTACTCAATAACTGCATCTCATAGTTAACGATCACATTTCCATTCAGTAACAAGTATAACGAAGGAATGCATTTCATGAATTTCATTAATCACCATAAATTTTTTTTTCCGAAACACTTATTTGATTCGTTTCCTCGTATTTGCAGAGAAGCGCGTGTGTTCTTAGCGTAGAAACATTCAGGAACTTTTGACCGAGTCGGAAGTAACCAATTGTTCGTGGATAGGAATGCCAAACGGTTCCCTGAACTTTCCGTAGGAATTTCAAACGTGTTCGGTACACGTTCGGTTTCCTCTGACATCCGGTACACGGAGTTCAGCCATCGACGTTATCGATAACGGATGAGAAGCTCGCCCCACACCGCAAACTCCATTACTATGGTTAGCCTCCCTAAAATTAACTGGCGAAATTAGCGATCCAAATAGATCCGCATTCCCGCGGGGCACCGCACAAATTTCAAAGCTCGCGCTCTCTCAAGAATTACAACAGGTCGATATGATCCTTTGGCCATTTCCAGAAGTGCGATGCATGGACGGTATACAATTATAATTTTCGCCTGTTCGTTAAATTCGATCGTACGTGATTTCGCCCCACGGTTTTAGTGTCGATCCTCGTGAAGGTAACGATCTATTTGACGAATAATTGAATTTGTTTGTGGTTCAATGAATTACACAAAAATGCGATACACAAATTTTTTAGATAAAATTATTTTATCCTTGCTTCAGTATTTAAACAATAGAAAGTAACAGATAACAGATATATAACAAATACAGCAAACATTCTGTGTATAGTATAAACTGATGTCAATGAGGTATTTATATTTAAAAGATTTTGGTATAGGTCATTAAATTCGTCTTGACACAAGTTGTAATAATATGTAGTAAAAAATGTACGATGCCATTTAAAAAAATGAAGATAACCTAGACCTTTTTGCATAAAAAGATTTTTTGGCAATTTCTATATTGCGATTTGTAGCTGACTAGAAACTAATTAATTTTCGTTTAGCACATTTTTCTGTCAGACTGTCGTAGGTGCTTGGAAAATCGTGGCGACAGTTACGTGGGACACCCTGTATAACGTTATATTACATAAAATATATCATTAGGATTAACTAATAAATTAAAACGCAATTTGTAATATAAGAAAACATTAAAAACGATATCTGTAATGCAAATTATGTCGTAATAATATAAAATTTATCGAATAAGAACCAATTTATACATTTTTTAGACATACATGAATGTTTATATATATGCAGTTGTAACTGAATGCTAATTTATATAAATTCAACCTTATAAAAGCGGATTTTGACTAATCCTTGGAATTATGGCTAAACGCAGATGTTTAAAGATGCGGATATGAGAGTCTAATAATGTATAGGAAAGTACCTTTATTTTTATGGCGGAATCAGTAAAAAAATGCTTCAATACCAAATAAAATAAATTTCGGAATATTTTATTTTTCAAATGCATTATTACATAAATGACATTATTTGAAACAAAGTAGTAAAGCAAATAATAATAATGACGAAATACAAATTTTCTTCTGCTATACTGTAAAGTTGAATGACAGTATATTAAATTTTCCATTATTTAATAATACTTTGATGTAACTGCAAAAATTTATTTTGGAAACGGAATGTATTCTACTCAAGAATCATTTCAAACGCTTTTTGTAATCATAGAATGTATATTATTCAAAATTATTTGACAATCATCATTAAACTTATCCATTTGCATATCAGTGTTTTAATTGTTCATAAAAGTTTTTAATATAAATTGTATCCACGAATATTGAATAGCTACTATGCAGTTAGTTGCACGTGACCTCGAATAATCAGTCGATTCGCGTTACGACCCATAAACTTTGCGGTATTCAGTATTATTCCCATTGAGATTCTATTCCCGGACCTTGAGTTTAATTAATACGATTTTCGAAGGTCTCGCGATATTCGACCATTGATATCTCGCGCTACCTTTCCACAGATAACGCCAATCGTAACAACGTACCGCCTATACCACAAAGTCAATTTACATGAATACCCAATTGCTTCCTATCTTGAATTGAGATGAGAATAAGTCGCAAGCAACTCAAAAACGAACTATGCACATTTATAAACCGTACAGTTTTTCTTTTTGTATTACCTAGTTCATTATCAAGAAAAATGATTATTTTATTATATTACTTCAAAAAATTAACATAATAAAATTATAAAACACTCATTCAATCGTTCATTTTATATTTTTTCTAAATCTGTGGCGATCTTCCTGCCCCCACCACTAGGAGGGATTTAGCGACTACGTTTCTCGCAAGTGCTCGAACTGGGCCACGGTTACTACTCTTATACAGGGTGTTCGGACAGCCCTGGGCTTAAATTGAAAGAGTAACTCCCTGAAACATTCTAAGACGAAAATCAAGAGTAACGATTTTGCATTTGAGGCTTTGTTTACGAGTTATAACTAATTAAAGATATCGTTTAATCCGGACCGTTCGACTCTTGAGAGCGGGTAACCGAGGCAACTCGGTCGGTAACGTCGCTGAGTCCACAGTGATGCTCAAGCGTTGAACGGTCCGGATTAAACGATATCTTTAATTAGTTATAACTCGTAAACAAAGCCTCAAACGCAAAATCGTTACTCTTGATTTTCGTCTTAGAATGTCTCAGGGAGTTACTCTTTCAATTTAAGCCCAGGGCTGTCCGAACACCCTGTATATACGAGTTTTGACCTGTCCCTTCTTATCCCTGTGTCTAAAGCAGAGGCCTGCTAGGTAAGCCTTACTGGCGAGTCCACTAGCAGACCCCGGACGAAACACCCCTTCCCATTCCTTTTACTTCTCTCTCTTCCACAACAACCACGAAAACTCTGTTTTCGACCGCATACATGATCCATATTTATATAATTTATGTGACTCGTTTAACACCGAACATATCTTCTGCGTTATGCAAGGATCTACTGCAAGCAAATTGAATTACATAATTTGTAAGTATTACAATACGTAAATTGCAAATACTTTATAAATAAGTACTGTATATAAGCATCATAATAGACATATTTATTAACCCCTTAATGCACGGTTTTTTTGAAAAAAACCGGCCAAAAAAGTCAATTTTTTTTAATTAAAACAATTTAGGACGTTGTCTTGGCAAGAAAATTAAAAAGAATAATATAATATAATAATCAAAATTTTTATTGTATTGTAAATTTTATTGTCGCTGGAATTATCTCAAGTGTGCACAGTTTGGCCAGTTTAGCGCACTCGAGTTAACTCGAGCGTGCACGTTAAGGGGTTAATGAAGAAGGACGTATTAAATAGCATTTTAACACTTAACCAACAGAATGGGGAGATCTCCCATTGATTCTATTTACTTTTATTATTAGTTAGTCTTGAACTGGAGTTGAATTTATTAAAAATTGTACTTTGGAAGAGCAGAAAATGTATTTGATGGACTTAGCGAAGAACATTAGTTCAAGTCTAACTAATAACAAAAGTAAATAGAATCAATTACGAAAATATAATGGGATATCTCCCCATTCGATTGTCTAAGCGTTAAATCTTCAATCTCGTGAGGTATGGTTTATAATTTTATCATATCGAAAACAATCGTAAAAGCGTAATCAATGCAGCTGAGAAAATCAACATGCTAAAGCCATGCTAAACCTTAATCAACCACATCGTGATTACTTTCCTGACGTCACAGTTTCGTGTTGGATAAATTTATACTCAACTTGTACTCTTCTGTTTGTACGATAGAATGTCACAACTTCTTGAAAGTATCGAAAATGAAATTGCAAATAAAGAGAAATATAGTATACTTCCGCAACTTAACGTCAATTTATAGCATCCGTTCAAACACGTTCCGTTTCCAACAAATCTAGTTGAAACGAAGAAAGATCTAATTCTTTATGTTGCGGCTCAAACACCATCAGACGTTATCGAGAACAACATTTTGACTGATGCGATGCTGTTTGATTGAAACGTTGTAAGTGGATCATATTTAAACCTATAATACTACTTGTTCATAATATAAATTTATCTTAATATGTTACGTATTATATGAACTCTGCGTTATAGGAAATCGTGCAAATAATTTTAAATAACACGTTTGATAAGGTTATTGCCATGCCAATTTTGACTTCCTATGGTCGCGTCGAAAAACATAACGATTATAAAACAGAGATCGGTAACGATGAAGAAAACAGTGTAATGTTTACTAGATTTTTAAATGCGAGGAGTTCTTGTATTTTATTATTTAGCACATTCTATGAGGAATCGCATTATATGAAAATAATGGTCTCAGTATCTTTGGCGCGTTATAGGAATTCGGGTTGTAGAAACTTGAGTTAGACTGGAGTCTACTGTGCAGAAAAAGTAAATGGGCTGATGTTTTTATGAGACAACAAAACTGATCTGCATAAGTGTATTAAATAATATAAAAGATGATAATAAGAGAGGTTTCCTTGATAAATAACGCTTCCTTTCTACTTTATACACCAATGGAACGGCTATTTTTATTCACAATTGCGTTAAATAGTTCCAGGCAAAAATCTCTTACAAACAAACTTGTTGAAAAGAGTTTCGCTCAAAGTAAATTACCATAAATGTTTCTTGAAATAAAATATTTCGTTTATATTATATTGTCGATTACGTACGTTTTTCTATCAATTGTGGCACGAAAAAATAAAGAAATCCTAAAATTCTCTATTTAAAATTGCTATCTTCTACATTATCAAGTAACAGTACCAGAAATAACAAATCGAAATATTATGTCTCATTTTTATTTCGAATAAAATTCTCCGAAGTCCGGCACAAGATTTGTAGCAGATCTTGTCGAGAGACTGTAACGTTGCAGTGTTGTTATCGAATCAGTTCCCTAGAGTTCCTCGGAATAACGTGCACCTACCTCGAAATTCCGGCAGTTGAGCAGTCGTTCATGCTTGCAAGGAGCTTCGGTGTTTACCAGGGGCTTCCTCGAGGATCCGCAAGATTCGTCGTCGAAATTGCCAGCAATGGGCTACGCGAAAGCGATCGATCGGCCAGCTCGCTGGAAACCACTCGCGAATTCGCGTTTGAGGAGTGTATCGAGCACGCGGAAGTGTGTCAACAGCACACGTGTATCATTGACACCTTCGGATGTTCGCGTCGCGGGATCGACACTGATACTGTCTGCCGCAGAGACGCTTAACAGTTGCCAACGCGTTGACAACATTCGACTATGGTCGACGGCAATAAGTTGATAAGCATTGTGGTTAACGATGCTACAAAACTTTTACGACGAAGAAGGAGGAATGCAAGGTGTTTCGCGTGACCGAGTTGTAGATAAAGAGCAGCGTTTTAAGACAAGTTTAATCTTTCTGTCACGAAGATCGTACAGTGGCTAACGAAAGTTTTCGAACGGAAGTGTAATTTTGACTTCTGCGTTCTATACTCGGAATAAACACAGATCATATAGAAATATGTTTTTCTGTGTGTTAATATACTGTGTATAGACTCCAAAGCATAACAAATTTTTGCTTTAGTACCAACCGTTTTTTCAATATCTTTTTAAATATCAAAAAGGAGCGAATTTTGAAGTAACAAAAGTATTCGAACACCTTATAAAACATAGTTAAAAGAGTAAAATATTATATTTTTTAACAAATTTAATAAGTGGATAGTGCGTTTATTCAATTTGACATTTTAAATATTATTGTTTATTTATGATCTACGCTTTCCTTTATTCTCCTTTCCATTATTATCCTTTATTCTTATTCTCAGTTACTGAATCTGTAAACCTGTGCTGAGTGAGACCGAAATGGGGTCATTAGGTCTTCCTGGGTTTTCAAAAAATTTAACTTTCTAAATATCTTCAATGTATTCCAAATATTATTAAGACCGGTATTAAACGACTTTATTGCAGACTTTTCAATTTTTTAACAATCTGATACTTAACCAAGTTTTAAAAATGATCAGGAAATAAAAACTTATTGGTAAAATTGATTCAAGAAATTCTATATGTATAAGTTCTGGGCTTTAGAGACAAAAATAAAATGAACAGTACTGAAAACGAATTCCCTGATTATTTCTAATGATTATTTTAACAATACAATCAATATGTATTTTAGCTTAAGTATAATAAGTTTATCAACAATATAAAATCTCATTTAACAAAAAAAGCTATGTTTTACAAATGTTACTATGTATAAGTGGATTATTATAGAAATTAATAGGAATTACGAAATAAATAACACTAATAAAATAATGATCCATTATAATATACGAATATGTTACATGTAGTATCATTTAATTTTATCGAATAATATTCACATGTTTCTTTGAAACCCGCGGTTTCATTAAACGGAAAGAAGAAAGCAATGTTGCTCTTTAATACTAAATCAAACTAACCACGTACATATATAATAGTAATAGTGACTTTTAAATGATGCCTGAAAGTATTCTAAGATCTGAAACGAAAACCGACAAAATTACTGGTAAATATAGGTAAACTTGCTGGTATTTCGCGTACGAGTATTAATCCATATATGTAACTTACTGGTTTCGAAATCTTGTATTATTTATATAGAAAAGTTTTGCTTTAACGACTTTAGTAAAGCGATAGATGGGACTCAGGTGTGAATAAATAAAAGTGAAGTGATTAGAATATTTATAGTATATGTATTTAAAACAATTTAACAGTAACAACTTAAACGACTTTACAACTTAGCAACCTCAACGTTCAAAATTACACTCTTTCTACATTCACAGTCAAACTCTTTCAGCAACGTTTGTCAAACACTTTCTGCCACGCGCTCGCATTTTCCCCGTCATATATTCTTCCAAACACTCGTTTCCTTTCATTCTAATTGTTAACCTTTCTCACTCAATGTATTCGGTCACGACCACCCACAATTCCTCAGTCGCAACGTTTTCTCAAGTGCTCTTCTTTCGTACCTTAGAAACACTCGAGTTCAAACATTCTGCGTTCACACGACTATCGCCTAACTCAAGCACTCTTCAGATTTTCCCAAACTCGCATCGACTCGATCGCATTCCTACATTTCTATATGTTTGTTTTTAAATAATTCCAAAAATACTTAGACTAACAGCGAACGATTCGCTTAGCGAAAATTGTCGAACATCATACTGTGATGGCACTCTGAAAACTTCCGAAGAAAAACCCGTGGTTAAAACGGCTGTTGGTATTTCCCTACAGCTGAGGAGTAAATGTTTTATTCCTCCTCTTACATTCAGGTCTCTGCCGTGTGTCCAATGGTAAACTTCAACTGCGTAGACCCAAGAAGAAGACTCCTTATAACAGACACACATGGAGTCAAACTTGGTCTTACTCCTCAATATTTAACCTGTTAACCGGGGAGTTCCCTTTTTAACCCTTTGCACTCGAGAGGTAATCGTCAGTCATCTAATAATATAAACCTCAAAAATTTTCAAATTCAGAATATTTACCGAGATTCGCCTATACCGAACGTCATTTAGTTTAGTTGAGCGGTACCTGAAATTTATATGTATGGATGTATAATCTCTGAATCCGACTAATGAAGAAACTAATTAAAATCAGAAAATTTTCGAAGCTATCACTTGGTGACTAACAATCACCTCTCGAGCGCAAAGGGTTAAATACCCAGCATACAATGGGCGCGAACTCTTAGACTAGGACGTGTCAGTATGTCACGCCCGAAGTACTTGATTTCATATTATTTTTTTTTATTTATGCTTAAAATAAATGAAAAGGCTATGAGATATATATTTTTTCGTTTATTTATATATACAGTGTTGGATTTGCGGCTCTTACCCATTTTGCTTTCTTCAAAAAGATAAACATGGTTTAAAGAAAAAGACATTTATTTAAAAACGATCCAGTTTAAATACTTTAAACGGGCCAATAAGCGGCATATCAATAACCAGGCTCCATTATTGATACTTCAATGACCAATGCGAACCATCTTGATCTTATTGGTTGCCGCTTAAGGGTTCTGATCGTCAGAACCCAACATATAGCACAAAGAAAAATACAAAATTACAAACAAATAGAAAAGAATACCAACAAACATATGGAAATATCGAATTAGGAGATAATTAGGAAATTTTACAAACAGTTTACTAACACTTATAGAGAGTACAAAAAATAGAACAAGTATTATAAAAATAATATAAAATATAAAAAAATTAACAATTACAGAACAATAAACAAAAGCACATAAATAAAATAGAAATATTGAGTTTCAAAAATTAAAATAAATATATGTTCCATATAAAACTCAATTTCCGTGTGATATATTTTGAAACAATTGTTGATACATAGTGGTGCCTTACAATCCGAACACCAGTATGTAGATTCTCGTCGCTGCTCACCCAGAATACGTCCACCACTCTCAATAACGAAATGGTACTGACCTTCCACGCGTCTTAAACTCATGTCGAGACACACATCGATGACATACCTTTGTTGTACGCAGTTATGCGCCCCATCTGTCTCAGGACGCAACATATATTTCGAGGATGTTTCATACGTCTTGCCCGTACGCGCTACTGTTTACGTTGGACATATTTATACGTCCCGCCCGGTTAACAGATTAAATGACGCTGAGAGGCTAATGAAATTGTTTTACTTGTCCACGACTCTTTGTGGTGGAGTTATTCGCACCCAACGTTGTTGGAAATAGGCACAAACCTAGGTACGAGCTAGCCTTCGCGGCTTAGTAAGCTCAAAACACACAATAGATGCTCCTCTTACCTGAGCCTTGGACGCCAAAAAGTCCGAGCCGGACACCGTTTTTATTCACTTAAAGACCAGACTTCCTTCGACAGTTTCCAGATTACCACCACCTCGACCTAATTTACAGACAATCCTTGGCGGGAGGCTAATATATTTAACAGCATTTTTCCGGAACGCACAGACAATTACCAGTATTTTCCGAGTCAGTGCGGCCACATACGTTTCTTTTGTATCATTTAATAAAACCACACACGTTCCTATCATATCATCTAATAAAACCACACACGTTCCTATCATATCATCCAATAAAACCACACACATCCACCTCAATACTATAACAGTAAACTAAGAGAAGAACGTCTTTGTCCAAATTCATTTTGACGCGCGTGTGTTTTGCTAGTTGCTAATAACGCGATAGAACCTTTGGGTGAACAATCCCACGGGAATACCGCAGCCAGCGGTGTTTCCCTTAACCCAGAACTCGTCCGCGGACGGGGCTACCAGTTTAGTTATCTCCGGCATTCAAACTGGCTGAAGCTCGCGTTACGTGCGCTCGTGCTTTCGAGCTTTCCTGTCGAAACTACGCGCGTTTAACCGACTACCAGTGCCCAATGGAAACGAGCCGCTATTAAGCTCGGCCCATTTACCGCTTAAGCGTTCGTGAGATCAGGGTCTCGCGACCATTCTCGCGTATATCGTCGTTTCACTTTCTGATACAGGTAACATCGATCCTTGCATTATAGGGGAGTCGAAAGTTGCCGATGTTCGACGTGGATGTCTTTTGAAGCGTTTGTTAAGGCTAAGATTTTATCATGTTCTTAATCATAATCATATTAATTCCGCTAATTTCCTTTAATATAATGATTCAAACTGAAGGTTATTTTCCAATAAATATTGGATAAATTCAGTAAAAAATATTAACAAATATCAATAAATTTTGTATATACTGTACAATGTTAATTATATGAGTTCTATATTATATCTAAAATATTATATGTTTTTGTATTAGGTTACTTAAATCTAAATGATATGAACGTGAAGAGTAAATGGGAACAACAGAATTAATTGAATGAAGTAAACGTTTCGTTGAAATATAATATTGTGTATAATTATAATCAAATATCGATCCTTTGTCTTGTAAACATAAATTGGTCTCGTAGTGCAGATCGTTGCGTAGATATAGCAAAATCAGGAAGTTTAATTTTTATTTATTGTAGTTTCAGTTTGTGAGATTCAGGACCACTAAACACAAATAACCTACAGTATTTCAATAATTTGTATTTGATGCAATGTTAAGTTAAGTCACTGAAATGTTGAAATTTGATAACGGTAGATAGCGTTTAAAACGACGGGTAATTAAAATTGAAAGTATTATAGTTAAACACATGTTCATACTGTTTCAACAAAGATAGGAATAGGATACGTAATGGAATACACACTACCACAGAATATATAGGATGAAAAAAAATGTTTTGGCATGGCTAACACAGGTAGGGTGACCATATTTTTTGGGGAAAACAAAGGACATATCGAAGAAAATAAAAAAATGCTTTATAAAATTCATAAGTTTATAATATTTATTATAAAAATAGTAGAATACAACAATGCATACATTAAAATTTTAAACAATCTTAATTATTTCACATACACACACATTGTAAAAATTTAAATAACATTAACTTTGATGCTTTTCAGTAGAATTAATTTTTTTTAATAGATATACAGTATATTTGGAAGTGTTTGATGAAAATACATGCTTTTGATGTGCTTATTTTTAATTAAGTTTTTTTCATTCACCAATGAAAATATTTGTTCGACGGCGACATTAGACCCAGGAAAACATAAAGAAACTTCTACTATTTTACAAATATTTTTGAAAGCAATTTCTTTTGCTATAAAATGTTCAATATATTTTTGAAAACAATTTTTTTTAACTTTGCATCGACTTTATAAAATAAAGGATTTTAGAAACCCATTTTAGAAAATAAATAAAGTTAGAGAATAGGGCAGTGAAATAAAGAACTGTCCTCTTAAATAAAGAGGTATGATCACCGTAAGCATAGGCGAATTCTATACTTTCGGATTGGTGGAGATTTGTTTAAATAATAGTTTACTTTCGTCACTATTTTAAAAAAAATTTTAGAATTTCCAATATTTCAAGTGAGCATAGTCAATTTTACGGCAACTTTTTTTAACAAATCTCCACCGATCCAAAGATATAAAATTCGCCTATGCTAGCTATGATAAAATATTTTTTCCGTCTTGTACATATAAAGATAATTTTTGTTTGTTCAATGGTATACCAGGTTAATATATAAATTCAATACGGTTGTAATCTAATCGATATAATACAATCAAATTTGATGTATTTTCAATACTCGGTATTAAAGAGAGCGTAATATAGAATAGTGGTGCAAAACCTCGTAGGAAATAGATAAATGGAATTTATAACAGATGAACACAATATACCTAGTACTGAAACCACTGGATATGACATGAACAGAACCGAGTCGATTTGACAGAATACAAACAAGAACATCGTTGCACGTGATACACACCCAACCAGGCTGATCAGATAAGTTACACGCTGCATTGGACTGACTAGATCCGGAAGAGACAGAAATGGGATGATCGAATGAAGTATAAGCTATATTAAATTTATTGGATCGTGCAAAGTATTTCATAAATACCAAACTATTTCAAATTTTCAGGAAATCAGGGTTATCGAGTGACCAGAGTATTCGAAACATCAAGTTCCTGAAGTTCCAAAAACTCTAACGATGCACGATCTGAGAGTTTTTCAAAATTTCAGAATTCGTAAGTTTTTAAGACTTCTAAGTCCTAGTGTTCGAAAAGTACGAGTATTATAGAAAATGTTTCATTTCCAGGATTCTAAAGTTTCCAAAGTTTTAGAATTATAGAAATTGGCAAAGTCCTTCGGGTATTAGGATCTAATTATCTCAAAACTATAAAAATTGTAGAATTTTCGAAATCATGAAGTTTCTAAAAATGTCAAAAATAGTAAGATTAAAAATTATAGGATCCCCAACGTTCAAGTTGTTCAAACTTTACGGATTGAATGTCAAAAGCATCGGCATCTCTTAAGTTTTAGCATCATAAAATAAAGTTCAAAAATTGATAAATCTAAAATTCACAGTCCTAGAAATTTCCAGAGATGCTTATAATGGAGAAGCTTTTAATTTTATCATGAATTTTTTTAAAATCTCAGATCTTCACAATTGTCTCAATCAAAGTTACATAACTCATAATAGTTCCACTTACTACATCGTTTGTGTTTATAAATATGTAAATTATGTTCTCTAGTCCATAATTTTTTTATTTTACCAGCAACATTTACGAATTTATCATAAATGCGAACATAATGTCCTTTTATTATCTATGCTTTAGAATTTTGCGTAAATTCTTTATCGTAAAGCTTTCATTGCAAATTTCGTATTCGCCTTATTATTGTTACAATTTAATTTAATTTCTGGTTTGTTGTTAAAAATTAATAGAAGTGATGGAGTAAATAAATAGTGATTTTAGCATTACATGATTCATAATTTTAACACTATAACTGCTAAGACGGGTCAAAATGAATAATTCGTAGTTTTTCATGGAAACTTGATAAATTTATTGTGATACAGTCAACCCTCCTATAACGCGGCGAGTGCGTACCGCGTTATATGGAAACCGCGCTATAAGAAACTCGGATTTAACCGTACAAACCAGGCTAATTCGTAGCGCGTTGTATGGAAACCGCGCTATAAGAAACTCAGAATTAGTACAAATCACATCATTCGTACCGCGTTATATGGAGACCAATAAATACAAAAGACAAGATAAATTATAAATTATTTTTATTGAATTGAAGAGTTCATATAAGGAAATGATAAAAAAAATGAAACAAAATCTAAACTAAAAAACTGTTTTCCAACAAAAAAAAGAAAGACTTTTGTAAAATTATGTAATCTTTTAACACTTATCCTCGCTGTCAAATATGAGTCGCCTAACTCGTCTTCTTTTAATGGGTAAAATGTCTTCCTCGCTTGGTTCATCTTCACATTGGTTTTCGATTGTAGCTTTTTTTTCTAACTCCCCTAAAACCTCTCTATAGGTAGCTAAGCAATTCCTTAACTCTCTTTTAAACTTTGCGCAGCGCACCGTTGAATGATCAGTTTGAATGAAATGAAGTTCTAATTCTTTAGCCAAATTTAGCCCTTTTTTCACATCTTGTAAATCAAGATTTGGAAGTGCCAGCAACAAAATTTTGGAAAGAATTGGTTACCAACGAAACGTACTGTGAAAGAGCTCTGAGGCGACTGAAACTGATGTCGTAAACGGCTAAGAGATAAGCTTGAATGTTTATATAAACATATCCAGTTAAAATCATTTATTGGGTGCACGGAAAGAACTGATGGGACGTTGAACGGAAACCGCGCTGTAAGAGTACCGCGTTATAGGAGGGCTGTCGCAATTTCAGCTCCGCGTTATATGGAAACCACGTTCTGAGAGTACCGCGTTATAGGAGGGCTGTCGCAATTTCAGCTCCGCGTTATATGGAAACCGCGTTCTGAGAGTACCGTGTTATAGGAGGGTTGACTGTACCTACATCACAGGAAATTTACTATGACTTTTACTAAAATCATTACAGTTTATTTCTCTCATATTAGATATTTTTTAAATATATTTTTCAATTTTATTTCCTCATCACAAATCAGTATATCCTAACCATCCGTAGTTACAATGTATACATTGATAAATTTATTGTGATACCTATACCACAGGAAATTTACTATGACTTTTACTGAAATCATTACAGTTTATTTCTCTCATATTAGATATTTTTTAAATATATTTTTCAATTTTATTTCCTCATCATAAATCAGTATATCCTAACCATCCGTAGTTACAATGTATACATTGATAAATTTATTGTGATACCTATACCACAGGAAATTTACTATGACTTTTACTAAAATCATTATAGTTTATTTCTCTCATATTAGATATTTTTTAAATGTATTTTTCAATTTTATTTCCTCATCATAAATAAGAATACCCTAACCATCGGTAGTTACAATGTATACATTTGTCTCTCAACCTGTTTATCCAAGCCTACAGTGATAAAACTCTCTTATTCTATTCTCCTCGTCGAACATTTTATTCTATACTACGGTTTGATAGATTTTTCAAATTTCGCAAGTAATGCTCGGTATTCACAATAAACAGAGCAAATCGGTCTATTTGTGGTTCCGTTACTATCGATAGTGTACGAGACAACCCTGGCTCCGTACTAAATCGAACGGTATGCAGCAGGTATATACATGCATACATATACGTACAGCAACGGCGACGTGACGCGAATACGAAAATTCCTCTGTCCTAGGAGTTCGACCCGACGATACGGCCTTAACTGCCTGCGGAGATTCGAGGAGAAACGAGCGACGACCTGCGAACCGTTATTATTTACCTAATGCTGTCGCTTGCTTTTCTAACAACAAGAAAATAAATGATAACTGCTCCTTTAAGATCTGTTTGCCATGTAATCGGTGACACGAGTGTTTTGTACGTGGAAACGGAACTTTCTGAGCCAATAGTAACAGTATTCGAAAGACATAACTTGATTCAGTATACATACAGTGGCTCCAAAAAGTATTCGTACACTGTGTCACAAATAAATTCGTTTAACCCTGAAATTCTAAGTCTGATAGAAGTATTTAATAAAACTTTGTGGGTACGTAGATCGTAATAGTATACGTATGAATTAATCTCTTATTTTCATCGAAATGCCATTTTAAAGGGGTGAAACCAGCGTTGATGTTTCTGAGTTTTTTCTCATTTTTTAAAGATAACTTTATAATGGTACTTGATGAAGCAAAACTTTCAAATAGAAAATGTTTAATTTTTAATACTCTATCGCCCTATCGTAAAAAAGAAACACAGAAAAGCTTAAATTCAAAGCGAGAAAAATCGCTGAAACTTTGAGATTCGTTATCAGCCCCTTTAAAAGATATTTTGCCGCGAAAAAAAATTGCTCCACGCAGAACACACCATGCTCTGTACACACATAAAGTTTCATTGAACTCAGAATTTCAGAAGTAAATGAATTTCCTTATAATACAGTGTACGAATACTTTTTGGAGCTACTGTACATCGAGTATGATTAAGACATACAGAATAAATAAAGACGTGAAATGAAAGCACAGCTATCATAGGAAACATTTTTGTTTCTAGATCACTTGTGTTTTCTATTGCATTTCATACTGGATATTAAAATATACTTGATCACGTTTGAGGACGCTCTAAACTTTGGCAAGGTAATTGAATACCGTGATATGTTCATTGACAGGAATATACTGTTTAAAATAAGGCAATTAGATAATTATATTGATAAATATGACAGCAAAAGGCATAATCAATTGCATAGTTAGTACTTGTACTGTTAAGTTTAATGTTAATTGAAATACATTTTCACCTTCTATAATTATTTTTATATACATTCTTTTGTATTTTATTTTCATCACTACCTTGAATAATGTATTCCTTTCCTCTTTTTTTTCTTCATTCTTACACCTTCACGCGTTATTTACCGTTTACTTTTGAAGTCGTTTTAAATTCCAACCTCCGTGGCTACCTAAAAATAAACCAACCTTAAATTTCTTACTAGAATCTTCTATAATGCATGTACAGTAAGTTACAGAATCAATTAAACTGTTAGGTAACTGTTTTTTATCAAACTTAATTATAAGCTTGGCATTTTTAATTTTACTCTTTAATCAGTTACTATAACCTACAGCTAGCGATTACATTTCTGTTGAATAAAATGTATAATGAAAAATGACATTATATCTATTTTATGAATTACTGTACACAGGATGGACCATGAAACGTGACCAGCTTTGACTATTCTGCTACTAGCAATTCGATTAGAAATGTTTCTGACTAATATAACATGATTCAGGGAGAGCTTTAAGTTGATTTTACCGATTGAAACGAATTCAATAAACGTCATTACAAATATTTTTTTCTGAATTCAAAAATACTAAAGCAAATTTTTAGTTGAAAGAATTGTATAAGGTGGTACTAAAAAGGAATTGCAACACGTTAAATATTCAATAAAAAATTTCTTAAATGTTGGATCGGTTGTGCCAATTTGGTCTATTAGATTTCATTTTACGGAGTGTCCAACAACGCCGTAAGATATGCAACAGAGAATCATAGATGCATGCTTAATCATCAATGTAGATGTCATAGAAAGAACCAGGCAGTCATTTCTTATTCATTTACGCGAGTGCATTACAGCTACACCATTTTGAACATCGTTTCAATGAAGTAAATGATATTTCCTTTAATATTTCTTTAACTCAGATGAAGAAAAAATATTGATTATTATACTTGTGGAATTCGCCTCAGTATCCGCTAAAAAATGCATAATAAAATTATCGGTTTACCTATAAAACAGTAGTCTTAAAAACTCTGAAAGAAGAAACTGCCAAAAAATTTGGTGAATCATCTTAAAATTCCTTTTGAACAATATTATATTAGCTAAGAAAATTTCCGATTGAATCGCTAGTAGCAGAATAATTCTAAGCTGATCACGTTTCGTGGTCCACTCTGTATACTGCATATTATACGATCACTTGATTTACTTTTACCCTATCTCTCCATTGCTAATCACCTTAAATCGCCATAACTGTGATTCTAAATTTAATCCGAATAAATAAGCGTTCAAGTGGCTCAGAAATGAAGCCGAAACGGTACAGCGAGGCCTGTCGCGAGTAGGCAATTAATTTGCTGTGCGTCTCCGCGTTACAGTCGGTGCAGAAATTTTCAAGTTAGGCGGTCGCGTTCGCGTCGGATTAAATGAACCGGTTCCATGTTTGTTTCTCGATCGTTCGTCCAATTCGCGTCCCGGCACCGGTGGCGTCGCTGTATAATCCACGAGCCGAGTTATGTAGATCCAGGGCTTATCGCTCCAGGATTTCCATTCTGTCTCATTATTAATTTCCATGCGTTAAGCAGCCGTGGCTGGGATTAGTTGGTAGCGTCGTTACACGAGCCGGCGAAACTACTGCATTTCTATGGGGGGAGGGGAAGGAGAGGGGAAGCTCCATTGATTCCGCGATGTAATTATTCTTGGAGAGAACCTGGCATCTGCTAACAATGGTTTAACGCCAACTTTTCGCGCGTTCGTCACTGTGAATGACCTGTTTTTGCACTTTTGTCTTGGTTTCGCCGCGAACAATTTGTATTGCGTTGATAACCTTGTTCTATAGAAATCTGAGTGCTATAGATATAAATTATGAAAGAAATATGTAATTCAATTTAGTATCTTTAATACTTAGTTTGTAATTAATACAATTTGATGCACCTGTAAAAACACATGAGCATGGTTTAATACTTATAGTTTATAAACTTGAATTAACCATTAGTTTGTAAATTTTAACAGTAGTTTAATAGTTTATATTCGGTAACATTGCATTTGGTAAACCTGATATTCATTTAATTTCTTATAATGACGGTTAAAGTATTATTACATGCAAACTGCTTAAAAAGTATGTAATTCTTAATGTAATTCAATATTTAATATTAATTTAATAATCTATGCTTAGAAATTCTATATTTAATAAGTTTAATCCCTCTTTAATTTTACCAAATGAAGATTAAAGTATTGTTGAAGATTAAAGCATGGAGATTAAATGAAGATTAAAATGTATGTGGATTACCTAAAAATAATTCTTCGATTCCTATTTATTGAAACAATCGTGAAGTATAATTCATATAAGTATTAGCAACCACATATTTTTGAGTGGTCGCCGAAGATGCTTAGCGCGTAACTTTAGCTATTAAATGGTTTATGAGGGTGGATATAAATTAGACAATAATTAAAGCATATAATTAAATATAAATCTATTGCTTCCAATCTCTCAATTTAGTTCTGCACTTTTTATTTTTCTATTGCTCGTACTCGCTTGTTGCTTTACTGTTCTCGCGCTCTCTCTCTCTCTCTCTCTCTCTCTCAATGTTCGTTTCGCAACTTTTCACTACCTCTCACACTCGTCTCCCATACCGTACACAAAAATACCCAGACCATGCTCCTCTACACTCATTCCCATAACGCAAACTTAAGTCTAAAATCGCTCGCACAATAAATTCATAGATATTCGCCACACTCATCCTTCCATACAAACATCACTCACTTTCATACCTCGTTATACTATACTCTATGATAAATCAGTATCACAGGTATCCGGTGTGCGCCTGGTTAGAAAGTATGTTAGAAAGTATGAATGGAACCCCAAGACGCTCCACTCGATGGCTAGTGTCCTGAAGGCACGTAACTATCGGGCGTCGGGGGATGTATTGTTTATAACATGCGTGGGAAAGTCTAGGAATGGCAAGCAACCCGATGCTGCGTCGCCTAAAGATAGAACCTTCTGTGAGTAAATATGTAAGAACAATTTAGTTATATAACTATTAACAATAAAGAACACAATGAAATATAACAAAAATATTAAGTACAGTGAAATATGCTTTAAGACACACTCTCTCTTGTTCTCTCTCTCTCTATATATATTATATATTATACGTTACCAGGATTGCTGTTATCACCACACATAGACTGTCTTTTTTTATCGCCGTTCACTCTATCAATACCATGTATATACAAATCACACAGATCATACTTCGTTACACTCATTCTACACACGAACCTTAACCTCTTAGGCAGGGCTGAATTTTGCGCGGGGCTGTTTCTGTGTACGGCAGAGTTCAACGCGAATTACGTGTAAATGATACAGCACTGCAATGTGTGACGAATTTTTTACACGAGTACATTGGAATGAAGTGTTTGATGATTAAATTATAATTTTTCTTAAAGATATTATACACTATAGTGGCATGTCGTACAGAAAGATTACATCCACGAAAGCCACTATAGTGGCACATAGTGCCTAAGAGGTTAATGTTTATTCATACGTTTATCATACACATTTCACACTCATACAAACATTCTTTCTCACATTTCACACTCTATGATTCCACCACACCTTCGTCCTGAGGGATCTGGTCACGGAGCGAGGAAGGCTGTGTAGCCTTCCGGAAAGAGGACTCTGACTGACCCTACGGCACTTACCCCAAAACCTTCTGACCTTACCTCAGAACCTTCTGATCAGTCCTTTTCACTAAAACATCTATTTCTAACATAAGAAAGTAGCTGGTAACAGAATTTGAAAATTGAAGTTACTTAACCCTTTGCACTCCCTTGTCTAGTGTAACTTAGCATCAGTTTTTATCACCGTAACTCCTATGTCAAGTCGCGCTCGACATTTTCAAATTACTAGTATAAATATGGGTGGGGTCGATGTGGCAAATGAATACGTATCTTATCGCTTCTTATGTCGGACACTCAAGTGGCGGAAGAAATATTTCTTTTGCAAACTTGAAATTTCTTTAGTAAATGCATAAATTTTGTACAAAGAAAAACTTATAAATGAAGGAAGGAAACCTATGTTCCACAAAAGGTTTCGAGAAATCATTTTGTCAGGACTTATTGGTGATTTTCATGTTTTAAATATGAAATTGGAAACGATAACGATCGTTTAGATAAAAAGCCTCGTTTCATTTTTTTACATCCGGAAGGTAAACACAAGGAATGTGCAGTTTGCTTAAACCGAAAGATACCCGGAGGAAGAAGATAAACAAATTTTTTTTTATGAAACGTGCGAAAGAAAACCAGATTTGCATCCTGGAAATTGTTTCAAACGATATCATAATCTTCAAAATTATAAAATGTAAGAAAAATATAAATAAAACGGGTATTTATACGTATTTGATTTTTTCTTTATGTATTGAAATTATTTTATTTTTTAGTTAAAAAAATCTAGGGTATCCACAAATATAAGTTAGAATAAAGTTCGAGAGCTATGTTTGATATAATTGATAAAAAAAATTGTTTAAAATTGGTAACGGTCAAGAAATTGTCCTTTGAAGTAAATTTCAAATAAAATACATAAAATACTAGAGTTATTGGCAATAAAATTGATAAATTATCCGGAGTGCAAAGGGTTAAACGCAAAACATGATTACAGGAAACATCAATTAGCAATAAAAAATGTACGATTCATTTCCCGCGAAATAAATCCGAATGAAACATCCGGTAGCGACGTATGTGCGTACATATGTACGTTGAAGGCTGTATAAAATTGAAAACAGTGAACCCGACAATAAACTGCAAGTATAAACATCAAAATTGCGTTTCATTTTAACTCGCGTTCAACGGTTCTATCCAACGCGAATATAAATAAGCGTGACAGCGTCACCATTTCACTCGGAGGTCACTTCTGTGTTTAACCACACCGCAACGAAAGTTCTGTATCTCTATTCCACTTTCGCCACAGTTTTCCTCGTATTTATCTTTTCTCGACGGACATACAACGTGTACACACACAAGCATGCGCGCATCCAAAAAAGCGGCAACAAAAACGAAAAGACACATTGATAAAGTCCTGCGTAACTACAGTGGATCCAAAAAGTATTCGTGCACTGTATTACAAGGAGATTCACCTAATCCTAAAATTCTGATTGCAATGAAACTTTATATGTATATAGAGCATAATGGGTCCTGCATGGAGCAATTTTTTCATCGACAATAAATCTTACAGAGGGGATGAAAACGACCCCTAAAGCTTCTGCGATTTTTCATGCTCTGAACACAGGTTCCTCAAGGACCTTTTTTTACGGCAGAGCAATACAACATTAAAAACTAAGATCTTTTTATCTGAAAGGTTCTGCTTTATCACGCATCAATACAAAGTTATGTTAAAGAAATGAGAAAAAAACACTGAAACTTTAACGTTGATTTCGCTTCTTTAATCCTTTGCACTCGTATGTCTCAGCGTATGCGACATCATAAGTTTTACCGTGGAATTTTCAATTTTTAAATTATACTCATGAAATATTACAGCTAAGTATGCTAATAACGTATTGTAAAAGTTTTGTTTTGATAGAATAAAAAGATAAATTCCGAGTTGGCGGTAATTCATGGTCATATTAAATTCGAGTGCAAAGAGTTAAAATGGTATTTAGTTATAAAACAAGAAATTAATCCGTACATATACCATTACACCCTAAATACCCATAAAGTTTTATTAAAAACATGAATTGAAATCAGAATATTAAAGTTAAATGAATTTGTTTGTAATACAGTGTACGAATACTTTTTGGAGCCACTGTATTTCTTCCAACAGTGGCCTTCTCTCGCCAAAACTATTATATCCTATTTCTTGCCGGTACCTAGGACCAGCGAATATTTTTGCGGAGAGCTGTAACTCTTGTCCACGGGGACGAGCTTATTACCGGTGAACTGGTGTATCCGGTGGAAATAAAAGTTCCCGTTCAACTTCGTGGGCAGCGTCGCTTTCGTTCGTAAGTTCGTTAACAACGGACACCATCGGACGACGAAACGTCGCGACGCATTGCCTCTCGCGACAATTCACGGAAGAAACGAGCAAGTTCCATGAGATAGAGGGAAAGCGGAACTTTTTTCTAACCAGCCACGATGAAATTAAGCTCGCGTGCAACGCGGACAGGATCGAAAAACTTTCTCGTTCGCGATTTCAACTCGACGTTCGATTTTACGCGATCGTACTTGCGACCGGCCACTCTTCCCAAAGGATCGTCGCCCTCTTCGCTCCTGCAAACTTGTAAATTTTCAAAGGCCGGATCTCCCACAAATCATATAATTTGTATGCATGAAGTTGGAATGTAGACGCGTTACGATTGTGCGACCAAAGTCACGGCTCGCCGGGGTTCCTGCGGCCCACACGCAAATTCAATTCGGGTTTTGTCTTTGTGAACTGTTCGTGCAACGAACGACCACAAAGACAATCCAACGTTTCGTGGTTCTACTCGATGTAACGTTGGTTTCGAGCTTGTAAACTATTCG
Source organism: Tetrapedia diversipes (assembly GCA_033822845.1). NCBI lineage: Eukaryota > Metazoa > Arthropoda > Insecta > Hymenoptera > Apidae > Tetrapedia > Tetrapedia diversipes. The sequence continues at coordinate 78,327 of JAOPTO010000886.1, forward strand.
ATCGCCACGAACCGTGGTGTGTCTCGTAATTCTGCTTATTAACCCTTTTGCTAAGCAGAAGATTAACCTTTAAATGTATGATTTTTTCTTATACCTTGAAAAAAATATATTATGTAGACATGTATATGCAAATGCTAGGAAAAATAAAGAAAAAATTTTGTTTATAATTCTTTTGTAGTAATTTTTTGAAAAACCTTCTGATGCATATCTGCAACACTATGCATTTACTACAAAATAAAAATACAAATGTATTATCTCAAAACAAAATAACTGTACTGAAAAAAATATATTAGTGCACATAAATACTGTTTTTGTACGTACTTATCTTTGAAAATCAAATAATTACACAGAAAAACAGCAATGCAATTTACACCTATTTCAGATTTTCGATAGCCTTCGATTTTTCAATCTCAAATTCATATTTGGCAGCCTTGAAAGAAAAAGATGTGTTGCCATTCAATTAAATATGTCATGTGATATAAGTATAGATAGTGATCATTCTGCAATAGTATGCAGTAAGCGAATACTAATGACTTTGAGGTCGTTTGAATGGCATGTTGTAGTATTATTTATGCATTTAAGGGTAAATGCGGTGCATGCATAACAAATGGCAGACGTTCAATCGTGACTGATGGTATTTATTGTAAAAATAGGAAAGATTTGAATATTATACAGAACTCTTTGAAATAATACTCCTACGTAGGTTTTATTTGATCTATAAACTTTTCTGTAGATTTTAAACAAGGAGACAAGTTATATGGGTTTTCAAAAGCAGAATGGCAGGAAATGGCAAATCGGTTTATTAAAAAAGTAACATAATCTTCTCAAGTTTGAAATGAATCTCTGATGTTACTTGTATCAAATTTTCTGTTATCGGAAACTTTTTCTAATGTAACACATTTTTAATTCCTCCTTTTAAATTTTGCATTCTTTTAAAATACACAATAATTACATATTGCTAATGAAAGTTACATCGACGCTCAGGATTATATACTGTGATAGACACTTTTTTAAATTACGAGTTGAAGTTTCATCCTGGTTATAAATTTGTCGTAAATTTTTGTGAGATTGGAACTACTGAAGCTTCTTACTAACCATATTCGCTCCATACTGAATCTACCATAAATTATACACCTTTTTCCAAAATAAACAGTCAATAATATACAAAAATGTATCTCATATACTTTTAAGAACAATATTTAATGCTACGACGTAATAACAGGAATGGAAGTAAAAGAAAATGTGAAGCTATGGGCCAACAAAAGAACGCAAGTACCCTTGAAGCAATAAGAGTTTCAACCATTCCGCGGAACGGGAGATAAGGATTTTAATCCGGCTCCTTTTTAACACCCCCATTTCCCAAGATTTAAATTATTCGGTCAGAGTTGAGAGGTTTGGTATAATTTGTTTCAACAAACATCTCGTGGTCGTTTCCCTTTATATAATGGTAGGTGTGAGCCGCGTAAACGTGCATACAGTAATTTCCCATTTTCAAATCAATAAATAAGTCATAAGTGCTTGAATAATCGAATTTTCAGATTGAAGAATTATTTAGCAGTTCATTTTATATGCAATATTAGTATTTTACTTTATATTCTGAGCACAACATCGAATGCAATGTTATAAGAACGTTTAGTTGCAAACAGATGAAACAGTTAAAACTAATAAAGATAAATATATTTATCAGTGAAAAATAAATAATTCACTACCCTGAAACTAACCATTTTCGTCATGACTTTTTCTCTTGTATGATTCTTTATTAACACTTAACCGTCCTGTTCTTTTAGGACAAAATTATGTGTATTTTAGAAGCTATACTTTTCCTAGGAAATGTATTTTTCGTAAAAGACATTACTTTTGAACAAAATTTTCAGGGAATGTGAAGAAACCATGGAACTTAAAAAATATAAAATGTGTCGCCGGCCGGTCATCAATAGTAAAGAAAGAAAACATTAATCTGCTGCCGGACTAATTTGCGCTTGTACTTCTTCAATCGTTTATTCAATCACACACACATTCTCTATACTTCCAACTCTTAACCCTTAACCCTTTGCACTCCAGAGGTGAGCTGCTAGTTGTCTAATGATATAAACTTCAAAAGTTTTCAAATTCAAAATATTTATTAAGATTCGCCTGTATTAAACGACATCTAGTTTAGTTAAGTGATATGCTAAAATTTACATATATGACTATTTAACCTTTGAGTCTGACTAATGAACAGACTGACTAAAGTCTGAAAATTTACGAAACTATCATTTGGTGACTAACAGTCACCTCTCGAGCGCAATGGGTTAAATGCATATTATTGTAATACTACAACATACCATTCAAACAGCCTCAAAGTCATTTGTATTCGCTTGCTGCATACTGTTGTAGAATTATCACTATCTACATGATATATTTTATCGAGTGGCAACACATTTTTTTTTCAAGACTGTCAAATGTGAACTTGACATTGACAAATTGAAAGCTACAGAAACAGGTGTAAATTGCATTGCTGTTTTGCTGTGTAATTATTTGATTTTCAAAGGTAAGTATGTACAAAAGTAGTTTTTATATGCACTAATATATTTTCTGTGAGTGTTGGTTCTATGCGTGTGAGAGAGAGAATGAATTTGATGAGTGGGAGTCCTTTGTCTACCGTGTCGTTAGATAATTTATGGTGTGAATACTTTACAGTGAATGTCCTATTTAGGATATATTGTGTTGTGTATGTTATAAAGAAAGTCCTGATGAGACAGTTGTAAAGATCAAGTGAGTTAGAGAGCATCATCGGGCAAGTAGAAAGTGAGTGGGAAAGAAGTTAAGAGATAAAGTAATATAGTATAAATAGAATATATACATGTATATATATCAGTTTATGATATTTAATCCAATAAACAATTTTGTGTTCATCTGTGATTAACCGAATTCATCATAATTTGTCCCATCCTACCCACATTTTCTTCAGTACAGTTATTTTGTTTTGACATAATGCATTTGTATTTTTATCAATGTTATTTTAGAGTAAACGGATAGTGTTGCAAATCTACAATAGAAGATTTTTTAATAAATTACTACAAAAGAATTATAAAAAAATGTTTTCCTTTATTTTTCCTTGCATTACCATGTACATGTCTATATAATATATTTTTTTTAAGGTGCAAGGAAAAATCATGCAGGTAAGGGTTAATCTCTCTCAGTTACGCATTCCTCGGCCATTTTATAATCTCAAGTGCTGTGCTTTTCATCTCACTATTACTCAAGCCTAAATATTTATCGTCAATGCGTCTATTGTGAGATCCAGACACTTTTCATTCGCATCTTCACTTTGCTGACCCAGACGCTCTTCTTGTCTTCTCTTTTTCCTGCAATAATCTTCAAATCTTCTTTTGAAGAAATTCAAGTGTAAGTTGTTTCGGATTTATATATTTTATGCTTTACTAATATTATGTAAATTTCACGCTACAGCGTTATGAATAAATTCGGCTTTACTAAAAGAAGAGCACATTTATGTACAGTGTTCTAACAGACAATATGCTCTTTGAATAATAGAACATTCACAACAGAGAATGAAAGATTCCACAATAAAAATTGTCACACCTCTTGGGAGAACGTTCTGTCGTTTCACCCTCGTTTCACCCTCGTTTCATTCATGACCTGTTTAATTGCAAGTATTTACAACCGAACAAAATTAAGATGGCACGTTTTATCGAAAGGGAGGCAACGAAAGCGACTGAATGCAAGCTTTTCATTTTCAGACATCGGACGTCATTGTGCGCCGATGAATACCGACCGGTGAATTAGTACACCGGACGGAAAGAAGCGCAAACAAAGTTACGAGCGTTGTAATTGGAACGAGTTTATTCGCGACACTGCAGAAACTTTATAAGCCGCTGCGATACGGTAATACCGGTGACACGAGGGAAAAAGAAAAATGGCCGGCAAGAATTGATCGCACGAAGCGCTCCCCGACGAACGTTTTAATTTAACAGGGGATTCGGTGAAATCCGCGCGATCGGACGAGTAATTAGAAGCGATCGTTACGTATCAATGGGCGAATAAAAAAAAAATGCCATTTCCGGGAATCAGGATCCGTCGGATATCTGGGAATGATCCCGTAGCTGTTCAATATTTAGAACTGGAATTTGTTTTCTTTTTTTTTTATCTCTAGCTTAGTTCGACAAAACATGAACAGACTAACGATCATTAGTTGGAGGTTTTGGTAACCAGAATTAATAGGTTCTCAATCCCTTGACATAGAGTGACGTCTGGGAGACGTCATTCATTTCATGTGACATTGTAGACTTTGACGTCTCTGACTTCATCTTGAGACTTCAGGATGTTTTGAAATGTTTCATATTTCACAGAACTACTAATTTATTATTTTATAATTTCACTTAATATATTAACCTGATTAAATGTTATATAGCAATGCAAATTTCAAAATAAAATGTTCTGTTTCTAAGCTTGCACATAACTGTTTAGTTGAACCAAACGAAATGATATTCTTCGGACGCATCAAATTCCGTTTTATTTGTATGTCAAGGGGTTAAGAACCTGGTGATCAGTACTCAAGAATCTATGAATACATTAAATATTAAGAAGTTATAGAAAATTAAACGTTATATACAGGGTGATTTACTTAAATTGAACACCTAACAATAAGTCATTTCCGTTATTACGAAATGTAGGAAAAAATGGCGAAGTGGTATTTAAATGGTTTCGAAGCATGCATCTGATGGTAATGAAGAATCGTTATACCAAGGTCACTCTAATGACTTTTTTAAAGTCACTGACATATTTTTTTATTTTTTTTGCGTGATGTTTTATCAAGCCAAGTTCAATGACCTATAGCATCCTTTAATATCCGTCTCCTATATCTTCTTAGACTAGTTAGAACTTTCTAGCATTTATACATTTCACGAAATGCACTATTTTTTAGAAAAGTGAATCGTTTATATAAAAACATGAGTTTTTCAAAAATGGAGAATGTTGGAGCGATTCTGTTTCTGGATTTGTTTTTCGACTAAGAAAGTCTACTAGGAACACCTAGGTATCACAGAGTAAATTCCGTATTGGATAGTGTAATTAATACCTATAGGTAATGTAAAATCATGTTAGTAATCATGATTACTCATTATTAAGTAATCAATAATTATCGATTATTTTATTAGTATAGTATATATGTATTATTTTACCTTTAATCATTAATCCTTTTAATTAGAGATGTTGAAGCATATCGTAAAGAACTGAAGATATTAAAAAACATTTTGATAAAAATTGTTTAATACGGAAAAGTACATTGTATGATATCTACATATGTATGTATGTAGGTACGTATATGTAAATTAAATACCAGAGAAAATTTAAAAGTGACATTGAATTCTTTTGAATGAAATCTTGTACTTTCTTTTCCTTAAATTTATAACAATACCTTCACAATGAGCTAAATATAATGGATAAAGTTTTTATTTATAATAAATGGTACGCTCATACGTACCTCAATATATTAATTAAGTATGGCATTTTATATGAAATATATTCAGAGGTATTAAAACCGCTTATCTGATATAGGTAAAACAGAATAATCCTCGTTCATTAATCTTCAATCTGCTCAACAATGACTAATATTGATTATATGCTTAAAATTTCAATTAATTCTGCGTATCAGAATTTCCAACGAATTATCAAGCGTTTTCATTTCAAAACGCGCCTCTTGAAGAATGTGCTCGACACGAGTGTTAAGCAGCTCAAATTCAAAACTTGGAAAAAATCTTACCATCGTACCGTGAAATTCTATTAAAAAAATAAAAAAATAAAAAATAAGTCGAGTGTTTACCGAGTGATACTCCAGGGTCTAATTTTCGTGTAAAATTCGCGAACCTCGTTAATCGTCAGGGCGGATCGCTCATTCGCAAGCGACGAGCCACGCAGCAGAGCGAGAAAGTTTGCAAGATACGCGTGCAACTTTGGAGAACGTCGCGTCGGTGTATACGGTTTCGTGCAAGAAGAGACGTATCGCGATGCTCGAATCCGCTTAGCCGAGGCTGAGACACGGCTGGCAAACGAAGAAAGTAGGACGATGGGCGGCGCGAAAGGGAAAGGGGTTGAAGGCCGAACACCGAACATAGAGAAGAAGGAAACCCGCGGAAAGGGTTAGATGCATCAAAACGATATCTGTTGCACGAAGAAAAACGAGGAAAGAAGTGGAAACTTCTCAAGGGAACGTAAGTGTCACGGGACTGCGACCGAATAATAAAATAACAACCCCGTACAGTTTTAGATTTGAACGTTCATTATCAAAAAGAGTTTAACCCTTGTCATTCGTTCGCCAAGGGTTAAACTCTTTATGTTAAATAATTATGTTAAACTCAAACTAAACTTAAAGTTCAACTATGTTAAACTCTTTAGGTTAAATTCATTATCAAAAAGGGTTTAACCGTTCGCGACATTATAAGTATTCTAAAAAAATCGATTGCCGCCATATAGGTGGGATGACGTGATATTTCAGGAAATCTGTTAGGTTAGGCGGTACTTGTTCACGCTAAAACTAAGGATAATCGGCAATCGTTGTAAGGGCGATCGAAAAATTTCATGTTATCCGTACAGGTACGAAAAAAGATTGATCTGTTTGCTCGGATAAAAGAATGTCGGGAGGAAGGTGAGAAACGTAATTATTGCGATACTTGTACTAAAAAACCTGATATCCACATATATCCAGGAAACTGTTGGGAAAAGTACGACACCCAAAAAAATATAAGTAATTTTGTATAAATACATTGTAAATCTATAAAGAATAAATTTATAAATGTATCAAAATGTATACATTGTATACATACATCTATTCGTTTATTTCAACACCCATTATTTTTCTGTAATTTTCACCTCAGTATCCTTTTGTATAGATATATCTGTTGATATATTTATTATTATTGAAAATTTCAATAAAATCCAATAAAGCACCTTTTCTCGTTCTGAAAATAAAGCAATTAATTTCTTAAAAATCCATCAATTTACTGGTCATTGTTCTAAGATATGATCATAGGAATAAACTTATATAAATTTAAAGGATAAAGCGCAGAGTAACGAACTAATATGGTTTGATGTATAATGCTGACTGACTTTATTCATATGTTAGTCTTTATACAGGGTGTTCCACATTTTTCCGTACACACTTCAGCAGTGTGTTCTATAAGTGAAAATAAGTAAGTAAAATTGTTATATAACAAAAGATCCATAAATGCTTTGTTAAGAAGTTAAAACAGAAATATGAAATGTGATGTAAACATTGTTGAACATATCCAAATTTCCATTTCAAAGTGATGCCCGCCTTTTTTGAGACACTTTTGACATCGACGTACTATTGAATTTATTGTTGATTTTAGTTAGTTATGATTTTGTCAAATCTCTTCACATGCGATATTAATTTTTGTAATTAGTTCATCTCTTGTACGTATTTCTAAATTTAAACCTTCTCCTTCAGAATGCCCCATAAGTAAAAATCTAGAGGAGTACAAGAGAGGGGTCAACATTACAAAAACAGTAAATATATCCTAATCTAATGTTTATAATACTTTTAACATCGACACTACATACAGTGGCTCCAAAAAGTATTCGTACACTATGTCACAAATAAATTCGTTTAACCCGGAAATTCTGAGTCTGATAGAAGTATTTGATAAAACTTTGTGGGTATGTAGATCGTAATAATATACGTATGAATTAATCTCTTCTTTTCATCTAAATGCCATTTTAAAGGGGTAAAACCAGCGTTGAAGTTTCTGAATTTTCTCTCATTTTTTAAAGATAACTTTGTAATGGTACTTGATGAAGCAAAACCTTTCAAATAGAAAATGTTTAATTTTTAATACTCGATCGCCCTGTCATAAAAAAAGAACACAGAAAAGCTTGTATCCAAAGTGTGAAAAATTGCTAAAACTTTGAGATTCGTTATCAGCCCCCTTAAAAGGTATTTTGCCGCCAAAAGAATTGCTCCATGCAGGATACACCATGCTCTGTACACACATAAAGTTTCATCAAAATCGGAATTTCAGAAATAGATGAATTTCCTTACAATACAGTGTACGAATACATTTTGGAGCCACTGTAGGTATCTCGTCTTGTTCTGTATTGAACTGAGCCAAACAGTGTTATAATATTGTAGGAGCCAGAAATTACCCATAGATTTATTAAGTTTTATTTATACTAATTAGGATTTAAGATTATGAAGGTTTAGTGGCGAAATTATTTCGTGGGGCGGCACTGCCTGCGCGGAGGGCAGAAGATCGTGAGCGAGCGAAACGGAGTTGTTGTAAAAACGATTTTGTCACGAAATGCTTTTTTTTTGACAGAAGACGTCCATCCTTTGTTCATTCCGTGCGCAATGTTCATGTAATTGTAACCTAACTCTCTTTTGTACTATTATATCTTTCACCTTTCGTATTTCTGTTATAACTTCTTAATAAAGTATTTATGAATTTTTGTTACATAACATTTTACTCTTATTTTCGTTTGTAGAACACACTGCTAAAGTGTGTACGGAAAAATGGCGTGGAACACCCTGTATACATACACTGAGGAGCATAACTATAGCACCACCCTCCTTTTTGAGAATTTCGAACATTTGGATAGGAATGCAAAAAAAGTCGATTATATAAGGTGAAAGGGTATGATAAACAGTAAATATCAGAAAAGTTTTATTGTAATTTTCTGTCGATACAAACGATATATTCATATAAACTGATGTTTGTATCGTTGAACAACTATAGCACCATGTCATTAAAGATACAATTATAAATTGCAAACAGAAAATAACAATTAATAATTTGTAAGTCCACCTTTTTTTGTTATAACCTGAAAAATGCGATTTGACATACTCTCAGTCAGCTTTTGAAAAGTTTCCTCGCGGATTTCATTGCTGACCGCAATTATCTCTTTTTTCAGTTCTACGACGTTTTGAAACTATCGATTTTCTGTATAAACCTTCTTTACAATTATGCTCCAGACGTTTTCCATTGGATTTTGATCAGGAGAACACGCTGGCCATTTGATAACATTAATCTCGTTTGTCTGAAGCCATGCCATCGTTCTGCAACTGGTGTGTATGGCCGCGTTATCTTGTTGGAACATCCATTTCGCAGTATTATTTTCATTAATAAACGGCAATAAATTATTTTATAGTATGCTGATGTATTCTGTACTGTCCATCCGTTTTGATGGAAAACTCAGTTTTAACATGCCATTTATGCAAAACGCCCCCAAAAGCATTACGCTACCATCACCGGAATTCCTTTTTGAAAAGAACCGCGCTTCTTTTCGCAAATCTCGCCAACATGAATTGTAACAGATATTTACACTAAACTTATTATTTACCATACCGTTTCACCTCATATGTTTGATATTTTTGCATTCCCACTCATAAGTCCGAAACACTTAAAATAGAGGTGGTGCTATAGTTATGCTCCTCAGTGTAGTATTGTCGGTTAAATCGTGTGGCGGAGAAAGTCTAGGTTTAGGTTTCTGGGCTTTGGATCGTCTTATCTGTTTTGAGCGATGAGTTGGCGATGGATTAGAGATAGGCATTACATGAGCAAGAAAACGTGCAAAGAAGAAGGACAAAGAAAAGCGAAGTCATCACGAGCCGACAACGCGATGGAGGCTTTAAAGAGAGAGAAAGATGAAGTTGGAAAAACGTAAGGGGTTGAACGCAGTTAGAAGACGTTTCGCAAGGTAACGAGCAAATGGGTAAGTAGGACGGAGAGCGAGAAAGGGTAGGAGAAGGTTGAGAACCAAGTGGACAAGTAAAGGGAAATTAATTACGACGTCGACGAGAAGAGCTGCGGAATTGTCAGCGGAGGCAAACGACAACGTAGTTTGTTTTTCTTTGACGTCTTAGACAACAGAAGATGCGCGATGAAGGTTGAAACTTTTTACAGAGAAGGAGATGAAACCTAGGAGGAAAGATATCCAAGGTACACTTCACAGGACGAAATGGAACGGAGTTTATTATTTTTTTGACACAATCCTGTTGTATCTCGACATAGTTCGTTTATCTCTTCGTTAACATTTTTAGATTTACGTGTTTGTGAAATTTTTTTGCTATTTCTTCCTATGCCGGTCTACAGCTGCGACTATTATCACCTTTTTGCCTCTTGATTCACCGAACATGTTTTTGTGAAAACTGCTGCCATGAAACTGTGCTGTTGAAGATAATTCTTGAGTTTGAAACTCTGTTTCTTAGAATTCTTATTGTTTACTGAGAAAGAGATAAAATAACAGTTGTTTAACCCGTTGCCGCAAATGACGTCTATAGCCGTCCGATCTTTGGCGATATGTAGGCAAATGACGGCTATAGCCGTCGTGCACACTTTAATCAATAAAAAAAAGAACAGCGTTAGTACGAAGTGTACTAACACATACATTTGTTAATTATTGAGTAACACATCTAGAAAAAAAGTTATAGCGTGCCAGACAGCATATTAATTGCTTTTTTATGCGGTTATTATTATACTATTTTATCAGCAAAATAACTTACAAATGATAATTTTCTTTCAAACTGATTTTCTTGTGTTAAAATTACACCTATTTACTCTCTTTTATTCATAGGAATCATTTTGAATTAGTAAAGCAAATGCTGTATAGTCGTCACGTCGGTCATAGCTATCATTTGCTCAGGGAAGAGAAAAAATTACATGATGAGTAAATGACGGTTATAGCCGTCGAGAGTCTTTTTGGAAAAACTGTAGCCAAATGTGATAATTTTCACTTCCAAACATACAACTTACACTTGATTCCATCTGGCAGTCATAAACAATTGAAAAAAGAAAATGTGTTTCTAAGTACGATCATCAAATTAAAAGCGTGCTGCAACGGGTTAAATGTCATTTCATTCAAATAATGTGCGAAATTTATTAAATTCCTTGCTTTATTACAATTTTTATTTTATTGAAATATAATTGCTAACTTATAAGTTACATCAATTAATCAAAAAGTTAGGAAACACTAAAACAGTGTTAACCAGAGAAGTAATTAACCCTTTGAGTATTGGAGCTTGCCCTAAACGCAGTCATTTCTGACTCACACCGATATTTCACTAACACACATTCGCTTGAGGCTGGAATCCTCACGAATGTAGATCAACGCGCATCGATGATCATACGAGGCTCGAGGCATTCATCGATATATTATGCATTTACTACTAATTTTCCGTTTCAAAATACGTTCTCATTTTTTATGTAAATATAGGAAACTACAACATTTTGATTTATGAAGAAATGATATTTATTCAATATTTTTATCAGTACTGCATACATTACATATAATTGTACAATTTTGAATGGAATAAGCACTACATACATGCTTCTCGCAATAACTACATATTGTGGAATATCTATTGTTACTGCCTATGTAATTACAGCATCGAACAGGTATTTCATGTTTTACTCTGCTTTTTCTTGTGAGGAAGCAAAAAATACTAAAACTAAACGTAATAATAATAATAAATAATGGAAATTGTTGGATTTCGACGTGGTCAGGGACAGTATTTCTAGTTTTAATGGAGAAACAAGTGAATGAAAACCTTTTAGATTTTAATGTTTAATAATAATAATAATAGATAATAATAGATTTAATTAATAATTACAATAACATTTTCTTATCTTTTATCTTAATTTTATGCAATCTTTAATTTTACTTTCCTTTTGTCTTTCTTACTTACTTGCTCCCTCAGATCTTAAAAACGAAGTGAAGATCATACCATACAGCAATCATTCAGAACACACTCACTTTTGCCAACATACTTTCATACGCCACATTCATACCAACCATTCGCACTAATTGTTCTCAACAGAAATAATAATAAAAAGAGAATAATAATAAAAATAAAATAATGAGAAATAAGCTTTTCAACATTTCAAAATAAACTTTCCCGGTCACGACGTCTGCGAGAAATTATTACGTGGAAACGCGACTTTTATATAGGGTAAACTCTGGTAACTCCGTGACAATTTTACATTTCGTTTGCTACATCATAATGCTGAACTGCAATGGGAACAAGTAATAAATGTAATGTTAGGTCAGACATTTATGCAAACAAATAATAGGTAAAAAAATATTTTTTTCATTATTGCGTAACAAACACAGTTGCGTTCTCAAAGTGTACTCGAGTTACTTCGTGTTAGCATGGGTTAATCTGTGATCGCACTAGTTTTATTCCGTGATAGATCTGCTTAAATTTCTTTCTTCCTCTTTTAAGTTATTACATGTGTCGTAACGTTTAAGTTTATTTTATTACTCACTTCCAGAACTATTTACGCGTTGATCACACATAAAATTGATTTTATTTTCCACATTTTGGCATGAATAATGATACCAAACAGGGCAAAAACAACACTCAATCCATTGGGCTCAATTCTTTCTTTCATCATCATTACAACTTTTCTCACATGATGCACAAAATCAATCTTCTTTACATTTCGCTTTGGTGGATTTTTTTATAGAATTGTTGGTAAAAATTAAAGTTGATGGTTGATTTGCATCATTATTGGCATTCGAGGACAAAATAGATCAAGACGGTAGAGACAAAATTATCTTAGGCCTGGGCTTATTTTTAATTTGAACGTGTTTTCTTTTTGAATTTGGTAACTGTAAAATATTCATTACAGAATTCTGATCATTAAATTGTTGTTGTGTTTGTAGTTGTTCCGTTACTCGACTTAACCGCTGTCGACGTACTAAAAATGTGTTATCATCGAGAAATAATTATCACCGAACAACTGTTTCACAATAACGAACTATTTCAAACAAAGAGAAACGTTGTTGATGACATACATCGTTAATTTTCTCAAACTTTTACCGGGAAACATGAACTCATGCTCAGAAAAAACTAAGAATTTACCTTCCTTGCATAAGCAAAACTACCATTGATATTATTATAAATGATAATTTAATGTATATATTCTGATAAAGCATCATTTCAAGATCTCGCATCTTCATTTTTTATGGTTTATTTATGTTTGAATCACACACAAATATACAAACATGCGATCTCACACAATTAGCATGAAGAATGACGCAAGTAAATGCTCTTCTCGAATAAAGATGCGTGACCATTCCATCTGATTCTAAACGATTGAGTTTTTTATCACATAAACTAGAACTTTAATAATATTTACTTCAATTTCGTTTAATCAACTTGGTCAAACGATATCCACTTGCACAGTAACCTTTATCATGAAGTAACCCGAGTTTACCCTATAGGATCGGTAAAGTATAGTCTGGGGTATCGAATTTGGTTTTTATTTAAATTTTAAATTACATAATTTACAGTTGATTATGAATCGGTGAATTGAATATTTATTAAAATCTAAAAAAGAAAATTGGAATAACAAATACTAAACGTTAAGAAACTTTTAGGAAGATCAATTTTCATAAAAAATGATTTCAGATCTAGTGTTTTAAATATTTCTGATTCTCCTCTCTCTGTTCTTTCCTTTTGTTGAGAGGCGGCAAAAATTTAAAACAGCCCCTAGGAACATTATATACAACTTAGAAAATGTACTGACATGATAACCTGTAGCAGTGGTTTTTAACCTTTTCGAATCGCGGGACACTAAGCTTATTGAAGTTATAAATGAGTCAAAATAGAGATAAGTGTAATATACATATCTGTTACTAAATATTTTACATACATATAGGTATTACATGGTTACAATGATATGTATAGTGGCTCCAAAAAGTATTCGTACACTGTATTATAAGGAAATTCATCTACTTCTGAAATTCTGATTTCAATGAAACTTTATGTATGTACAGAGCATGGTGTATCCTGCATGGAGCAATTTTTTGGCGGCAAAATATCTTTTAAGGGGGCTGATAACGAATCTCAAAGTTTCAGCGATTTTTCACGCTTTGAATACAAGCTTTTCTGTGTTCTTTTTTTATGACAGGGCGATAGAGTATTAAAAATTAAACATTTTCTATTTGAAAGGTTTTGCTTCATCAAGTACCATTACAAAGTTATCTTTAAAAAATGAGAGAAAACTCAGAAACTTCAACGCTGGTTTCACCCCTTTAAAATGGCATTTAGATGAAAAGAAGAGATTAATTCATACGTATACTATTACAATTTACATACCCACAAAGTTTTATCAAACACTTCTATCAGACTCAGAATTTCAGGGTTAAATGAATTTATTTGTGACATAGTGTACGAATACTTTTTGGAGCCCCTGTACATACATGGTGATAAAATAGGAATATTAAGAAATATGGTATTTATAAAAACTATGATAGGTACAATTCTACATAAATCTGTAGGTCTATACCAAAGTACACTTTCTTTTCGCAGAATTTTTTGTAATATTTAATAACTTTGTGGTGCACTTGTAGTAAGCACCAGGAACTGTAGTGTTCCGGGAATATCAGTTAAGAACCGCTGACTTCTACCTACGCTAAAAGAAAGTATTGAAAGTATCTAAAATCATTCGTCAACGCTCAGTCAATATGATTTCACTTGTCCTCCGATAAACGTTAACCTAGATGTTCCAGCATACAATGTTAGTTCTACACGACTATATTAGTAATATCTCTGTAGGAAGTGTTCTCGTGTAGAACCAAAACCTTTTGCCTTTACGCCGAAATTACATAGCGACCTGGATCGAGCAGCACACGAGGATACCACAGGACGTGGCAGGGTTCATCGCGAGAGAGTCCAAACGGCGAGCATCTGGATGGTGCCGCAAAGAAGCGCAAGAAAGAGGTTCGCGTGGTGTTCGTGAAAAGAAGGACGCGTAGGGGCCAGCTTCGAAGAAAGAGAAAGCCGTGGAACGCAGGGTTTCGACTGTGGTGAGGAAGCTATGTACCACGGCCGGCACGCGTGTTGAGAAGGAAGGTTGACGACGCCGGAGAACCGAATCGTGGAACGATGAGGAACAACGTCGCTACCAGGAAGAAGCAAGAGAGAGAGACAGTGTGAGCGAGTGAGAGGGAGGGGGAAGAGTAGATGACTGCGAGGGCGAGAGAGAACGGAAACGTGAGAGGATGCCACCGACTGGAATGGGAGAAAATGAGACGGAAGGGAAAAAGGAGAGAGGTAAAGACTGGAACGCGAGTTAAAGAGGGAGAAGGAGTGGGTGAGAAAGAGAGCGGGAAAAGGGAGAGAGAAAGAGAAAGAGGAAGGAAGAAAAGAGGCCGAGGCAGAGACCTACATATTCCGTGGGGCCAATGAGACGGCGCAATGTGGTGGCACGGTGCTCTCGTCCTTTTCCAACGCGTTCGCCTGATCTCGGGACGAAGTACAGCGCAGCCAGCCCATAGAGGGAGAGGGAAACGAAGGTAGCTCGGCGGAGTAGAGCGCTACACCGACTCAGTTGCTCACGAGCATTCGCCAACGAAAGAACTGAGTCATGGCTGTCCGTTTCGTAAATAATAACGCGGGTGTCGTGCTCGCGACGTACCGTACGGTGCTTCTCGTGTTCGTTGCCGTTTTGGTTCTAGCCAGCGCCGACCACAATCAATCCGGTCTGAAGGTTGAAAAGCAGTACGTGCCGGAGGTATGCGACGCGAAGTCGAAGATCGGTGACCAGCTGACGATGCATTATACCGGCACGCTGCAAGACGGCACTAAGTTCGACTCAAGGTCAGTGACATTTTACCAACGACGTTTAAGATTGGAGAACACTTATGTACTTCGCACGTTCTGTTTATACCACGTGCGACGAAGCGTGATCGTTCGTTTCTCGTTCCTTCATAGTGCTTCATTGAGAGCGTCCCGTTAGTTCGATGTTAGGTGTACACGTGTCACGGAATGGAGCGCATTGCGTAGCTCTGGCATGGAAGTACACACAATGACTGTTCTTTTCAACACGTTGCTTGTCGAACGATCAAAAAGCTCTTTCAGTGACGGTGAACGAACACGGGTTTAAACGAGGGAGTTCGTATAGTTTGGCGAGTTCTGGAACTCGCGTTCCAGATTCGGTTGTTAGATCGTGGTGTGTTTGCACATACGGGAGACTGCGATGATGTCGACGGTGACTCTTGTGGTAAATTAAGGGCAATTCTTGTGATTCGCGACACTGTTTCTCGTGTGCGATGAAATCACTTTTATTAGCTACATTTTCTTCTGAATTGATACTTTACTTATGTTAGTGAATAATAGGGAATACTCATATTAGGATAGAGAAATGTATGTTTTTAAAGTGTGGCTTTCTGACAACGTTGAAAGAAAATTACTTCGATACAACAAAGTTCGTATTTTATTTCTTCTGGAACATCAAGTCGTGTAAAAAGAGTTGGTGCTGACATCATACATTTTTTCTCAAGTAACATTAAACGTGACGTACATGAAACTAAGCATGTTTATCTCAAGGTTTTTGTTTGCCATAATGCTTAACAGTATATACAAGTAATATTTTGAGTTTTATAATGTTAGGCAGTTTGAGTTTAGGAGTTATTTTTATTTACAGGTAGATTTTCAATTCTATTAACAAAAGAAAATGTAGATTAAAACACAAAAATAATAAAATATTCTATTTTTCTCGCTTGTTTAATAGCAGATAGCATTAGTTACTTTACATTTAATAAAAGAAAGGTTTTGTAAAATCTATGCAACAGAAATCACTCAAATTATCCTACAATCGTTAACATTCAACGAGTAATTTTCACAACTCCACTATATTTTATCACATGCATTCTCTATTTCGCTTAATTAAGCAACGATCTTATATTAATATTTTCCATATTAGTAGAAACGTGCTCTTGCAAACTTTATACGAAAATAATTAATTTGATTAATATAATGGAGTTTAGCATTCGAACGCATATTTCATCACAGGATGTATGTCACAAACGTCTCCAATAGCTTTAAAGTTGGAACACTCGTAAGTCGTAGGTATTCCAGACGACGTGCTTCGGGTTTTTCCCGTTCCGGCAAAAAGTCTCTGGAATTTATCGATCGGACCGTTTAAAATCCGATTATTCCTAGATTGGCCCGTATACCCGCGTTAAGGGATCGGGAAAAGTTCGAACAAGATTAATTAGAAGTCGTATTGTATTCGAACGACCTGGAATCGTACTTTGGTGATGAAAGTTCGCCCGTATGGTTGGCAGTGGTGTAAACGTGGCTCGTTGTCAGTGCGTGGACCTCCATGATCGTTGAGCGGGAACGTTTCACATCGATGATTCATTCGAACGCGGAACATGCTCTCACACGATTGGACCACGCGATCTGCTAACGCGGCCAGTTTGCACAAGGCACGGTAAACAGATGATCCGATCAGTGGTTTGCTAATGTGAGTTTATATTTTCAACGCATTGGTTAGTACAATATTTAGGTATCACACGTGATTGCCATATATATCTGGTTAGGCTCATTTCTTTGAAAATGGAAAATTGAAATGTGTACGTTTTCTAATGGAATCTTTTCGTCTTTAGATGATGCATATTTTCGTTGAAAATATTTTAATTCCGAAAAAACTGATCTTTAACATAAACTTGAAAGAAACAAAAACGTGTATTTTACTCAAAGTTTATGAAATTTTTCTAATGAAAGAGGAACATGATTTAAATATTATAATAGTGTCAATACTTAAAATAATATTTTGAATTCAGTCCTTGCAATTATTTTTTTTATAGTTTCTTGTAATATTTGCAAATTACATGTATTAATGCTTTAGTGTTCAATAAATAAAATTATAAAATAGATATCGTAGTGCCATTATTGCGAGCTCTCAAGTATAATTAATTGAAGTTAAGCTACAACAATATGAATCAAAATAATTATGTGCAAGTATAATTTAGGTAAATGTTAACTCCGTACTCACACACTGGGATTTTTCAATAATTTCGGATCATATTAAAATGTTTGGAAGAAAATATTTATAGGTATAAGTAATTTCAGGCTTTAAAGTTTAAATGTTCAAAGAAGTTAAAGAAGCTTAAGTTAATAATGTGGTTGTTATCGTCACAACAGCTGTTTTAAAATTGTTAAGTCTAATTTTGGTAACAGAAAACCTAATTGTTTTAAGAATAGAGTTATCACCGGACTTAACCTTAATCGCCTTATTGAAAAGTTAGATTTTTGAACCACTTATTGAATTCACAAAAAATAATGAAAATGTATTTCAGACAAGAACAACCTTGATTTCTGCAAATTAAATAAACAACATTTCCATAATCGCGATAAAACAGAAAGCGATATCATTATTTGTAAATGTGACAAAGACAATTATGTCGAACCGGAATAATTGATTATTTATGCATTGACGCATTAATCTTATCAAAAAATTTGTACCAGCTATGCTACCTTCCTCCTCTCTTACCTTTCTTACTCACCCTTCAAGGTCAGACATTAATTGCTCGAAAGATAGCAATCCTAAGAATCAGTAGAAAATGCTGTTGGCTGTTTAACCACTTGCGGTGGAAAGACGTTGAGGTGGCGTGTTACACACGTCGATTACGTGGAAGTGGAAGAAATGTCTTGTAGCGTTACTCATTCTAAGCTGTTTTGAAAAATATCACACCCTGCAAAATTTTTAATAAATAAATTTAGTATTCATACATATGTAATTTTAAGTTGATGTATCTTTATATTCTCTTCTAGAATACATTGAAAGCTGCAAAAAACTCTCCTCGCAGCGATTTAAACTCGACTGTTCTGACACGCGCAACCGTGAATTTGTTTCCACCGCAAGTGGTTAACACGTTGAATGCCACGGGGGTCACCGGTAACCGGCACTCAACTTGGCAGTGGCTCCATGGGGGTCACCGTTGACCGGCGCGCTCAAATTGATAGAAATACATAATTTAGAAAAATGTCAATACTCATCAAATTTTTATTATTAGTGTCGTTAATGCAATGGCGTAAAGAAATTAATGCAGTATAAATTATCTAAAAGTAGTTACACTTATTTTTTCTAGGTAATATTTCAACAGTATATGTATCGTATAATAAAAAATTCACCGTGGCACCACGGGCAAACCCTGTAAAACTGGCGTGGCATTCAACGTGTTAATAATGATCCGTCAATGGTTTTTATTCTTTGTTTCAAATGTTATTATTTCAATACCTGTACACTTGTCGATTTCGTCGCAGGGTTTACAATCCAAGATTAAAGTGACCTGCGGGCGATAGCTCTTGATAAAGTAAACACACACGCATTCACACACGTACCTATTTATATTTACATACGTAAGTAGTATCTTACAGAAAGCAAAGATGTCGCGATTATCGATCTTTGCTCTAACAAATTCAACGATTAATAATTTCACGACGTAAGTTAGTAAGTAGATCATGTAATGGTGATCTTGACGTGGGCGAATTTGGGTACTCGGCCACGTCAGGAGTCAAATTTGACAGCTGGTTTACTTACGCGCTTCGCTGTCGGATCCACGAAGTCGTTTGCAAAATTAATTGCTCTTCGATCCAGAGGTGACAAACTTGCTCTCGAGTTGGTTGATCGATGACAGTCTTGTGAGCGGTGACGTCTAACATGGAAACCGCTATCCCTGATGAACGTGATGCGAATACTGCTTTCTTAGAACGGAAAACACGAACAAATTTTTTCCATTTGATACAAAACTGATAACTCTACTGCGGATTTTTGTACAAATTCATTTTTCGATAAACATACACTGGATTTAAAAACACACGAATTAATTTTCTCTTTTTACGGGAGTACCATTTTAAGGAGATAAAATAACGCTCAAAGTTTCAGCGCATTTTTCTGTTTTCTGACATAATTTTGTAGTGGTGCGTGATAAAATATAACCTTTCAGATAAAAAGTGTTTAATCGCTTTATCACCTTGTTCTAAAAAAATGTCCTGAAACAATTGTGTTCAAAGCATGAAATAGTACTGAAATTTTGGGAATCGATTTTATTCCCTTAAAGAGATTTATCCTTGACAAAAAAAATGGTTCTTTATGGGTACACAGGAGATTTCGCTATATTAGAATTTTAGAATTAGGTGAATTTTCTTGTAATATAGCGTACAAATATTTTTTCGGGCTACTGTTACTCATGTTTTTAAGTGATAGGAAATTCAGTAAATATGCTTAGACTTATCTCATTAGCGTATAAGTGCTAATGCTTATAATGACATATAATACTTTCTGCAGCCGCTATAGTTAAAGAAATGGAACAAAATGGTACAAGATGTAAGTACTTACTTTTCCATGAATATTTCGTATATTTTTGTGTATTCTGTACATTTTGTAGTTTATTACGCGTTTTAATAAAAATTCGTTGTCTACTGATAACCATACTCTTTGGCTGACATAATCAATAACTAGTTCTGCCTACGTAATGAAATATGTTGATGAATAAACAAGACGTATTATCGCATCTGCTGATGGCCTTCATTTTCGATACCGGATTAAGTAATCGTGCCTTCTTTCGTTGTCGGTGGCGCGAAGATTATCTATTGACCACGCCTGTGTCAATGAAATGTCAGGCTATTAATAACGATGGATGACCTTAGGAGGCTGTGAAGAAAGAAACGAGGCTTGTCATTCGATTAGTGCTCGATAATGCTGGGTCATTTTGTAGAGGCTATATTGTTACACCATCCTTGTTATTATTGCCATAGTTGCCATTTACATGTGTGCCACTCTTGTGCAAACTGGGAAATCTACACCCTACCCTCTTTAAAAAAATCGTATTATTTAAAATAGATCTTTTAAATGTTTCTGAAATATAATGGAACTTAAATAATTTAACCAAACAAATACAGTAATTGCAAAAAATATTCGTACACTCTATGATAAGGAAATTCACTTAATCCTGAAATTCAGATTTCAATAAAAGTTTTTGTGTAGAATATAATAAACCATAGACGGAGCAATTTTTTTTTTCAAGATAAGAATTCTTTTTTTGAAGGGGGACCACTTAAGAATTTTTTCATGCTTTGATCTGAGATCTTTTTTATGGCAGAGTGATAGAGTATTAAAAACTAAATATTTTTTATTTAAAAGGTTTTACTTTATCACGCATTGTTACAAAGTTATGTTTAAAACACGAGAAAAAGCACTGAAACTTTTAACGTTGATTTCATCTCCTTAAAGTAGTATTCCTATAAAAAAAAATTAATCCATGCATATACTATTATGCTGTGTATATTCGAAAAGTTTTATTAAAAATTATCATTGAAATCAGAATTTTAGGATTACACGAATGTATTTGTGATAAAGTATACAGATACTTTTTGAAGTTCCTGTACATTCTTATAAGCCGAAATATATCTCGATACGGAGTCACCGAATTAGCTTTAAAGGATTCTACTAAATATTCTCATAGATTTATACCGATCATAGCTTTTTATGTTTTTACGATTTAGTCCAAGACTTGAAGCAAGAGAAAAGTCAACAGCCATGTATACAAATGTAATTAAAATGAAAGTTCTTTTTTCAAAATCGTTAGGTATAATAATCGATATAACTAATCAAAAATGCCGAACTTGTGCAGCGCACAACTTGTTGTCTATCTATACAAAGTGGGCCTAATTATTGTTACAGAAAAGAACAAGCAAATGTTTAAATACTCTATAGATACTTTCAGATACAGCAGAAATTGTTATTTTTCAGTAGATTTTCCACGTTGATCATTCCATTCCGTATGTTAATGTTTAAACGTATTGGGAATGGGGTTTTAATATTGCTAAATGAAATAAACTCTTATTTGTGAAATAATACTTAGATATTTATTGATACTTTTATATAGCACGTGGAAGGGCAATTATGACCGCACCTAGCGAGTTTTGTCACAAGACTAGCAGAACGCAGTGGTCGAAATTCTTACAACCCCGTCCGGGTCCTTCAGCCCCATTGTTCTGTTTCTCGATGTTTTCGAACTTTCTAAAATGCCAGATGTGGCTTAGCTTCTTGGAAGAAGCCCTTGAGAAAGTACGTTAAGAGAAGGCTGGTTTATTGTTAATTTTTGCTTCGTAGTATTTCTGTATTCAATTTCCAACAAAACGTTTTATAGATATCTTCAAATTCTGCAAATTACATTGTTTTTCGAAGGTGGATCATCTTTTTGTGTTATAGTTTTGGTGTTGCGAGTAGCAATTGGTAGTGAATGGGCCCTTTGAGCCAGTAGTATCGGATAAATGCAGTTACTGGCTCTTGCATGTTTTCGTAATTATTTCCCTAGATTCAAAATCATCGCTCGTTAAAAAGTTTCACGTTGTGCGTTCTCGTTGGGACGTAGATATCTGTCCCGGTTGAACGTTTCCGTTTCTTTCTTTCAACGCCAGCTGGTTTCGAACCCGTTCTCCCGCATGCCGCTTTGACGTTGCCATTAATTAAAACGTAAAAGATTGTATACGTCAGGCAAGCGAATTCCCCTTTGTAACGCATGGGTTCTTTTTCCGCGAATGACACATCGTATTTGAACATTTTTCGTCGGCAATTTTTTTGGTCGATATTTTATTATAATCATATGGCATAATTTTTGGTGTAGCATTGGTTAGCGAAGATTGAAGAAAAACGTATGATTTTCTTTAATCAATGAGGCTGTTAGGATTGGTTACTTCATTTTTTGAGACTCACAGTTGTAAAAATGCAACTCGATATATTGGTTTTGTTGGTAAGCTTATTTTATTATAATTTTTGTTATTATAATAATCATTATATCAAATTAATGTTTTCTTTATTCTAACCCTTAAAATTGATTGTTGAAAACCCAACTAAGAAAGGGAGCTATGTCAAAAATATAACCAAGATGTACTTTTCTACACGAAGAAAGTTTAATTCCTCTCTACATTCTTTACCAAACTTTTATCTATTCGATTTTTAGTAGGGTGGGAATGGTTACTAGTCCTAATCAATAATTACGTTATCAGAAGCAATAACTCAAGGTCAATAGAATGTTGATTATCTAACACAATTGCTTTCTTTTAAAGTATTTTGAGCTGCGATGTTTTTATGAATATTATCTAGCGTAGATTTTCAAAATACTAGCTACTTACATCATAGATTTAATTTGTGTTGTTAAAAATGGTACCTTTAAGAACTCATTCTTATTTTATCGTTTGGTAATTGAAAATCTATTGCATGAGAATATCTTATAATGTCGAAATAGTTCATTTTTACTAATTTGTAGTTAATAACAAATCTTTTTGGATACTACTTCATATGCTACCTATAGTGATTCACGAAATTGATACAATATTTTTATTCGCTATATTAAAATATATTCTGTAATTTTTAATTATATTAGTTAATTAAAGAGTTCAGAATTTATAAAGAGGGGCATTTTTTAGAAAAATAAATTATTTACTTAAATTTATAGCTGAACTTGATAAATGAGTATAATCATTTGATCATTTTCAGCAGTCACTGTAAATTATGATGCAATATTAATATAATAGTGTGGTTGAAAGATCAATTAATTAAAAAATAATGGATTCTCATTATTTTGCTTTCAGTATGTCTAATGTAGATAAATCGTTCTTCCAAAAATATGATATCAAAGTTTATCTTCCCGATTCTTGGCAAATACATATAGCGTGCGGACAAAAGTTTAAGACCAAAGAGTCAACAAGAATAAATTAATTGATTTATAAGAAATAACATAATAAACAAAATTTGTATTTTATGGTAATCGATAAATAGTGTTTTATCATAATAACGATAAAAATGAATGCATAAGCAATATTTGCAAACTATAAAGCTATGCTTTACATTGTCCTCTCGTCTTAAACTTTTATCCGCTACTATAGATATCTACTTAAAATTCTTGTCGGAAAATAACCACTTTATATAAATCAATTCGCTAACAATAATATAAAAATTTAGTTAAAATCTTTCATTTCGACTTATTAAGTAGATGAAGCATGTCGTATTGAAAATAATCGTAAAATATAATTTAAAGAGCATTTTGATAGCATTTCAACGAGAAACGACAACTTGTGACCGCGTTAGAAGCTTGAACATAATTCCTACGATCATTTGAACTGAGTCTTTCGACGGCTGTAATAAATCGGAAAACGATAATGATATTCAACCGAGATGGTCGTGTTGCCGTTTCTAAATTGTTTCGTGGGACCGTTATCGATACCGTTAATCGTAATGCCGCTATGTTGCGACGAGGAAAGTTAACACCACGTTTGGGAGTCACAGAAGACAATGAACTGTTACGTTGACTTCACGAATCATGAGGTTTCTTTCATACAAGATATAAAGAGATATCTAGTACCTTGAAAGGTCTTTTTTTGTTTAAAATTCGGAACGGAAGATTAATTTTATCTAACTGTGTACAGTTTATTTTGATGAGTT
Organism: Tetrapedia diversipes; assembly: GCA_033822845.1. NCBI lineage: Eukaryota > Metazoa > Arthropoda > Insecta > Hymenoptera > Apidae > Tetrapedia > Tetrapedia diversipes. Next base: position 102,581 of record JAOPTO010000886.1, read on the forward strand.
GAAAGTTATACATGTAATGGTTTGACGCGAGGTATCTTGATGTATACTTAAAGATTTGTAATCGTATATTCAGATAAACGGTAGCTTTGATAAAGAGCTCAAAAAATTACTGACTTGTATGATTTGAAACTAAAAATTTATAATTTCTGGTGACCTTTAATTTTATAAAAATTCAGAGAACCGTGTGTTCCTGTCACTTTATTACAATTTATATTATTTAATTTTTGTTTAGGTAAAATTTGTTCCATATTCATGAGGCAAATAATCAGTTAATAAATCACGTAATAATTGTTCTTCTACAGGTTTTATATACTGTTAACGCTAATCTTTATGCTTTTGACAGAAAAGAAAGATTATCCTTCAATGCCTAATTGCATTCGATGCAAATTTAAATAGACATACAATAACGGACAAAAATTTAATACAAGAGGACAATGTAAAGCATAGTTTTATGGTTTGCAAATATTGCTTATACATTCATTTTTATCATTATTTTTATTATGATAGAACACTATCTATCGATGAGCATGGAATATAAATTTTGTTTATTACGCTGTTTCTTATGAATCAATTAATTTATTCTTTTTGACTTTTTGGTCTTAAATTTTTGTCGACTGCTATATCTTGAGAAAGCTTCAAAAATGAAGAATTTCTTAAGCTTACTTCAAGCAGGCCATTTTTACATTTTTATTGTGTCGCGTTATAAAGAAACTTGTCACGATAAATTTTTAAAGTCTCGTATCTTGTGTTTTCCATCCAGGGTTCGCAAAGGAACAACGAGCAAAAAGTGAAAAGAACTGCCTCGGCGTTCAACTTTGAACGTCTGCGCTCATTTCAAGTGCTCGAATGAATTCATTGACACGAGAGTTGGCTGCATTCGATGTGTAACGCTCACTTTTTTACCGCCGTTGCTCTCGTTGAAAAAGAGAGGCAGTCTCGTTGTATGACGAGAAATTTGCACGGAACACATGCCGAATCCGTTCCTCCTTTGTTCGCCGATTAATTCAGCCTGTCGAGGAATTGTTGCGCAAACAATGTTGCTAACTGCCATAGAAAAATTGGTTCCGCGTTTTATAACCCTTTCAACGGCCCACGATTCTCTCCTGGCATTGTACGTATCTTCATGCGTAAATAGCGGTTCGTGGTTTAACGAAAAGTGAGAAAAAATTGGTCGTCGTTGAATTCGGGCTGGGAAATAATGCTGGAGGACGAAGGAGGACGGAAACGGCTTGCGAATGTGTAACGCTGTTTCAGGAAGTGAAACTGCACGATGAAATAAGTGAAAAATGATGTACGACTCTTGGTAGTACATCCGTGCAATGGTTTTTTAAATTACACAACAGAGAGTAAGCAATTCTTATAGTTTTTTTTTTATTATAAGATTTAAAATTGCATCGACTTCGAGGTCTTTAGCGACTTACTGGACTTTCCTCTTTATATTTTATCAAATAGTTGAATTTCTTTTAGGTAGCTTGTTGGAAATTCGTGTCTTAACGAATAAACAAAAATCAATCGCCTCGAAGAAATATTTATGTAAGGTCGAGCTATCAGCTGAGGAGGTACCAGGAACGGGTCAAGTGTTTTTCCTTACCACGCTGTGCGTAAGAATTAGAGGACCCTAACGAACTGTGTCCTTAGGCTCTTCTATTCATTCGAGTCTTGCCTCACGCTGTGTAGAGATCAGGTTCAGAAATAGATATACCTTCCTTTAGAAATAAAGTTTAGTAAATTCTTAAGTGGAAAAGTTATCGTTATTTTATTCCTTTCAATCCATAATCTCTAATAAAGCTGATAACTTCTTTTGGGTATTTCTGAGAGAGTGTTTGGTGTTGGGTGTTTAGGTTTAACCCCTTAACCTACAATGACGGGCATAGCCCGCGTGCGATGGTCGGGCCAAACTTAAATATTACGGGCATAGTCCGCGTACGGTGATCGGGCCAGAAGTGAATATTACGTACAATATTTGATACGCAATTACAGCAATGTCCCGAACGCTGCGCGAGCTTGCATACGATTTCGGCCCAACATTTTCGAATCTAAATCGTAGATTAAGGGGTTAAATCATATTTTCTCCTTTGGTTTTAATATTGTTTGCTATCATATAGTAGGTATTAAATGGTGATTTGTTGGTTGCAGTAGTTACAGTAAGATGGGTCTGTTTTAGTTAGAAAGTTTTTGTTGTTGAATTCTGTAGTTGATGCATATTAAACGTTCGTTGAACATTTTCAAAACTGTTTCATATTTGTTCAAAGCTGTTTCATAATTGATTAAACATGGTACGGTCTTCGAGTCGTTTTCAAACCAGATGTGCTTCTTTGTTAAAAAATCATATATATTCTCAGAAAAACTTGAGGAAGGTGCTGTTGATTTGCATATATTATTCTTTTAATTATTTTATGTTAAAGAGCTGACTTTCTTTAAATTCGGAGTTCTTTTAACGAAACTAAAAGGCGATTAGATCGAACAAAACTTGAAAAGTGCAACAGGTTTAATTTACAAATTCCTAATTTTTTTAAAAATAAAATACAGAAAACTTAATATGAACCATGCGTTCGTGCATATTAACAGAAATTGTTTATCTAATTTAATCCTTGATTTAGCAATTTAAAGTTAAAATAGTACAAACATTTTACATACATATTTTCAGAGGACAAGGTTATTATATGTGTATTAATAGTACAATTATTGTATCGACTAGAAAGTAACGTCGGATTTTTTTAGTAGTCGCTGTTCTTTTGTACTATATGTATATCAATAATAAGTATTATTCTTATCCTATAAGACAGACATGAAAATGCTTCGAATACTTTAAAATCATAATTTACGAAACAATTACTATCTTTGGATTCAATTTCGTTGAATTAATTTTGTTTTAAAGATTCCAGTATTTCTTTGGCTAATCTAATACAGTGAAACCTTGATTATCTGAATTAGTAGAATGACAAATCTGCTTCTATAAGAAGTTTCTCAAACAAAAATTTTAACTAGCAAATCTCTTAAAGTAATAATCACTGAATTTGATAAAATTTTGATTTCCCATAAATATTCGGCGAATATCACTTTTTTATCGAATATATATTAAACAGCGTTTGAATAATCAACGTTCTACTGCGATATGTTTCGTAAAATTTGGTTTCCTGTGAAATTTTTGTTCAACATTTAACTTCGGTGTCAAGGGGTTAAAATACTGCAAACAAAAATGCAAACAGCACGAAAGCTTCGGAAGTCGTTCGCTTGTTTTAGCGCTTATATTTATCCTGGAAATCCGCCTGTATGAATAGCAAGAGGAGAAGATTCAGATATTGATAAAATCTGGGGCTCATAGAATCGTTCGAAAGCGGCACAAATAAAAGTAATAGCGGCTTAATCCCTGGCTGGATTCGCCGTGTCCCGGGCGGACGTTCGTATATTTCCGGTATAAATTTGAATTCCATTTATCTCCATAAAACATCAACTGTCGTAGAAGCCTTTCAAGCCCGTAACGCGCACGGTGTACAGCTGTAAAGTCGCGCAAGCTATTTTCTGCCTTGTTAATTCCCTAATTACGCGTAGCGATTAAACTTCCTTTTTGGTAGCAACGCTCGCCCAACGAAATTACCAGTCCCATCAGCAAACCGTTTTGACGGGGTCAGTGATTAAACTTCAACTTTTCAAATCTTCAACTACGCGTTCATAACGACGTTCAAATGAATTCCCAGAGGCGGATATAATTATAGGCCGTAAAAATAAGTTAGCGGGCAGGTTGAAGAATTGTTTTATTTTTCGATGCGCGGGAATTTCCGAGAAGTGAAATGATGTTCCGGATCTCGAATATTGTTATCAGTAGGTATGTTTAGCGACTAGGTTACTCGTTTGAAATAATTATATGGAATATATTATATTTTTGGAAAACTATTTTCAAGATGTATCTAAGATTTGCTTAACGAATTTAAAACTATTCATAGATCGAAAGTTGTACTTTATCCGCTTCGTGTAATAGTTAATAAATATAATAATCGTGAAAGATAAACTTATAAAAATAAAAAATTAATAACGTGTATAGAACTTACAAATGTAATAACGCAAAAATCTATTAAAAGGAATTAGGTATACTGAGATGCGAAGTAACAAGATTTAGGTTTGAGTCCGAAACGATTTATAATATCGCATTTGGCAAAGTTGGGTAGAATTTATTGCAATTAAAAATTAAGGATTACGATTCAAATACTGAATCACAATTAACAATTAAAGTAGAAATTTGAACTTCAATTGATGATTAAGTTTTAATATAATTGTACTTTTCTGAGTCTCGTAAAAGTAATACTTGAATCTTTCTTGGGCATCTTCGATTCGGCATACATCGTCAACGACAATGAAAAAAAAAAACAAGTAACAATTGTAAATCAGAGTTGGGCATCGAATGATAAAGATTTCTTATCTCATTAAATGATCGATGAAAATGATTAAAGAAATTAATTTCATCAATTGATTAATTCAGTCGTCGATTTTTCGACGATTAATCTACTTGATCAACGATTGGTAATTAATCGTATTCATCAATTATTTAATCAAATTAAAAATTTTAATCGTTTGATTCCCAACTTTGGTATTTGGTCATTATTAACAGATTATAATCGAGATTCGTAGTACCTTACAAATGTGGACGTCTATTTCTGGAGGATGAGTTGTTTCACTGATGTAAGTAAATGTAATTTCATTTCCTCTTCCCGCTGATGTCGATGGTGAAAATCCTATGAAGCTACTTTCTCGAGCATGAATATTGTAACTGACAGCTTTTACTTTTACGGTCCCACGATGCGCATTATTTTTTTCACATTTGTTTGCAACATACCCAGAACGTATGCCCCTGGGTATACACTTTCTACTTTTAAATCAAACAATGTGAATGAGTAAACCATCTTTAATTTAGGCGCATATACTATTATATTTGAAACACAATCATTATTCATCTCTATTTATGCTAATAGAAGTAAATAGTTTCTAAAAGTTTATTATGAAAAAAGTTTAATTGCTTTTAAAATATTACAGTATTTTAACATTAAAACTACTAAGACGGGTTAAAATGTCCAATTTGTAATTTTTTATAAATTCGGAAATTTACTCTGATTTTTATTGTGATCCTTGCGGTTTATTTCCCTCATATTAGATATTTCATAAATATAATTTTCAATTTAATTTCTTTATCATAAATAAGTATACCTTAACTGTTGATAGGTACAGTATTAAATGCATATAAAAATTGAAATATTAAGAAAATGCTGCTCAATACTATATGAAACTGTTACATAAATTGTATGCAACAATATAGACTCGAAATATAATTTATATTTATGCTTTTTTAACCGTTTGCGTACCAGAGGGTTTTTAAAAAACACGATCGAAAAACGCCTAGAAGCGCGATTGCGCTTTTTCGATTATGTGTTGAAATATTATTTGTTCTTCAAATTTTTCATATTTTTAATTTGTCACTTATTATTTTATTGAATACTATTATATATTATGTACTTTTATTATACATATACTATTATTTATATATTATATATATTATATAAATTGTGCGCTGTCAATTGTCTGGATCGGTCAAATGCGCTGGATTTTCTCGACAGGGAATCTGAAGAGCGCGAAAGTGGCTCGTGGTACGCAAACGGTTAACAATTGACAGCGCGCTTACAATTTGCCAAAATGCGCTCAAACTTTTAGACGCATGTACGTCGCATCGCCATCACCTAGTATAAGAATATATATATATAATAGTATTTCATAAAATAATAAGTTACAAATTAAAAATATGAAAAATTTAAAGGACAAACAATATTTCGGCACATAATCAAAGGAGCGCGATCGCGCTCTTCGGCTTTTTTCAACACATGATCGAAAGAGCGCGATCGCGCTCCTTGGCGTTTTTCGATCGTGTTTTTTGAAAACCCTTTGGTACGCAAACGGTTAATTACTGTAATAAAAGAATTAATAACCTAGCAAAATATTGCTATTCTGAAAGAACATCTGATGCAATTGATAAAAATAAATCATATCAATGTACCTGTGCGTTGTTTAACGCACTAAAACACTGTTATATAATATTACATCATCTTCATCATTATAATAGATACTATATTACTCATTAAAGTATATTACATTCTATAAATTTCTAATTTGTTTATGTTATAATTGCAATAAAAGGTGAAACCAGTAACACAAAAAAGGGAACCAGCAAACGTCGCTATGATTAAAGGCAACTTTCATTTTGTTCGTCGATTGTCACTCATCCCATTTCGTCCCTGTCTTTTTCACGTGGCCAAATTCCAACCCTTTTCCCCCAATAAGCTCCACGGTCGCCTCGAGCAGCTGTTTATTGTACCTCATTTAGACGCTCCTTGTGTATACTGTCTCGTGACGGTTCGCACCATCCACGTGCGAAAATGTCAACTCTGTTTGCTTTAACCCTTTTATCATGTTTGAGTTTATATGGCCCAGTGGCGCCGTTAAATTGACATAATATTCTCATTTTAACCTTTCTCTCCAGTTTAGCACATTACATACATTAGTATATAGTCATTTCTTATGACTAAACTACGAATTAAAAATTTTATGCGAATTCATCATATCGCTCATTTGCTGTAACAATGATATAACTCAAAATTGTAATTCTCTAGAAAATAAATTTGAATGTTTTAAATCGTCATAATTTTTCAAGTGTATCTTTGAAATATTAAATTAATTATAGTATGGTACTAACCTAGGTCAAGGTAGTAATGTTTTCATTTGTTGCGGTAATTTCTTATTTATCGTTTATTGTTTACCAATAACTTAGGGACATCAAAGTTGGATATTTTCAGAAATACAACTGAAGAAATGGAACCTAAATGAACGGTTATTTCATAGTAAATATAGCTTTGATGTCTTATACGTATAACTTTATGTTATATTTGTTTTACAATTTTCCGTATATTAACATTTTTGACAAATTCATAAATATTCACAGTTTAATTATGGAAATTTTATATGTAGAAAATAAATGTGTTATTTATGTTGATGTCTCAGTTTTCATTAATATACCTTCTTAATTTGAAGTTAATCGGTAATGTGTATGTATATATTTGTAGTGACAGATATGTATATGAAACTAATGAATTTCTAAAGTCTTTAATTTTTTAGCAATTATATTTCAATAACATGAATCATGTAAAGGATGGTACTTAATCAATTCTGTAAGTCACTATATTTTGCGTACAGATAAACATGAATATAAAAAGCTGGGATTAATATTGCATTATTGACACTATCCACACTTTATACCTATCTGTTTGAAATAGAGATTATTTTTATCCTAAAGGAATATAGATGATTCTCAATTTAATATATGAAACAATGCATAAAATAATCTATCTGATAATAAAAAGTTATATATTTTCATTTCTATTTTCAAATGTAGGACTTTAAATCAAATTTAAAAAGCGGTCCTTTGACCGGTTGTAGTACAGTTAGCGTTAAAAGGATTGGAAAATTGAAACATTCGAAAAAATTGTTTGCATTATATTGGAAATGGGATTTAAAATTACTAAATAAAATAAACTGTTATTTAAAATACTTTAATTCTTTGTTATATGGTACTCTAACCGAACTTCACAAGCTTTGTTATGACAGTGGTAAACGCAATGATCGAAATTCTTTCATTCTTCCTTTAGCTCTTTTGTTTTGTATCTTAATGTTTTCTTACTTTCTAAATTGCCAGCTGAGGCTTGGGTTCTTGGAAAAAACCCTTTGGAAAGTGCGTTAAGAAAAAGCTGGTTTTCGGTTAATTTATGCTTCGTAATATTTCTGTATTCAAATTCTAACAGATCATGTAATATCATATCATGAAAGTCACGCTACATTTTTCCATCATACAGTCGCCGCGATGGGCTAAACTTAGCTTCTTCTTCGACTTCGAGTTCTCGCTGGCATTGCAAGTACTCCAGACCAGCCCATGCCATTTCCCAAAGCAGGCCTCCGGTCGAGCTGGTTTTTGTCCCGCGAATATTCCACTCTGTGTCGACGCTTTAATGCACTCTTTCCGACCCTGTTCCGCGTTTCCGGCTCGACACGTTCTCACACCCCTTCGTTTATCTCGCCGTTCACTCTTTTCCCCTGTTCACCGCGTGTTCCCAGCGAGACGCGACGAATATCGAGCGATGCGCGCTTCTGAAGGCGTTCTGAATCGGCACACCGTGAACGTAGCTGGTGAATGTCGTTAACGGCTAGGTAGATAAAGGAGGATATGCACTGCTCGCTTAAAAAGAGCCACCGGAAATCTATGTCAGACTGTTGGATTGCTCGAGTACTGTTCAGTCGGTCAGCAAAAGCTTAGCTCGCCCGCGTTTAGGTTTCTCGTGGTTTCCACGAATGGCAGCCAGTCGCGTTTAGCGTGATGTTGGTGACGATATTCAGTGTTCCGAGTTCGTTTCTGTTTTTGGAGACAGCGAAAGAGATGCGCTTCATCATCAAGTATGGACAAAGTTAAACACGGGAGCGAACTTTGGCGAACTTCCTCATCTTTATAGGCGCTGCCTTTTATTTAGACTGTAACGTGAGTATGTTAGAAACTTATGAGTTTTAATGTACCTTTGTAAATGATTTAGTATTTATTTCAATATCTTTGTTCATAAAACAAATCAGTTGGTAGGTGCTTCGGTTCAATGCGATTTCAATTTTTACCTACTGTTCTTTCTCCGTTCGGAGCATTTCCTGTTTCGTGTTACTTAATGGAAGTATATCTTAACACTTAGCCGACCGAATGGGGAGATCTCCCATATTTTCCACAACAAGGGCGCTGCCATTGTTTCTATTTGCTTTTGTTATTAGTCGGACTTGAACTAGTATTGTTCACAGTTCATCAAATGCATTTTCTGCTTTTCCAAAGTACAATTTTTTATAAACTAATAACAAAAGTAAGTAGAATCAATGGTAGTGCTTTGTCGGGGAAAAAATGGGAGATCTCCACAATCGGTTGGCCAAGTGTTAATGCAATAAAGGAAGAAATAATAAAGTTTAGCATTAAATACCAGCTACGTGTAAAAAATCATCCGAACCCCTTGGTTACTCAATTGTTAGACAACTCTGAGATCTGCTGATTAAAAAGTCTATCCCTTAGAATTAAACGGTAGATTTAGTTAGTTGAGGTACCGCAGCATTCTTAACCCAACTGCAGTAATCTAATTACTCCTCATGACATTGTAGTACACCAAAATAATTACTTATAATTCTTGCTGAGAATTGAATGTAATGTACTGTTTGCAAAAAGAAATGGATGTACATCTTTAGATGAGTAGAATGCTAGTAAGAAATGAATACATTTGATCTTTCTAGTAAATCATAGATATCACTCATCGACTTTTGAAATATAATTGAATTTTTTTCTAACACAGAATGGAGGAAGAAAGTATTGTATTCATAATTTCGTCGAAGCGATGGATAGAGATATCTTTACAAAAGTCAGGACTTATTTGTGAATTATAAAATCGTTTATTTCGTTTTAACTATTTGTCGATCAATCTACCTTTATGATTCATCGCGAGTAAACGCTCAATTTGTATCTATGGTCACTGAAAACATCCCTCTAGTCGATACAAAGAATCGACTTTTCTTTATTCTTTCGATTCCATAAGCGTTCCCCGTATGTTTTTTGTAACTGTTGCTTTTCTCATTGCCGCGCTTTTTCGTTTCTCCTCTATTTTCCTTATCTCCTCGAACGAGCATCAGGTTAGAGGTCCGTTTTATCGAAGCTACGATTGTGTCAGTTCGTAGCGTATGGTCTTTCGTTTCTCGGTTCCCTTGGGCTGTTACCGTTTTGGCTTGCGACGTAAGTACGTGTTTGTCGGATACAAAGATCAGTGTTCAAAAACATGTATGTGTGGTGGCACCTTGGAAATCCTCGAAGGAAAGATCATAATTAACACGGCTGTAGGGAAATGCCTGACAGTTTTTCGGAAGCACGGACAGTCTTCATAGTTGGCAACAGTTTTTTTTTTTTGAATATGAATGTTTATTACAGCCTTTAAGATACACTTACATATACAAAAGAATCATTTGATCTCCAACAGTCAAAGAGATATCGCTTTTACAATGAGTTTTTACTTATTAGACTAACAAATTTAATATAAACATACGTAGCCATACAAATTTACATATATATATATATATATATATATATATTTTTTAAATTTACATATATCAACTGTTTTTGGTTGATTTTTAAGACGGTTACCTAGGATAACTTTTCTTGCTTTGTTTCTTAGTAATTTATGTTATGTCCAGAAAAAGGTCGTCAAAACTGGAGTGTCGGCAACAGTTTATATAGGTCCGTGTGGCTACGTTCGTTATTTTGTCATTACTGTTTAATAAAACACTACTGTTTCTGTTTTACACTTGATTTATAGCTGCACTCCCACCTCATATAATTATTCAAAGCGGCATCAGATTCATGATGTTTATACCCAGAACGCTTTAACACGTTCGTCGCCACGTCACCCATATTTGTGTGACGCTCTTTTTCTTACAGTTAAATAGGATTTTAAATTGGAATTTTAAAAGGAATTCAATGGAATAAGCATTGAGGTATAATATATATAAATATAAAATACATAAAATAAAAATAAAAGCTTACAACTTTTGCTATTTTTATATGTTTTACCCTAGTTTTCTATGAGATCGGATTGGGGCTTAACAAGAAACTTAATCGAATCACGCTAGGCGACGAACTTGTTAACGCATCCATCAAATTTCGATACTTAAGAGTAATAATTTTATGACATTCATGTTTACTGCATTGTTTGTTGTAATGTTATTTTAACTTATAAAATTAAAAATCAAAAATTCTTATAATATTCCTTAAAGCAGGTAGATAAATGAAGAATTAGATGACAAAATTTTTATTCTAAAATACATTGTTGTAAGTATGGGCATTATTTAAAGGCAAGTTTTAATAATTTTGATTCGAACATATGCATATTTAGGATATTACGAAATGAAGATTTGATTGTTTACTCGTCGAAATAATTGCAATTTAGATACGCATGTATGGAATTTTTGCGTTACTCGCACACTTACATACAGAAAATATGGCATTTAACCCTTTCGCTACGACAGCGCGCTCCGTCCGAGTGACTCCGCTGTACGGAGCACTGCGCCGAAAAGTGTACACGTTGCGCTTCGGTAAACTGATGTTCGGACTTACATCTTTCGGTGCAGCCTTGTCATTCTCCGGATCGTCTTTTTCCATAAGTGTTACACAACGACATTTTTAGATGACCAGTAGTGACATATTTGGAGATTTTGCAATTATTATAAATAAAAATATAATTTAGGGTAATTGATATGTCAAATAAAAATTCTCAATTTTGCTATTATTATAAATAAAAATATAATTTAGGATAATTGATATGTCAAATAAAAATTCTCAATTTTGCTATTATTATAAATAAAAATATAATTTAGGGTAATTGATATGTCAAATTGAAATTCTCAATTTTGCTATTATTATAAATAAAAATATAATTTAGGGTAATTGATGTGTCAAATTAAAATTCTCAATTTTGCTATTATTATAAATAAAAATATAATTTAGGGTAATTGATATGTCAAATTAAAATTCTCAATTTTGCTATTATTATAAATGAAAATACAATTTAGGGTAATTGATATGTCAAATAAAAATTCTCAATTTTGCTATTACTATAAATAAAAATACAATTTAGGGTAATTGATATGTCAAATTAAAATTCTCAATTTTGCTATTACTATAAATAAAAATACAATTTAGGGTAATTGATATGTCAAATTAAAATTCTCAATTTTGCTATTATTATAAATAAAAATATAATTTAGGGTAATTGATATGTCAAATTAAAATTCTAAATTTTGCTATTATTATAAATAAAAATACAATTTTGGATAGTTAGACATCGAATTATAATTCCTAGTAATTTAATTCAAAACGGTAAATTCTAAAAGTCGGCACACAGGTCGTCGCGTGGATGTCATCTATAGACGACGCTCATACACACAGGTCGTCGTGCGGATGTCGCCTATAGGCGACGCTCGTAGCGAAAGGGTTAAACTGTTAATAGTACAGTTCCCTATGGGTTCCATTACCATCTAATTCTCTGTAGGGAAACATTTATACCGACTTTCAAGTGTAATCAAAGATAATCAAATAATTCTTTAATTTAATTAATTTTTTGTTCATCAAATGGATTTGTTAAAATTATGGGATATTTCAATTTTTTGTTTTGTCTAGTATTTTCATTTTGAACTATTCTATTTGAAATTTAACATTCCGTTTGGCGATTGATGTACTAAAATTGATTAGATGCCCCGAATAGAAACATGTTAACTATTATAAGAGGATACAGTAGGAAACCGGAAGTTCAGTCTACTGCATGGTTGGTTACTTGTCGAGATTGCAGCGTAAGCGATATGTTTCATCTACTCGTTTTGTTCGTTGCAACGCGATTAAATCTTCAACGAAACTGCAGCATGCAACTATATGGAATGCATGCCAAGGAAACATGACCGATTTAATCTATAAAAAATAAATTTATAAATGTATACAAATCTATACATTACATAGATATGTCTATTCGTTTATTTCAATTCCCATTATTTTTCTGTAACTTTCACTTCAGTATTCTTTCGTATGGACATATCTCTTCATATACTTATTGTTGTTGAAAATTTCCATAAAATCCAATAAAGCAATATTAATTATGCACTTTTTCTCGCTCTGGAAATAAAGTAATTAATTTCTTAAAAATCCATTGATCTACTGGTCATTTTTACAGAAAAATGAACTCGTTCGTTAAGGGTTAAATTTGTTTGATTTGATCGTCGAAACCTGCTTCGCTACATAGGCACTTATTCCCATCGCTAATCGTTGGTGGATATCGCACAGCTGGCTGATTCCTGTTCTATCGTAGATAACTCGTTCTTGTAATTGGCAGACTGTGAATCATAGAAATTCGCTGGTGATCGATGAAGGTTGACCGCCGTTTGGAAATGGGTCGTATCAATTTCACGTAGCGTACTCCGTCGTCGGATTGATCCAGTTGGCCAGTTGTTGGCGGTGTCGGCTTGTTTGGGAACGAGAGGTAACAAGGACTCGTGGTGATAGAAAATTAACGAAGCTTGCCCCGAATAATTGCTGCGAGGAAGCTCGCAAAGATGTCGAGTACTCGGAACTTCCGGAATCTCCAGGAACACCCTGTTGTACAGTCTTTGTAATAACGAATATTAATCATCGTTGATCGATAAACTGCGTGCTGTGAGTTGGATTATTGTTGAGATTCGATGAAATGAATTTGGGTCATTCGCTTTGAGCGAAAATAAATGTATATTAAAAGCATGTAGGTACCCGAAATCGATCGGGTTGAATCGGGTCGGGTCCTGATTGCTCGTAAAGTTCGGGTACCTGGCTGCACGGGAACTCAAAATTAAACTCGGGTCGAGTCGGGTTGAGTCGGGTCGGTTCAGAATCCTGAAAAACTGTAATATTCATGTATCCGAAACTAATAAAGATAGCTCGGACGCCACAAAATGTAAGCAAGAGATTATTTTCTAACGATGACAATATTGTCACAGCTAGAAGATCTAGATTGTTAACAGAAAGAGTGAATCAATTATGTTTCTTAGAGATTATTTTCTAACGATGACAAAAATCTTACAGTTACAAAATCTAGACTGTTAACAGAAAGAGTGGAGCATTTATGTTTCTTACATTCCAATATGAAAATAAAATTATATTTACAGTTTCCATCATAAGATATTTAATTTTCCTCATTTTACATTTCGTGATGATATAAAATACAATGATTTGTGCGAATTTAAAAATTTTGATGGAAATCTCAGTTGAAAAATTATTAAGACACCTCGCATTCATTGTCCTTAATAAGTTCATAACTGTACAATACTGTTATTAGATTCGGATACATGAATATTACAGTTTATTAAGATTCTGACCCGAGTTTAATTTTGGGTACCCAACTGCACGGGAACCCGAATTTTACGAACTTTCGGGACCCGACCCGACATTTCGGATATCCGCACATCTCTAATATATATGTATAGTAAAGTGCAGAACTATGTTCAAGTTGAAATATTATTATTGATTGTTTTGTGGGATGTATGAAGGAAAAGTATTATCTGAGACTTTAATGGTGATTACTGAAAGTTCAGTAGTATTTTCGCTTTTTATTATATTAAAAAAAGTTCTGTTTGATAATTTTGGATTTTTTAATTTTTAAACTTTGAAATGAGGCCTTTGGAAATGTATTGGGTGTAAATATGAAACTATTTAGAAACTAATCAATCAAAAAAATCCAAGATGAAATATTGTTTGACAAAAGGTGATTACTAATATCAACAAAATAATCATAATAACATCCTTATGTATAATGAAAATTAGCAGTTAGATACAGACAAACGACTTGTTTGAGATTTGTTTACGTTTACATATAGAAGGACAAGGATAAAACAAATTACACTATGCAGGTACGTTTGGAAATCGAGCTCCTATGGTAGTGGGGATCCAACTTTTACTTGAAGAGTAGATATCTTTTTTACATATGGAGAGATTTTACTGTATATGTAATACTTGGTGCTGACACAAAATTATTATTATATAATTTCTTTTATTTAACATTTTTCATGTATTTCGTGTATCATTCATCATTTACTTTTGTTTCTCAGAAACGCGTTGTAAAAATCTGTGATCAGTGTAGCATATACAGTGATATACAGAATACATTTGTTTGATATAAAAAAATATAAAATTATAAAAATAAGTTTATGTTCATATTGATTAATAATAAACATATGAGAATAAACTAATAATATTATAAAAAATAATTTCAATATAATATGAATCTAACAAAAAAGTTCAAAGTTTAACACATAAATCTTCAACGGTGTATAAGCAAAATGAAGTGAGTATTATACAATGTTTTAAAGTGCCAATCAGATCGTGGAATTTTATCGTACACGATTTGCAGCGGTTGCACGATAACGTTATCAATAAACAAGCAACCAGTTAATCTTCACAACCTATACCTAGAAAGAATCTCTGCACGTTTCGTAACAATGGAGAAAGGAGACGACCTTCCGAAATTCTTAACGGTATTTTAACGATCTGAGCTCGGCTGGAAGCATCAGAACTTGGGCTCCTTTGTCCGGGTTCTTCCCTTGAGAAGTAAAGTTTTTTTTTCAAGAAAAAGGATGCACAGTGGTGGACTAAGGCGACGTTACGGCGATTCAAAATCCATAACTTTGGTTTAGTTTCAAATATTTTAACACGGTGACCGGCACTATTTATTTTTTAGTTCTTAGAATTTTTTAGAGTTTGTAGAATTTTTTAGAATTTATATAAAAATTTCTAGTTGAGTTGTCATTTTTCTTTGTTAATTCAGTTCACTTGAAACTTGTATGTACGATATTTTCATCATACATTTACAACAACAAAAATATATAATGAAACACTACGATAAATAATGAAAGTAGCGCAATGAAGTCGTAGTTGATTATTAACTTGACAGTAATTGGGTTTTTTACCCTAAATCTCCTTTAAAAGACAGCCCAATGCTCTTTCGATTTATAACTGTTGAATTGAAATTAATCAAAGTCGCGGAGATGCGCTAAATGCTACGCGTGTTAGGGATGGCCAGCAAGGGTACTTGGATTAAATAAGAATAACTCGAGGTCCGCTTTCTCTAAATTCCTCTGAATGACTAACTTTATTCTTTACTGGTTGTCATTACACTCCTAGGGTCGGGGGTCGGTCAGAAAATTACCTGCCCCCGACCGGCACACCTTTAGGTGGGGAGGTACTTAATGCTTTTTTCCAAATCCAACAATAACATCAGAAAAACTGATTTTTAACCATTTTGTGCGTTGGACCAAACGAATCAACGCATCAGAATAGAAGTTAGTTCTCTTCTTGTCCCGTTTTCTGTTTCACAGTGTAATTGATCATCTTCTTGCATCTGTCGCGGTGCAGCCGTTCCTCTGCGTGTATTGCACAACCTATTTGCCCAGCGGGTGGCTGTAATGACGAAAGTTTCGCGATCCACGCCTGAACTTTTCGCAAAAACCGGCAGTTCTTTGCCGGCCGCTCGATCGAGCTTCGAGTGTGTCCATTAGAAATACCATGAAAACATCGAAGTCAATCTAAACAGCTGGAAAATGGCCGGTCGAGGGCGTGACGAGAATCCCACAGCTGCCTGGGCGGTATCGTCACGTTCGCGTTTTCCAGGCTACTCATCTTTTTTATTACTTTCGCAACTTTCTTTTATCGTAATCGAGCAACCAACACTGTATCGAGTACTCTGTTGTTGAGGTGTATAGTATTAGCGGCAGAGTGGGATGTTTTGAATATTTTACGAGTATTTTGAAAAGAAGAACAATGCTTTGTAGACGAAGTTGCTTCGAACTCTTTTTAACACTTTGAGTGCCATGTTACAGATTTTTAGTGTATTTTACGTGAAAATTTGTGTAGAGAAACATGAACTTTATATAATTATTTACCTTCATTAAGTTCTTACGTATGTCCTGAAAAATTGCAGCAAACAATGTTTGCTTTACATTAGTATTACACATCATACACATCGCCGAATGTCGTTAAAACGAGTTACAATTTGCAAAAGGAGCTGTAAGAAAACAGGAAATATTATATACGCAAAACGATGAAACAAATAGGCGTTTTTACATTTTATACTTGTCGTTTAGAAATTATTTCAAGCGTCTGAAATTTTTAATACGCTATGTGGATGAATGAAATATTTAACAATTTTCATTTACTTAGCAGTATATAGGATTTTTAAGGTGCAATCGTGTTTGATAGTCGTTTTACTTTTGAAATACTTGCATTACCTACAACTAAATTTTTTGATACGACTCCACCAATTGATCAAATATAATATTTTTTAATGTCGGTACATATCTCGAAGTTGCGTTCAATTGCTAATACAAAACCAATGAACTAGACGATTTAACCCTTTCGCTACGGCAGTGTCTTCCGTAGGAGCGTCACCGCTGTACGGGCCCGCGTGCCACCGAAGTAGCGCCACTGAACGGACCACTGCGCCGCAAAGTATGCATATTGTACTTAGGTAAACTGGTGTTCGGACGCATATCTTTCTGTGCAGACTTACCATTCTCCGGATCGTACGATACTTTAAGTGTTACACAACAACATATTTTAAGGTTTTCCAATTATTATATCAATAAAAATATATTTAAGAATTCTCAATTACACTTTACAATATCAAATTAAAATTTTCAATAATTTAATTCAGTGTGATAAATCTCAAATGATCTGAGATATCTCGCTGCTATCCTTAGCTTACGTCACTATCGAATGTTTGGAAATATCTCGCTGATATCTCCAGTTTATAATACCACCATTGTCTCTATTATTATTAACTAAGGACCGAACAAAATTACATGCTAATATTTCACTTGTTTTAAACAAATACGAATCAACCAGAGAATGAGACAAATGCCATCGATGTGCATTATGCCTAAAGATAAAAACATCTTTACGATGTCGCAGCGCTCATGGTCAAGTGGTATCGAACTGACGTCGCCTATAGGCGACACTCGTACACACAGGACGTCGCGCGGATGTCGCCTATAGGCGACACTCGTAGCGAAAGGGTTAAGTATCGTACCTACATATCGAATAAACAGGTTCAGCAAATGATAGCTCACAGATGCTTTACTCTGACCGAGTCTTTGCGCGTTATACGTTGAACATTAATCGTACCGACACTTTGCATGTATCTGTTCGAAATGGAAATTATTTTTATCCGAAAGGAATATAGATATTGCAAACGGGGGTTTAATATTACTAAATAAAATAAGTTCTTATTTAAAATACTTTAATTCTGTATTACATGACACGAGGAATGTGTAACTCTAACCGATCCTCACGAGCTTTGTCAACAGACTCCCAAAGGCAATTCCGAAATTCCTGCGATCCCATCCGGATTCTTTAGCTCTTTTGTTTTGTATCTTAACGTTTTCTTAATTTCTAAATTGCTAGATGTGGTTTGGGTTCTTGGAAGAAACCCTTCAGGAAATACGTTAAGAGGCAGCTTCTTTTCGGTTAATTTTTGCTTCGTAATATTTCTGTATTCAATTTCTAACAATAGATAACTATCAATTTAACACCTAAATGTATGATTTAATCATTTTATTTAAAAATATGTTTTTATGTCAGCTAGTTTGTAAATAAAGTGGCAAAAATAATGGAAAGAATTATTTATTTATTATACATATAAGAAAAAACAAAAAGGGTTTGTACCTTGCAAGGCACATACTTACGGAAAGCCTTTATACAAAAAGTAATGATTTAGAAAAATTAAATTATATTTTATTCTATATATAAATAGGCTAAGAAACAATTATAAAATAATCAGCAAATTATTTTGAAATATATGTATTTTTTTATGGTTTCAAGTTAGATGTAATCCAAAATGAGGCAAACAGACAAGATAGTCAAGTAAAATGATGTAAAAATACAGTATTAGAGGGATGAATGCCTCGAACCCTAGCCATCCGGTAGGTAATGCATTAACCATTGAGTATAGTTATTTAAAAGTCGGCAAATTGTCTTTACTTTTTTTTATGACTGACTATTAATTAATACCTTGTAGGACCCCACCGTACATTTAATCCATTCATTGTCAGGCAAATTTAGAGCATCTTGTTCTGGGCGCCAAGATTTCATATTAAGAAAAATATGGGTTATCATTTTGATGATAAAAAGTGATATTAGAAGATTTGTTGTTTTTTAAAAAAGAATATTACTACATAAAGTTTTCGTTCATCCTCTCTAATAATTCGTAACTCAAACAGCTATAAACTTATTCCGTGATCAATTGCAATCAATCTAAACTTACGACACAAACTAAAAGAATTCTCGTAGTTGGCAATCGTGGTACATATGCTTGCTACGAGACATCTCGTAGTTGGCAGTGAATGTGTTAAGGGTTAATATAAGAAGCATGCATAAAATAATCTGCATAATGATATAAAATTACATAGTTTCATTTCTATTTTCAAATGTAGAACTTTCAATCAAATTTCAAGACCGGTTATTTGACCGGATATGATAGTGTTAATTTTTTGCACTCGAGAAGTGACAGTCAGTCATCTAATAATATTAACTTCACAGATTTTTAAGTGCAAAATATTTACCAAGATTCGCTTATATTAACCCTTTGCGCTCGAGAGGCGACTGTCAGTCGCCAAATGATACCTTCGCAAGTTTTCAGAATTTAATTAGTTTGTTTATTAATCAGACCCGGAGATTAAATAGTTATATACGTAAATTTTAATATGACTTAACTAAGCTAAAGAACAATTAATATAGGCGAATCTTAGTAAATATTTCGACTTTGAAAATTTTTGAAGTTAGTATTATTAGACGACTAACAGTTACCTCTCGAATGCAAAGGGTTAAACTTAATTTAGTTTAGTTAAGTCATCTACTAAAATCTACACGTATAACTGTTTAATCTCCGGTTTAATTAATAAACAAAGTATCTCAAGTCTGAATGTTTGCGAAACTATCGTTTGGCGACCGACAGTCGCCTCTCGAGCGCAAAGGGTTAATCTAAATGTATCCTGATGCCGCTTTGCAGACCGGTCGTACGCGTTGTTAATTCAACCAGTTTACTTAAATTATGAATTTCATCTACACGCGCGCTCGTTTACATGCACGGTCGTTTCTATTTCGCGGGCACCCGCTAATAATTGCGACTGCCGCCGAGCCTCTGCCTCCGTCTTTCCGGGAAACTTTCCGGAAGTAGTGCACCGCGGCGTGTTTTAGTTAAACATACCGGGATGTACGTCTGCAGCGGAAGAGGCGGTGGCTAAATTAATGCGGAATACGTCTGTTCTCTGCGGCCGGGGGCTGTCTCTCAAGTGTACGCTCGACGACTATTGCCGTTCGCATAAAATACGCATGGCGAGTACGCTGACAGACAGTTAGACACGTGGTGAATTCTCGTTGATGATAGATACGCAGCGAAATTAGATTGTTAGACGAGTCATCGATTATTGGCAACGGGAAACGTTATACGTTCGCTCCGAGACAACTGTGTTTGGTCTCATCTAGAAGAGTCCTGAAAAGTCATAAAATATTACAGATTATAAGTGCTAGTTTCTTTTTGTGAGTAAATGGGTAATAATAAGTAATAAAATTTATTTAAAAAACAACTATTAAAGCAATAAAACGATGAAATATAATATAAATTAATTACACAGAAGATCGCTTCGTTCTGCGACTCTCTCTCTCTCTCCCTCTCCCCCGCCCTTTCCCTTCCACCCTTCCTCTCTTACCCTCACTCTCTCTCTCTCTCCCCCTCACCCTCTGTCTTCCTCATCCTCTTTCTTCCGCCTCTTCCTTCCCCCCTCGACCGCTCACGTTCTCTCTCTCTTTCTCTCTATCGCTATATCTATATCTCTCAACTCTACGATTGCTGTTACCGCACTGTCTTTTTCCCCGTTTCACCCTCTCGCTGCTCTGTCTACCTATACCATACATATACAAATCACATAGATCGCTCTTCGCTACATGCATTCCACAACACGAATCTTAATGTCTACTTAGGTAGTTTGTCATACGCACTCGCCACACTCATCCTTCCATACAAACATGATTCTCTCTCATACCCCATACTCTATGATAACTATATTACCACATTTTTTTCCCTTTAGTTTTGAAGAACTGTATGATTCCTTTATGCGATGTGAATTATCCCTCAGACAATGATAAATATGATATTTTGTATCAAGTATGCAAGTATCTCTATGTGAAATAAACATACGCAATATGGTACACCTAAGTTTAAAAATCTAACAAAAATAGAGGAATTGGTCTTGTTTAATGAAACAAACGCGGAAAGACGAAGGATTCAATGCAGAATCATATTTGCTTACCTACAAATGAAAATATTTGGATAACTTTAAATTACATTGAAAAAAAAAAGGGCTGAAGATCAGCGGGGTTTGAAAAGGTGATACCTAATATGGGACACCTAAGAAATGTGAAAGAAAAGCTTAAATACGAAGTTTTATTCAATTATAAGGTACAAATATCATTAATACAATTCTATTTTGTCAGTACTTTAATAGTCGGTTGCTTTTCCAATTAACATTTATTAATATTATATTTAAGCGACGGTACGTTGCTTTTTAGAAACTGCTTATAAACTAAAATGCATGTTGCTGTCCTAAGGAATATATATGTAAAATTGTATATCAGTACAGAGTTAATTATTTGATTGATCGATTTATTGTTCTTAACACAATACGTCTTTGTCCCAGTAACTGTGGAACAGCAATCATTATATTGGATCGTTCTGAAAGCTTTCACAAGTTTGCTGTATTTGAATTTTATACCATATATATTGATAAAGTTAAGAATTGTTGTAGATACATACATACTACATACGTAAATAATTGTGTTCGTTATAGCTCATACTAATGTTTTGTAAAGCGGTGACTAGCTGATTGTGCTTTGCTCAGTGTAGCTTAAAAACCAATGCAAAAATGGAAACATTGTATAATTAAAATTATATGTATTAAATGTTTTCGTAATTAATATAAAATAATAAAAATAAAAATCATAACGCAGAACTTTTTTGTTACGATTTTTCTTCATAAATCGAATATAATAGTATAATATATCAAATGATGCTGGTGTAGATCTAAATGAACAATAATTTTACTTACAATAACATTTGAAGTTTATTCGTTAACAATTAAACCATAAATATATGCATATTTATAACTATGTTAAAGTTTCATATAAACACACTTATTAATTTCTAATGGGAAAGTTCAAGTTTTTTGTAAATAAGTTTATTGATACAGCTAATATGATTCATTTTTTGTTTTCAGAGAAAATTTGATAGAGGATTCTTAATATGGAGTTTGTTAATTTGTTAATTGAATAACTGCAAGATAGAATTTGGAAAATGTATTCCAGGTATTTATAGAAAAGACAAGGAATCTGTTTTATGGAAAGTATAGTAAATGGAATAATTAAAATTTCATTTGCGTTAATTGAAAGGTGTCGCATAGATGAGCACACGAATCAAGAAAATATTAACTAAATGTTAAAATCGAAGTTTAAAATTTTTTGCAAATTTCTTGTGTTATCCGAACCTTATGATAACATTACCGCTATTTGCAAATATTGTTTTTAAAGAACCAGTGTTAACGTTAAGCGATGAATAATAAGAATTTTTGCTTCGCAACAATATTATTGCGAAACGAAGCTGCTTCGTATTCAAAAAGGCTAGAGGTTGAAATTCTTGATATCGCACGCTGTTTCACTCTACGGTAAAAATAAACCAAGCGAAATGTTTACAAATCCCGCTCGCCAAAATCGATATCTCGATCGAGAAGTAGCACGCAGCTCGGGAGCTGTTATTGCAACGTGATTTATGCCCGGAAAGTAAATTCAGTCGGATACACTTTCGAGCATGCAAAGTTATACTTCCGCGGCGGCACTTTTCTGTTATAACAGGGGCTTTTAACTAATAAAACGATCTCCTGGCGTAGCCGTAAATCTACGGTTTAATTCGACTTAAAAACGTTAGCCATCGGTCGGAGAGGGATAAAGATTGATCCCGTTTTACATATGCGCGGGGAAACGGGTCGAAGAAATCGTATTCAAAGTATGAGAACAAAAAATTCGCTCGCTATGTAGTAGTAGCGTTTCCCCAACTCTCTGGAAAAGCGAACAATACGATTTTCGAATAATGGACTGTCAGATCTTAAATTAATAGTCCATTGTGAAACTGGCGAGCTTTCCGGGCACTCTTTGGCATGTTTGTCAAAAGGATTTTCCTGCAAATTTTTTTTTACGTTTTTTGTCGAGAGGGGCGTAGTGCAAAAATTTGACACGCTTTTCTTGCGCTGCAACCATCTCGATCGAACAGCCCCGCACAAAAGCTCGGCCTTTTACGTTCGAAAGTGAATTCATTTGATTAAACAATAAAAAGTGGCATTAAATTTCGTCGGTGAAGGTATCTCGGCCTCTTTCGTTGAAATATTTATTACCTTTCTGGTGTTATAGCATTAACTTCATTATAAAGCTTACAACATAATAGAAGTGAGAACGGGACTAAAATTTTGTTTAATAAAACTATTTACAAAAAATAGCTATTAAACAGAATAAGAATAAATAGTAAAATATTTAAAAAATTACATTGTAATTTTTATAGTGCAGAGTGCTTCTAAGTAATTTTTCATTACATATAACAGTCATCATATACTCCGTTATTTTTATTAATTACTATCTAACTAACAGTATATTATAAGCATAAATTTATTGGTATTTTTTTGTGTAATAACTACCGGTAGTGCTTTAAAATTTTTGTAAATGTAGAATATGTTATAAAACTTGGTGCTATCAAAAAATTATAATAAAAAATAAGTCAGTAATAGTTTAATTAAATGTTTTTATTCGTTTTCATTTCATCTTACCAATTCACTCTTCGCAGTAATTCAAAAAAGTTGACGAAACATTTAATACTATGCCAGATAAAATGTTACTAGTTCAATCATTATTGTGATAAACCATCTTTTCAGTACCTCCTGAACTTTTGATTATTTTTTACAAGCATTCATTTCGTTTGAATAAAGGAAAATATACGACCGCTTCTTCGAGTCACTGTAATTCAATCGCGTAAAAAAAATGTAAGAAATGAAAATATTTGATCAAATTTCCTGGATCGCTGTATTTCCATTTAAAATCAATTCGAAGTTTCGCGTACGCCCTGTGCTACCGAATTCTACACAGAGGTCAGCCAAACAGAAAACATTTCAATTTTTATAACCCTCGAAAACGTGCCTCGTGTCCGCAGGCGTGTGCAGCAACGGCGTTGGCGGCGGCAGTAAAAACATCACGATTACCTTTTTTGCGGCGCTCGCATCAGGGAACCGATGCACGTAACCCCGTTCCCATTCACGAGATCAATTATTCGCGCGCGAGCAAGTTGCTCGACGCGGGCCCATAATTTTCCCGTGTTTGTTCTAACCGCAACGTAGCCGAAGCAACAGCGTGCTCGAAGGGTTGGCCGGAGCCTGTTTAGCGTGCAGGCCACGAGCCCCTCAGTCGATTACCTTGAAAGTTCATTCGTGAACGCAGGGGTGGCGACTCGGAGGGCCGATAACGAGGAGCCAGGGCACGATAACGTTATCGTTCTTGGTGAACCTTCGTCCTCCGTGGCGTTGGACTTGCCGCGATGTGTGTTCGCGCCGTACACCCGTTATCTCGTCGTGCACGCCTTCCTGGCTGAAGCCTAGCATCGACCACCGAGCACGTGCCGATACACCGTGGAAAAGCTGGTCATCGTGTCCTTTGTCAGGGAACAACGCCGCTGTTCCTTTCTCCCTATAAGGCTGGCCGTATTCCTTGTTTCCTGTAAGCGGCGCGCAGTGAAGCTAATGCATGCTAAACGCGGTGAAAAACATTTTCTAATTGGAATCACATGTATGTATTTTCCTTTTTTATTTTGTGCTGTATCAATAGGTTAATCATTGATATAAATTTAAATTTATATGATTATTTAAAAGCGTATAAATTAATTTTTTGGTTAAGTATGAATTACAACAAAAATATTTTAATTTATAGATCAGAGTAATGTAACTGGTTAAAAGTAAAATATATTTTTATACCTTTGTCCCTTTAGATTTGGGTTATTTTTTAATCTCTTCTGATACGATTCGACTAATACGATTGTGATTTAACTTTGCTTGTTCATCACATCAAATCATACAATTCATTTCTTAGACATTTCTAATTCACTTACAATTAGTTCTTGAAAATTTTGTACATACGTATATTATAGATGACAATATAGTGTTATGAAAAAATTTGGTAACTCTCGCTTGTACCGAAACAAACGCTTATTTCTGTAATTTTCGCATTGGTGGCACTTGGCAGCTACTTTACTTTTTATTATAATGGTATGGCTTCAGTCTATAAATTGCGACCAAAACGAATATTGCATTCCACTGCATTTATAATTAAAAAATGAAGTGAAAATTGAACATGTTCCATTAACCCTTTGAGTGCTATAGGCGCATATATGCGTTCGGCGAAAGTTGCTCGTAGGGACTATGGACGCATATATGCGCTTGTCAATTTTTGTTTTCTTCGTTAATCTTTTGAGAGTGCTATGAGTGCATATATGCGTCTGACGACAGTTGCTGGTAGGGATCATGGGCGAATAAAAGCGTTTGTCAATTTCTTCGATCTTCTGATTATTGCAACGCGATTATTAATATAAGTACAAGTAACATCGCAACCGCCGTCCACATGGAGCATTGACGCCAAGAGTATTCAGCATTCAAAGGGTTAAATATAACTCAAAAAATATCAGGGACATAAAGACGAAATTTGGTATAATTCAAGGTAGAGTTGAGTGTGTTACTCATTATTTAATTTCAGATAATAACATAATTATAATCGATGATCATTTTTTAGGATGATTTTGAGATAGACAACTTTAGAGCTTGAACACAAAAATGAATAAATAATAAAAAAAAACGGTGCCCATTCATGATTTACATTCCCAATAACTATACATATATAAATACGTGGCAGTTTTAAATTGAAGAGTGAAGGAAAAGGAAAAAGAAGGCGGTGTTTCCTCCGTGGCCTGTTAGTGGACTCATCAGTAAGGTTTACCTAGCAGGTCTGTGCCTTAGACACAGAGATAGGAAGGAAAAGTTTGGAACTCGTGTCTATATAGGAACCGTGTCGGACTCGAGTACTTGCGAGAAAGGTATTTGGTTGATCCCTCTTAGTGGCAAGGACAAGAAGGTGGCCACAAATACATTTTTCATTATACAAATATTTTTGAAAAATGATTTTTTACCGCAGTTAGTATGCAATGGCTCCACTGTGCAAACGGGATAGATGAAGATTAATTAAATAGGCTTTAAATTTGTTTTGTACGTCGGTTTAGCTGCGAGAACGGTGCGTTACTCTCGAAAGACATCCCAACTTTATTGTAATTGCTTTGTGTAGTGAGAAGGTTTGCTCTTGATGAGGTTGATAATGTTGCAATTGGGAATTGTTCAGGTATCAAAAATTTGAACGCCAGAGTTGAGTTGTTTAGTTTAATGTATAAGCTTGTACTCTCCCTTCGCTGGTCTTCGTACTTGTCTTACAATGCTTGTAATTGCTCGGTATTTGTACTGAAAGTGACGGCTAGCCCTAATCAATCACCGTTGTTTAACACTAGAACTACCGACAATTATAGTGTACTTATTTGCATTGAAGAGATCAAATTGAAAATTACATGAAAAGATATTGAATACATAGAAAACAAATCTTTATTTATATTTCTGCAGAAAATCATAGTAAATTGTGAAAATTTTACCACAGTGAATTTATAAGCCTGCTATGAATAATCACCAATTGGTCGTTTTGACTGTTCTGGTAGTTCTAGTGTTAAAGGTGTTGTAGGAAGGGAGGGCTGGTCAGCGCTTCCTTTCTACCGAGGACGCTTGGACAGGTATAGGGTCGTCATTGTATACACCTATCCCCCGATTTACACGGTACTCGGTTTACACGATTTCACTTTTACACGGTTTTTAAATTTGCTTGAATTAGGGCGACAATTGGGTAATCATTTTCTACAAAATGACCCGAATGTTGAACGAGCTCTCCTATTTCAGCGAGATATTAATAAACGCTTAACTCAATATGAGGAGGTCTATAAAGATTTGATCAAAAACGAAACACAATTGTTAATTACGGATTTCACTACCAAAGTTCGCCCATCTGAAGTTGTTTCTAATTCATCTAACATCGAACTTGAATCGCATCAACCACTATCGAGTGATGAAAGTGATATCATACCAATCAGGAATAAAAGATTAAGAGTCTACGAAAGTGATAACAGTAACTAAATTTCTGGTTAAATTTTTTAATTTATATTTCTCGTTTCTATATGTAAAATGAATTACATACATATACCTTTATATTTTTGTCATTTTATAAATAGACAGTTATTTTTATGTTTTTAAGATATATTTAGTTTTATTTTACGTTGAAATAAATGACTGAATTATGCACATTTTAGTTTGTTTTCGATTTACACGGTTTTACGTATAAGAATCTACGATTTCGATTTACACGGTTTTCTAAGGAACCTATCTTCAGTGTAAATCGGAGGATAGGTGTATATATTTCTACCCTAATTTAGAACGCAACAAAATTCTTTCATAGAATTCCTTGGAATGCACTTGTGTATTTGTTTGTGTAGAAGTAATCCTCGAGTAATGCGTTTATAATGTAACAGGGATCAAGAATAGTGATAAAGTAAGTGTTTAGTAGCGATTAAGAAATAGAAATTAGTGTATAGTGCTTAAACTAGTGTACAGTACGATTCAATCATGTTAATATTATCAGTGTGTCACTAAAAATTGGAAAGATCTCAAATGACGAATATAAAGAACCCGATTTATCTTATTGTTATAATAGCAAGTTAAAAATTGGCTGTAAAGTAGCAAAAAATGTTTAACATTCAAAACTAACATTAATACACTTATTAATATTATCACTCCTTGTGAATCTGTGATTGAAAGAGAAACCCAATACCCATAATGCATATGGTCATATCTCTGCATTAAATGTATTAAAATTTTTTAAAAATATTTTCTATAGTTGTAGCTGGTTAATTTTTTTTTTCCTAAATGTAACTAGGAAAAGCAATCTACGGGTTCAATGGTGATTACAGAGTTACAAGAACAATTTCCAATGTCCAACCAGCGTGGCAATAATTCAACCGTGATATAACGGTTCTCAACTATATATGTATATACATATAGTTGCTTCAAACGACTATTTGATGCACTTTAATTTCGTGCTGTCAATCCGGCGCAAATTTCAATTAACCGAGCTGTGCACGTCAAGGAACGAACTCTTCGATAAGGCATTGGCCATTCGTTGCAATCATTATAATCGTAATGTTGTGCTGGACGAGTTATCTCGTGCATAAATTTGTATTTTACGAGCGGTAAAACGCGAACAGGCATTGTTTTACAGCAGTCGACTCATTTAGGTATGGCATGTCCGATGGAATTGCATGTTCAAATTGCAACTATGCTCGAACGCTGTTTCTGCATGCATATTTTGAACTGCAATTAACCATAATTCACTATTGATGCACTATGCATATACATGGGCAGAGAGATATAATTTCTTAACAGGTTACAATTCGTTCATACCCACTTTTTGCATTGAATAATTGTGTACAAAATTAATTAGTAACAGAGTTTTATGGCCTTTAAAATGAGTTAACCTTTATCCAGATTTGATCACAATTATAAATTCATAATGAACTCAACTCAATATTACCTCTTTAGAGTTTAGGAGCACACAGGATCGTAGCCGATCTATGTTTCCTTTAAAAGATTATTCATGGTCTTGTTAATCATCCAGTGCATTAATTTCAATGCTCTTTATAAACACATAAAGCACTCATTGCTTTCAAGCCTTTCTTCTACTCTTCCAATCTAAATTTAATTCATCTGTTTTACCGAATATGGCTAATTATTATAGCCAAAATGTTTTTTCTAAGAACGTTAATTTATTTAAGTCTAAACCTTATAATTTCCTATTAGGCTAAGGTATTTGTGCTCGCTTACTGTTCATTGTTCTGTTACTTTTGTTTGTATGAAATTGACTTTGCCCGTAGAAAAAATAAAATAAATAAAAATATTGAGAATTATAGTTTTACAAATATATGGCTGTACTTTGGACGAATGAAATATAGATTCTAAAAGAAACGATTAAAGATGTGTATTTTGTATCAAGAAATGTTTTGTATTGATATTTCAAAAACTGTGGAAGATATGTAAACGTTCTTAATCTATTCGAACTTTGTCGCGTCTTGCTAATAGTTTAGTTCCTGAATGTTTGTAAGCTATCAATGTAACTGTCCTATTCTCTCTTTCTTCGTTTGGTATTCTCTGGATTTTGCGAACAATTTGTCATAAAACACTTCACTACATACAAATATCATTGTTTCTATGTTATGCATTATAATTATTATAATTTATGAGAAATTCGGAGCAAAGCATTGAGAATTCGATAATTCCAATAAACTGAAAGATTTTCATTTTTTATTTAATTTGTTCCTTATAACATATGCTTGTAATCCTTTCCTATAAACAAGATTTTTTTGATAATTTTATGTAATTTTCATTATAAATCCGTTTTTAAGATTTGATAGTCAAATCTACTATCTTATAAACACAACTTACACTCATATTACTGATAAAGTAAAGTGTAGGATAAAATCCAAATACAATAAATTTATAAAACTATATGTGTAATAAGATTTAATTTGAATTTGAATGTTAGTTACAATTTATGAGATTAACACTAGATTTACGGACATTTCTTGTGCATCAATTTCTAATACACTTATGCTATACTTATACTTATAAGAAATAGGTATAAATCATACTGAATTTGAAACTCCAGAGCTGAAAGGGAAACAGATTAAGGTATATTCGTATCAGTACATCGATAAAAGTCAACAAAAACTATTGAAGATAATAGTAATTGTTTTTAAAAATTTTACACATGAAGTCCGAAACCTAGTGTTAACATTTAGGAGAGGTCGTGGTACTAGTTGTTTGATTATTTGAGTTGGCAACACAGCGGGGTAGCTCGATGCAAGATGACCACAGAGTAAATCTTGTTCTTTATTAACACTAGATTTATGGACAATTTCTTGTGCATCTATTTTCAATATACATGTACCAAGAAGTAGGTGTAAATCATACAGAATTTGAAACTCCGGAGCTGAGAGAAAAACAGATTAAGAAGGTAGGATAAGGTTGCTCAAATCGTACCCCTTAAGGAAAAATCCGTATAAAACTTAGGATTTATCAAATAAATAGAAATTAAACATATTATTCAAAACTTGCGTCAATATTGTTGTTATTTATTATAACGAAATTGGTAGAATATCTGTAGTTCGTTCAAAATTCAAGTGGTACGACTTGAGCAATCTTACCCTATATTCGTATCAGTCCATCGATAAAAGTCAGCAAGAACTATTGGGGATAATAATAATTGCTTTTGCAAATTTTACCCCTGAAGTCCGAAATCCGTCAAAATGGCGAGTCCTGTAAACCTAGCGTTAAAGGTCATTGAATACTAATTAGATATAACAGTTCAATATCTCCTTTTTGATATAATCTTAAAGTAGCGAACAGTAAACGCTTGGATACGTAACCACTGAAAAAGGTCATAAAGCAAAGGGTTAAACGTTATCGGTCCGAAGCTGTCTTTTTGTTGAATTGTCGCGTTGTTGCCGGCATTAGCCCCGCGATTAATTTCCTGATTGCTTACGATGTCAACGTCATGCGATGGCTAATTGTCCTTCTGTCAACATAATAGAGTACGTAGTAAAGCAGAGGCCATCAGTAAGTACGATCGTACAGAATATTCTACGAGACGGCACTGTGTACTTTACGATGTGTATTCCGCTCCGAGGACTCGGGATCTGAGCGTGACAAGATAATTACCGTCCCGTGAAATGTATTTACCTAATTCTCGATTGAAATGTTCTCCCTGACAAGAATGGCCTGGGTTTCTACGATTAAGTTGTGCGATAATCTCTTCGGTAAAAGGAAATGAAAAGAAGATAGGCGTACGCTGTTTAGGAAACAGAGGGATTAATTTCTTGAGGAATACATACTGCTATATAGAGAGAAATGCGCGAAGTTTAACCATCTTGAATAACTCCGTTTGTAAGAATATGGAGAGTCTTCGGTTGCAAAAGTCTTGGACATGTAGTAATGTAATACTAATAATTTCTTTGAGATGGTGGATTTTCAGAGATTTCAAGATTATCCTCGTTGTTTCGTAAATAATAGTTTGTAGCCTTTTGTGGAGTAGAGTAGAGAATTTTTAAATGATTTATACAATCTGTAAAATAAAAATAATAAATTTTTATAGTAAATAAAATAGGAAAGTTATGAATTTTATGTTATTAAAGATGTTAGAAGCAGTATCCGGTTTGTATCGATGTAAACAATATTGCAATCATTTTAAATGAAAATGAAATTTTTTGAAAAAACTTTAAGTTTTCAAAACACATTTTTCAATAGTTTATATTCTTTAAATCTATAAATCGATTTTAAATAGGTGAAGCTGAAAAAGTCTCTTCAGTTTTAATAAATTAATTTATAATTATGTATTATTTTGGTGCGATTTATACGTTGTCACAGAAAGGTTAGAAATTATAGACCAATTAATATGAAGCACTAGAATATGGCATTTTCATCGAGCTTATATACTTATTATTAGTTAAGCTTAGTTTGTGTTCCGTTGGTTACATTATTTACCAAAACTACACTCCAAAAGTTTTTTTTAGCAGAATGGTAACAGTTGATAGAGAATTATAGTTTATGGTTGCAGTTTTTAAGCAACGTCTATTTGTGTGATAATTTCATATGTATCGTAAAATTCCTAATGACTTCAGTAATTAAGCTGTTATTTACAAAAAGAAGTTTAGCAAAGGGAACAAACTATTACCAATATGAAGTAAACAGTAAGTAATTATTACTGCGAACTACTGAAAAATTCTATGGGAGTCGTGGTTTCAAGCATACCTAGCAACATTGAAAAGCTTGTCAATGAAAAACATATCAAATATCCGATTAATTAAACAATGACTATGTCTTTAATTTCTTCTAATATATTGAATAGAACAGATGGAATACTTATATTTAACTAGATATTGCCCGCTCGGAAGTACTTTGATTTCAATTTTAACTATTTTCAAGACACGTCCAATTTTGCAAGCCCATAATTTTAATTTTAACCAGGAAGTTAAATATTTACTAATTTTTATAATGCTTGCTTCAAAATCGGCGGATTTTAAAACAAATTTTCATCCGTTATTTAACCCCCTAGGGGTAGAATATTAAAAAATCCTTCCTTAGTGGCCGCTTACGTCATAACAGGAACCCATTGTCCAAATTTCATGTTTCTAGCTTCAGTAGTTTAGACTCTGTGATGATAAATTAGTCAGTCAATCAGGACATGTCTTTTTATATGTATAAATTATACTTGTGCATATTCCTGTATACACATATCAGACGTATTACCATCAAAAAGTAAATTAAATTTAAAAAAACTTTTATTGTCGAGAACAGAAAATTTCACCGTATAAATTAAGCTTCTTTTCTTCACGTATCTGAATATAAAGATTTAGCTTTTTAA
This sequence comes from Tetrapedia diversipes, assembly GCA_033822845.1. Classification (NCBI taxonomy): domain Eukaryota; kingdom Metazoa; phylum Arthropoda; class Insecta; order Hymenoptera; family Apidae; genus Tetrapedia; species Tetrapedia diversipes. The sequence continues at coordinate 134,883 of JAOPTO010000886.1, forward strand.
TTTTTGACACACTGCAGAATAAAGGTTGTTCATCTGCGCATTAAGTTAGAAAGCTGACTAATCCAAATCACGCGTCGATGTTCAAAAAGAAGCAAAGATTATCCGACGTTGGTCTAGACTTGTGACCCAGCCAGAGTTTTACGACCCGGCAGCACGTGCAGCATCGGGAATTGGTTCGCTCTTAGCCCGAGGATATTTTTCTCGATGAGATGGGACTGGGGGATTATTTATTTATCGCGATTACGGGCAATAAAATTTGCGAGCGGAAGCTGATCTCGCTGTTGGGTATGTAAACGGCGAGCGGGAATACGAAGAGGAGTGTGGCAATTCATTTAACTCGATAATCCGGCTCGGCCAAGCTGTTTCCTCGCTTCGAGAGGCCGTAAAGTTGCACGGTGTCGGTGAATTTCTAGAAATTCCCGCGGCGATAAGACGCGTTATAGTTTCTAATTGTCGAAGAATAATCACGAGCGCCGTTACTCAGACGGTAATAGCGCGGCATTGGCTTAAAGAGCCAATTTGTAGTCGGAAGTGCAGATGTGATATTACGATACGTTTCCATTAGTATGAACTGTACATATTCGCCTGCGGTGGGCGTTACATTAAACGCAATTTGCAATATTCATTCAACCTCCCGCCACCCACGCCGTACCGTCACGACGGAATCCCTTTGTCGACGATGCAGCGCGTTCATGCTTGCCCACGTTCTCGGTCTCCCCTTTCTTGAAATCTGATTTCGTGTTTTCCCGCATTATATCCGGATTTATATAACCGTAGACAGAGAACGTCGTGAACGTTTCAAACGAGTCGAGTAATTTCTTTTTCTTCTCTTTGTTTCTTTTGCGTACCTATTACTTTACGGAGATTAAATACTTTTTCTGTGAAAGTGGTTGTTAACCTATGATTGTTTTCGCTGTAGAGTTACTAATAAGTTACCAAAGAGAAGTTTCTTCTGTTTTTATCATTGTTTTGGAAATCAGGTAGTTGATTTGGTAAAGTTATTGTATTCGAATTTATTAGATTTTAGCAGGTAATGGTAATGATTATAGGCTAGGAGAATCTTGGTATAAAAATGGATGGTGTTACATACATATTGAGTAAATCGAGCACGCGAACGTTTGAAACGTTTAATTATCGTTAAAAATAGTTTGATGGATAGCGCCAACCGGACGCCTCTTCAGTCGTTAATATTTGCAGACTGATTTTCATGAAAGATAATTTGAAGCAGAAATAGGTTTGATTCTATCTAATGTGTGTTTAACTATCTTCCACTGAATCTTTGGAATTATAGATATTTTTACTTAAGTTGGAGATATTAAATAATATTATACATATACAAAATCTTATATACTATCTATATTAATTTGTATTTCTAAATTAGTTTATGTTAAAATTAATTTGAAAGAGTTTCACCGATGTATACGGTACACTATGTTACTTTAACTTCGTTATACCTATAAAATTCGTGTCATTTTTCATTTTTTTTAGATGCAAACCCGGTTGTTAATATTCAAATGGCTCAACAAATAGAAAAAAAAAATAGAAAATCAGATCTAATTTATATAGAAAATATCGTATAGTACATTTGCAGTTAATTTGACATAAACAAACAGCGCTAGTGTCACAAGGAAAAAACTATGAATAACTTTTGACTCACCTTTATTTATTTGTCTCTGTAATACGTGGCACGCAGGAACAAATCGCTATCGATTCTATTCCATATCGTTTCAAATCAAACGAACCGTTACTGGTTATAATTAACGCTTGTGCTTTGTTGTCTAAATCCACGTTAATTTACAGTGTTATAATGCGCTAGATATATATTTTCTTACGCCACATTATGCGATATGGAGCAACCAGGAAGAAGCATCCGGAAGATAATTTTACGTCATTAAGAGATAAGTCTGCTCTTGGGCACACAACTTCCGATCATATGGAACTCTTCCGAGAGAACAGTTGACATAGTCACTGCATCATCAGGAGATAAGTCCCACTCCTGACCACCACCTCGGATATAAAAGGAGGCCAGACGAATGAACGTTAATCATCAAAAACAATCAAAACATAAAGCTGAATATGAATCTAAATAAAAATCCAATCTGAATTCAATCTGAATATCGATCAAAGCTTTAACCCATTCGAGACCGATTGCACACCAATTGATTTCCGAGGCTATAAGACGGCCTGCACATCGTGTGTGCAATAATAGTAATATGCAATTATCAGTTATTCTGAGTAAATTAGTCGTCGAAATAAGATTTTTCTTGTACTAATGAAATCTGTGAAGTACAGGAAAACAAAATTTGGCATTGGTTTTATTGTGTACCAAAAACTTTACGAATAGTGTACTATTTCATAAAAATGTATTTACAAATGATATTTTCTTTTTTATTACTGAGTTACATTACTTTATTATCTTTAGACATTTTTATAAAAATTTATTTCTCGTTTATGTTATTTTTTTCATTATTCAATTTATTTTTTTTTTAACTTTTTACTACTTTTTAAAAATTTTCTTTGCATTATATTCTGTTCTTTATTATCGAAAACGAAATAACGATTTTATATTATCTAACTATTTTTGAAATAAATGTTTATAAATTTTTTAATAATGTATTTTCATTTTACCTTACATTGCACACATGATGTTCAATCCGCTTCTCGCAATAAAAATTTTCCGAGGAGCGAGCTGCACACCCGGCGTGCAATGATCTTATTTATGTGAATTCACTTACGAATTGGGTGATTTCCATAGTAAACATGTTTTCTTTTTATTAAAAATGAACAATATAAAGAGAAAAAATTTTCGCTTCTGGGGACCGTGTTCGAAAAAAGTCGTCGTCTCGAATCGGTTAATCTCATTGTATTATTGTGAAATAAATAAAAATATTTTTTTAAAAACTCCTCGAAGATGTCTCGGCCGTAACAATTTAAATCAAAGTTATTAACCCTTTGCGCTCGTATGTCTCAGCGTATGCGACATGAAATGTTACAGCTAAGTATGCTAATAACGTATTGGAAAAGTTTTGTTTTGATTGAATAAAAAAATAATTCCGAGTTGGCGGTAATTCATGGTCATATTAAATTCGAGTGCAAAGGGTTAAATGTGTTGGAATGTTCCGGTTCGAATGTTCTGGTTGGAATCTTCTGTTTCTTATCGACCAGCCTTCTTGAATGTTCGATGCTTGTCGCAGTTGTTATCGATACTCATTGCTCATTAGAGCTCGCTCGCTACTTTATAATTGCAGGGTGATACCAACCATCTTTTGTCGCTCGTCTCTATACTAATGTCAACCATATCAAAATGTTAGCTTTGATCCTTATAGAGATAACTCTAAACAACTCTTCCAACGTCTTAATCTGACTGGCTTTCTTTAATCGTAACCATCTCAATTTTTGGATTTCTTCGTGGTCGCATCCCAATTTTCTTTCTGACGGCATTATAAATGCTCGTTGCAGCATTCACCCGGTACACTTGGTCCCGGGCAAGTGCTTTTTCCGTTATTAACGGCGTCGGAAGATACCCGGGACCCGACCTCGATACCGAGTGTAAACTGCACCAGCCGAGAGCCCATAAACAGGAGGCCAGCCACTTGCATACGTAGCCTGGGAGACCCCGTGAAACCGTTCCAGTATTTCATCCCCCGTAACCGCCGCCCTGCCCGGTGCCATTTTTTCCCCCGTTACATCGTTCTTGCCCGCGGAAATATTCTTCCGCGTCCGTGGCCTCTCCGGTTACCCGCGCCTCGTTTGCCGCGCCGCCACTTCGTTCCTCGTTTCCCTGTCCGGCCTCCTTTCTTCCTCGGCATTGAAATCTATTTCAACCAGCGAGGAACCGGCGGGAGGGAAAGAGAAAGGAGCGAACGCTTGCGAAATAATTAGGAACCATACATCCTGGCCGGGCGTGTTCGCGCTCAAGTCTTCAGCCCTTCAGCCTGTTCGTATTTTTGCAGGCGGCGCGGTGCCGCGGCTTGTGTTTCCTTTGCGTGTCCCTCTCTAGTTTCGGCCTTTCTGCCTTTGCACAGGCTCGTCCAATTACATTTCTGCCCGCTGTATTATTCATTCGGCGGAATGAGATAAACTGAGTCGGCTTACAGCGCGATTATAAGGGTCGTTGCCACACCCGCCCACTTTTCCTCTTCCTACCGCTTATGGCCGTCGACTTTTCGAGCATATTTCGGGAACTTGATCGTTAGGATGCTTTGCTACTTCGAGAGATGCGAATTAACCCTTAGCGAACGAATATCGTCATATTCGCGACACTATAAGTATTCTAAAAAAATCGAATGCCGTCATACAGGCGGCATGACCTGGTATTTCAAGAAATTTGTTAGGTTCTGATAGAGATGGAACACTGAGTGTGAGTGTGAGTGTGAGTGGGTGTGTGTGTGATAGAAAGAAGGGGAAATGAAGAAAACAATAGAACAGCGAGGTTGTACCGCACATGTTTCGGTAGCGGCAGTTCACCCTGATCCTTTCATATGAACAGATGTGTTGAATTAGTAATAGTTAATTAATAGTGTTAGAATAATTATAGAATGCATTATTATTATTATTATTATTATTATTATTAAATTTTAAAAAACCCAACAGGTTCGATGGTACTTGCGCACGCTAAAAGTAAAAAGTAAGGGCGATCGACAATAGGGGACTGTTGGGAGAAGTACCACACCCAAAAAAAATATAAATAATTTTGTATAAATATATTGTAACTCTATAAAAAATAAATTTATTCGTACATTTATTCATTTATTTCAACTCCCATTATTTTTTTGTAATTTTCACTTCAGTATCCTTTTGTATAGACATATCTGTTCATATACTTATTATTACTAAAAATTTCCATAAAATCCAATAAAGCGATATTAATTATGCACTTTCTCTCGCTCTGGAAATAAAGTAATTAATTTCTTAAAAATCCGTCGATCTACAGGTCATTGGTCTACAAAAATGTACTCGTTCGTCAAGGGTTAAGCTTGCTTCTATTAGATCACCGCGGAAAGTTTGCCTTTCAATTTCTTAGCGCTAAAAATGTGGCAATTTTGGGTTGTTTAACGTTAGTGTTGACGTAGTTGTTTGGTGTGTTCATCGTGTAGAAATTTTGTGAAGTTAAAGTAACTGTTATTGATTAATGGCTGATCGTGTATTGATAGAAATTTTTGTACGAACTTGGAATCGTTGGTGGTTTAATCTACACAAAACGCTCTTTGTTTAAGAATGATTCTGAAGATTTTTGAAATATATGGATCGTTTTGCTTTTAAATAAATGGACGATTGTTATAAAAAGTAGAAGAAATGGAGTTATTCATTGCCTACTGTAATTAATTCAAAATGAATGAGTAGTGGAAAATAACAACTAATGGTAGAATTTTAATTATAAGATAATTACAATTAATTCGATCCTTCTAATGTATTAAACGAATGTTTTTAACAAGATATCTAGAAGTTCATTAATTAATGGTTTCCTACTTTTTGTTGCAGGTGAGTAAACAACATATGGAGTACGTAATCTCTAATTAAGTAATAGCGAAGGTGAGTCAGCTTCTATAACACAAATTGTTAATGAGAGCAATGCACTTTAAAACAGCAGATCTTCTAGGTTCTTAAATAGATAATTGTAACGATCACCTTAAATACGTTTGCAATCACAGAATTTTAATTTTCAGTTAAATTGAAATGCACAGTATTTATTGGAGATTCAAGATGATTACAAATTAAATTTTCAAGAAATTGTGTTCAATAAGTTAATTATTATATGAAGCATTATATTTAAAACTAAATGCTGTGCAAAAAGTTATACAAACGTTTGCTTTTCTTTATTTGTTACATCACAAACTTCGCTTATTATTATTTAGGTTTCATTCAAATTTCTATGACTTAATAGGGGTCGCGAAACATTTTTTAAATGCTTGTATCAATTAAGCTACAAAACTACATACAGGCTATTAACCCTTTGCGGACGAGTGTCGGATATATCCGCCCAACTCTCGCGCTGCGGCTGGCGTTTGTCTGTCGTAAACGACACGTATAAAATACGCATGGGTATACTAGCCTAAGAAGTCAAGTTGGCCTAAATTTGTTTGTTTATGATTTTGTTAGATTTTATGAAAAACTTATTTAAATACAGCTTTAGTTTTTATAACACAAACGTGCGACGTGACTATTTTCTTTACTGCTCCGTCCGCAAAGGGTTAAATCTTGGCAGAATGAGGAACAGCAAGATTTGACGAATTGAGCATAAAATAAAATAGATGACAATCTCAAACTGTTCTTTAGTTATACATAAGTCAATCATTTAAGGAGACCTTCTTATTGTTAATGGAAAGGTCGTCAAACTGTGCGATATCGTCTTTAACGCTAGATTGCCGGAGTGAGACAATTTGACTCACTTATGATTTTGCCAAGTTCAAATATCATGTGAAAGGAATATAATTAAGGGTGTTTGTGATAAATGTAATAAAAAAGCCTGCGGAAAATGTACTTTAAAAACAGCATATATATGTAAAAATTGTTTTGAACAAACTTTATTTTAAATAAAGTTTTATTTTTTTTGTTAAACTTCAATTTTCATGTTTGAGTCAAATTGGCTGGTTTCAGGCAAAATAGGTATATACCCAACATCCGGCAATCTAGTGTTAAATTGGCGTAACTTTTTTGATCGAAACTTTATTAGAGTCAAACTTTTTGACTGTCCCCCTGGCCATACACATTCTGTTACCTACTCCCACTCATATTTGTATACCATATGGTTTTTTGATATAAATGTAAAGAATTTTATTTTTTGTTATAATAATAACTTTTATTTCTTTTATCAAATGTTCAATGGAATAAAAAAAACTATCAACAAAGCAGTTTTATTTTTCAATGATTAAATATGTAAAAATCGAATAGAATAATATTATTAGCGATATGACAAAAAAATCAGTTACATCCATGCCGAATCGATTAATGGATTTAATTAGACACAAGAGTTGTCAAGCAAAATAGTAATTTATTGCATTTTATAACACAAATATATTGAATTTTGTGTGCACGGAAATGACTGTGAGACGTAGCCTTTATGTCTAATGTTTCTAATTAAAGAAAGTTAATACTATTTTGTAGGTAAATGTAGTCTAGTGTGATATTGGATATTTAATAAAAATAAATCAAATTTATTAGTATGTGTTGGAAATAAAATACGTCCTAACGTATAAACAGAAATTAATCTCTTAGAAGAAATATCTGTGTGAGGTCGAGCTATGCGCTGAAGAGATTCTAGGAACGAGTGCAGTGAATTAAAGAACCCAAACGAACTGTATCTTTTAGTTTCTCCTTTTTATTCGAGTTTCGTCTTTCGCTACGTAAAAATCTAGTACAAAAAGATATACCTTCCCTTAGAAATAAATTAGCTTAATCTTACAAAGAAAGTTATCGTTACTTTTTCCTTTTTACCAATAATCTCCAATGGTAAGAAATACAATTTCCTTCATTTATGCTAAACATTCGTATAATACACGAATATTGGTGGAAGTAACTGTACCTCGAAATACAAGAACGAGCATTTCACTAAATTCTTCAAAAAGGTATACAGTCCTTAAATGATTGGCATCCGCTTTACGTGTAGAACCACGAGTGTTATACAAACATAAATTATCTCGTCCAAACACTTTCGCCTCCCTGTTAGTTCGCACATCGAAGATTCTGCAGTATCGATCAATTGTATCGGGGGCAATCTTAAAACCTTCTATTTACAGGCTGGTAGGGTGATCGCAATCAGCCTCGAGTAGCCGGGCTTCGTTATCCGTTGCTGACAGGGAGGCGTCGATTACCGGGCGTAATCGAACGTCCTCGGGCGAGCTTGTATTTTTAATTAAGAAACAAGGCTTACGGAATGCGCGGACGGTAGAAAAAACGCGGGGACGTTAGCTCGTTTCCTTGGCCAGCAACGGCACTGGATTTAATTAGTACCGGCTCTCGCTTTCTGTCTCGGGAAATGAAAAAGCCGGGCGAAGAAGCCGGCCAGAGAAAGAAGTCAGCGAGGCAGCAAGGCAAGCAAGCGAAAGGACACGGGAAAAGAGAGGAGAAAAAATAGGGAGGATAAACAGGGATAGGGAGGGGGGAGGGTAGAGAGGGATTGTTGGACGACGGTATGGACGATGGTAAATGTTTTTCCTCATGGGGAAATTCGCCTAAAAGGGTTGTCGTGGCTCCGGCGGCCGGCAACCGGAGAATAAAAGGAGACCGGAGGCGGATAAGCGTTTCGAGTATGTTACGCCACGTGCGCTTGTCATTCGCATATGCAACGATCCTTAATGAAAAGCGTATAAAACGCCGGTTAAACTGACCGATAACTGGTCATGCTGGTTTTGACAGATGTTTGGGAAGTGTTTTCCGGTCGATTGCGACTCGAACGTCCTTAAATAGCAATGTAACTTAAACCTTTCACGACGAGTGTCGTATATATACGGCAGTTACTAGGTGCATCACAGTGGCTAACGCCGTCTATATACGGCAGTCATTTATTAGTTCGCAGAGGCTGATGCTAACCATATACGGTTCAGATTTTATTGTAGAGAAATAAAGCATTTTTATCAGTGCAAAAAATGCAATGTCGGATTGTGTATTTATCCCTGTTTTAAAACTCTTCATACCAAAAAAGATTATTAAAAAATAATATGTTGTAGGATTAAATGACCGAAAGGTTACATAAACTACTCTCGGAATTCTTTCTAAGACGACTACGACCGATACCTTTTTTTTTTTTTTTAATATTTATTATATTGATTAAGGGTCGTGCCCGTCTGTATGCCAGACTCACCGACCAAATGAGATTTGTGCTGTAAGTTGCCAGAGATTATTGTCTTTAACGGTGGATGAATGGGATTTGGAGAGAAAAATTTGCAAAAGAACTCTCATTGTGAATAAACTACGACTGATACCTCTCGCGAGGCTTTCTATTCATTTGTCTCTAGTCTGATATGCGGTTCCTCTCTTTGCCAATCAGGACCTCCAAAAAAATGCACACTTCCGACGTCCCCACTCCATGCAAACCTCGGTGACGCTTTTGCACTTAGGACATCGGCTGCCCACATTTCCTTCGGTGACCAGGTTTATGATGCGACCCTTTATTTTTACGAATGACCTAGCGATCCGTAAGCCTCATAAACCTGGTCTTTGTCCGGACGACCAGCTGTTTAACCCTAGAACTCCTGAGTCTGGATCTGTTACACGAACTCCTAAAGGGGGGGGGGGGAGGTTCCTTGAACCCATACTTCTTTTTATACATTTATCCTGGAAAAAGTTGTTTTTTGGAAAATTTTTTGCAATGTTAGGATATGCTATAGTTTGTAAACAAGACAACATATGCTTTTGCGTTCAATTTGTATTGATTTATGTATATTTATAAAATTAAATACTATTATAAAATAGTATAGTAACGTGCAGCTAGTTTGAACTTGATTCTTCTGATTCTCCTGATAAACATGAATGGCAGAGTATAGTATTAAATGAATGTTTTCTGCAAACATGGTTTTTGCATTTGTAACAACTTTGCATTGATTTTAATAAACTATTATATTTTATGCGTCTGCTTTTAGCCTCCAGTATACACTCATAACATCTTCCCTTTTTTGTCGGTTCTGTATCTTTTGGTATTTTAGTTCGTAGTGTCTTTCCAGTTAAAATTCCCAATTAGTTACATAGTTTCATTCTTCGTTCTGTAATTTTTATTCTTTGGAGAAAAGGAGAGCGTAAGGATCCACTTCGCGTGATCGCCACCGCGCCGTGGCATACCGTCATCGCGGCGCGTAGTCAGTTATATTTCTCTTATGCTTACTAATTTTTTACACATAGCAACGGGAATCTCTTAATATCAAAGTTAAATGTGTATACAACAATAAATAATTTTAAGAGAATTTTTTATGAAAGGGAAATGATTCAAATTTAAGGTTTTTCAATTTGTGGGTTCGAGGAACCCCCCCTTAGGAGTTCTAGGGTTAATACCCGGGCCATCAGGACCATTTTTAAATTGCCTACAATGTAATAAATACTATTAAAATCATAATTATATTATTGTTTTATTTCAAGCTAGTACAGGTATTAGGCAACGTAGAAAATGGTGACGAAGTATAGTACAAGTGGTGCGCCGTCGCGAAACGCTTGAACAGGTGGAACTTAACACTTTGCCGACCGGAAGCCTATTAATCGACTTTATGCATGTTTTGTACAACATTCGTTTATATGAAGGTAATACTATTAAACTATTAATTTCGCGAAGAAAATATTGTTTAATAATAAAATCATTAGCGATGCATCCACACCAAAATAAGTTGGTTGGGGTGCGTATATTGAACCACTAGCGGTCGGTAAAGTGTTAACACTTAGCCGACCGAACAGGGAGATCTCCCATTTTGTCCTCAACAGAGCGCTGCAATTGATTCTATTTGCTTTTGTTATTAGTTAGTCTTGAACTAGTATTGTTCACAGTTCATCAAATGCATTTTCTGCTTTTCCAAAGTACAATTTTTAATAAATTCAACACTAGCTCAAGACCAATTAATAACAAAAGTAAATAGAATCAATGGCGGCGCTTTATCGAGGAAAAAATGGTAGATATCTCCATTCGATTGGTCAAATGTTAACATGTGATGATATTGTATTATCTATACAGTATTTCACCTGTTTATTCAGTGGCTTTTCAATTGTTCATTCGTTATTCACAGAGTGCATATTAGCACATTATACATAAATTATAAACAGTTATTAATACGTGATACGTAGCAGTCGTAATTATAATAGAATGAAAGAATATAAAAAGGAAAGATATATATCGTTGTGTTAACGAACCGAAGTAACGAAAATTAAAAATTGATTATAAATATAAACAACGTTGCTTAAGGAACTTGAGCATAATCATTTTAAAGCAGATATAGGTATTTGGTTGAAAGAGAAAGGCATCTATTGTATATTTGGTGGAAAAATAAAACTTGAATAGATGGAGTTTGATATGTACATTTTTGGTCGATGATTTACTATGTGAGTTGTACAATATTTAATCTGGCAAGTTGATACTTTCCTTATTATTGAGATCTTATTAGAAAAACAGTAAGCCAAATAGTTGAAATTTAACATCTTTAATATCAATGACCCTCCATATAGGGTATGCAATAATAATATCCAACCTGTTTCTCTTCTTTTAACTCTTACACTGTTTTTTTTCTACGTGACCCATTTATGTTATGAAATCGATAAAATGTTTTTAACCTGAGCAGTACTTACTACCTGAAGATTTATTGACTCCCTACATGTTGTTCTACATGTTTTAGAATCTGTATCTATATAGTTTGTACAGTTTTTCAAAAAACAGTTATACTATCATGATACAAACAGAAAGTATCTTCATTAGCTCTATGCGTATTTATTTTAATATTTATTTATCCATTAGTTCAATTCAAGTACACTATCAGCATAAAGATTAGGATCGCTTTCCAAGTTTTCTAAAGTAATGTAATTCTAAATTTCTTCTTCTGTTATAAAACCTGCGTTTTTTGAACAGCGCTGTGATTTCAAGCTGCTGTTAAATAGCATTATACAAATTACATCCTACGATGTAATATTGAAATTTTGATATCGTGGAAATATAGTGTAAAAGTTAGTTAGAGGATATTTGTAACTTCCTTTCTTTATAACTACTATAATTATATTGTTAAATCTGCTTGAACCAACCATTCGCTCTCGATTTGTGCTAAAGATGGCCTCAGTGTAATATTTAATAGGTTAAAATTAACCTTAAAAGAGGTTAAATTAATTTTGATATATCTTAGTGATGTCTGAGATAGAGTCTTCCGGTTTTTATAGACATCGCGCGTATCACTCGTGACAAACTGTCGTTCACCGGCTGCCATGAACCGGCCACTTTACCTTATAACGTGATTTATACTTTCGCAATTGCTGTAAAACCTTACGATACGTTACTTGACTGCGTATCGATAAATCTTTACTATCGAATAAATTTATAAGGGCCGCCATAAATTCATAGATATCCGTTATGATTTTATCTTTATGGAACTGTTCACGCTCAAGCGGTAAACAGTAAATTACGATGCTTGTTTAAACAACGAAGCAGCAAATAGAGCAGAAATAATGTGCGGGGTATTCATTTTCATGTATTAATGGTTACGCAGCCATTCGGATATTCGATTCGTTTAGAATGCAATGTCCACGTAATTTATAAACATAGCGATTCAAATATGTATTAAAAGAAGATAGTTTAGAATAGTAATGGAATGGAAAATATTTTGAAATAGTACTAAATGGAAAATATATTAAAATAATAATAAAATAGAAAATATTTCAAAGTTAGTATAACGATAGAATAAGTATCCTAAAATTACAATAAGATAGAAAACATTTTAAAATGATGGTAGAGTAGAAAATATTTTAGTACAATAATAAAGTAAGAAAAAATATTTTTAAATAATAATAAAGTAAGAAAAAATATTTTTAAATAATAGTACAATAATAAATGTCTTAAAATTATAACAAAATAAGTGCGTCTTTCCATGTGAACGATAATTTGTTCAATCGATATTTAAGTAACGTTTTAATAATTGCAAATCAGTCTACTTTTATTACTTGCAATATTCAGTTTTATTATTCAAGTTTTTTATTTGGAGGATCGCGTTTTGGTAAAGAAAGGTTTATAATTGTGTTATCTGGCAAACAATGGTTCGAAATTTTTCGTTAAAATGGTTACATTATCGGACTAATGACTGGGGGGAGGGGTTAATTGGTAGAGAAAGAACCACGGTGGGTAGGTCGTTGCTGTTTCGACACTCTTCCCCAGAATTACTTTTCGGACGACGTTTAAAAACTCGTTTGCGTGAAATCGTGCTGTAGTTTGGTTTGGTTTGGTTTTTGCGAGATAAGATTAGCTGTTAAGCGTGTAATTATCTACTATTATATTTACTTAATGCCAGTTAAGCGCACGATGAAATTTTTAATTTATAGTAATTTAATTTGATTTTTGTACAGATAATAATATAAATTTTTCAAACAATTGTTGTTCTTAACAAGGTGTAATTGTATGTAGCCATCGTTAACAGTAGGTGTTAAAATTTATAAGAAAATACAACGTTTAAATTGTTAAATTAAAAATCAGAATTTAACTTAAGAGATACTCTTTATGTTGAAAATAAATTTAGTTATGTGTACAAGCTAGGCATCCATTAAAATCCATTCTCTGCTGTTTATATATATACGAGCAGCAATCACATTTATAATAAAAATATCACTGCACAAATATCGTTATTAATGGTTAAGTATAACAATTGTATGACGATATGTTATAATTCCAATAAAAAAATTGTTATAAATTTGCTGATAAAGTTGGTGTATGAGAAAATATAAAACGAAATGAAGAAGGATTTATTTAAAGATTATACGTTTCTATAATGTTAATAAAATCTGTACCTTTTTTAAAATCAAAACCATTTTTATTCGACATATGATTTATTTGAAGAACGTGTCACACTGACAGTGCTATGCATATTAACACTATTCCTACCGACCCTTCACGTATACCTATACCTACCGCGACATTTCCACGTAAGACAGACTACAAATTTTTCTCAAAAAGTAAACAATGTAATGAGAAGCGAATATTGAAAAATGTATTATACGTATATTTGAGAAAAAGTCTAAAGTTTAAAGGCGATTCAATTACGTTGTATCTATGAAATTTTAATCGAAATTTTAAAAACGGTCATTTGACCGGTTGTGCTACGAATAGTGTTAAATCCTTTTTATCCAAGTACACATCATATTGGGAATGGGGTTTTATAGTGCTAAATGAAATAAACTCTTATTAGTGAAATAATACTTAGATATTTATTGATACTTTTATATAGCACGAGGAAGGGCAATTTTGACCGCACCTAGCAAGTTTTGTCACAAGACTAGCAGAACGCAGTGGTCGAAATTCTTACAACCCCGTCCGGGTCCTTCAGCCCCATTGTTCTGTTTCTCGATGTTTTCGAACTTTCTAAAATGCCAGATGTGGCTTAGCTTCTTAGAAGAAGCCCTTGAGAAAGTACGTTAAGAGAAGGCTGGTTTATTGTTAATTTTTGCTTTGTAGTATTTCTGTATTCAATTTCCAACACATCATCTTCAATTTTTGTACTTCTTATTGTAAAACGATATTGTGGTGCAATGTTACCAGGTCTATTATGGAATTCCTCTTTTCCCTATTTAATGTTGTTACGTATTTACTTGATACATTACACGCGGCCATTAATTAATGTACACTTGCTTGCACTGCGTAAGTTAATTAATTAATTATACACGTAATAAACCGGTTCGCAATGTGGCTAGCTGTTATCGTTTAAGAGTAGCTCGTTCCGAGTATCGATTGAACTTCATCATTAGCATAACAGCTTCATCGTTGTTGGCCTATCAGATGGCGATCGAACGCGAATCGAACCCACGTATCCCTTTTCCGCCGGAAGAGTCTTACGCTTCATAAACTCGGGGTTGTTATGACTTCACGGTTAAGTGATTGCTTCTGATTTCTTTCTTTTCTCGTAGAAACTAGAAAATTACTGATTGTATCATAAAGTAGTATCCATTCTCTGCTGTTTTCAAATTAGACAATATATAAGTAATTATATATTACGTTTGTCAATATAATATTGAATCTGGTACAGAAATCATCTTTAATTATTCAAAATTTTAAATTTGGTACAAATTTAATGTTATAAATTTACATAAATTTGGTAATATATATATGTAAAAAGTAAAAAAGAGTATTTGAGTCTTGTTTGATTAATCTATATTAATTATCGTTTAAAAAATATTACGAAAAGTAGAATTTTTCGTTCCAATTCGATAACGAATCAGGATTATTTTAATAACATAATATTTCAACCAGAGGATACAGGATATAAGAAAAGTGTCTTGGAAATGAGATGCGATGAGTAAAGAAACCTATTAGGATTTTTTGATACTAAACAGGGTATGGTTGCTCAAGTCGTATCCCTTAAGGAAAAATCCGCATAAAACTTAGGATTTATCGAATAAATAAAAATTAAATGTGTTATTTAAAGCTTGTGTTAATATTATTGTTATTTATTGTAACGAAATTGGAAAATTTATATGTTTTCATTTAAAATAAGCTATGTCTTTAAAAACCTACATTGGCACGCACAAGTAATCGGTTTCTTAAGTCGTACCACCCATAGCCTAAGTCGTACCTAAGAATTCAGTAAAGCAACAATAATGTTTAAAACGTACTTTTTATTTATCTGTTTGTATAACACATAAGTATTCAGTTAGTACAAACATTACACACAAATTTTTTTATTCTTTTGTCAACTCCAGCGCATAAATCGTGAACCCATGATTTGCATTTCAAGCATTTAATCATGTTTTCCTCCCGATCTTCTCTACAAATAAAACAAAACCAATCACTTTTCTTCTTTTTAATGTTTAATGCCAATTCTTTTTTATTCTTCCTTTTTATTCCTACGTTTCTTTTATTTGCCGCATTTTTTATGTTTTCTTTATTCTGTGTTGACGTTATTTCAACTGATGAGGTAGAGCATCCACGGAATACTTTGCTGTGATTTATTATAGGAACAGGAGCTAACATATTTAATTGCTGTTTTATTTGGTTTGTAGACGTGTTCGTTCCGTCCTCACGGATTTTTTTAGTTTCTTGTGTAACCACTGCAGAAAGCTCTTCTTGATTATTAAAGCTTCTTCTTGATGTCCAACTGAGAACTGCCTAAAGATTCTTTAATCACAAGTATAGGAGTGCGAAAATCATTATCAAATTCATGACAAACTTCCGGATCCTCAAAAGTAGCATTACCGGCACGCTCGTGTCATAAATGTCGATGAAAAACTTCCCGCAGCTGTTCCGTAGGACGGAACAGTACCGGTACGATTTAGGAATCTCATACCGGTACGACTTAAGACACGACACAAGTTACATTTAGAAGTAATGTAACTTAACATTGAACAAAATTAATAGGATTTCGTTTCGACCAAACGATTATGTAAATTCTTTTGAATTTATATCTAAGAAGTAGCATAATTTTAACAATAATTAATGTGCAAAATTAGCTACCAAACATAAGCAGAAAATTATAAGAGAATTGAAATAAACTTATCTGATCAGATTGATTTATAACGAGGCAGATTTACTGTAGAAAATGAAATGTAAAACATTTGATTGACTTAAATGTATATTTTATTGTGGTTGTATGCGCTGTTATCGCTGTAGTTCATTCAAAATTCAAGTGGTACGACTTAAGCACTGGTACGACTTAAGCAACCTTACCCTATATACTACAACTTGCACCTGCTACCGTTTCAAAAGCAATTTCTACGACAGTAAGGTCCCCTTGCGAGTCGAGGTCATCGGAAACTCGCGTTACAGAAACTTCCTCGATGAACTTTCGAACGCGTCCCACAAATCAAGCGTCGCGTGTGTATCGCGTCGCTGGCATCGCATAAATTTCGCGTTTCGTTCTCGGAACGTCGCCCATAGACGAGCAAGCGTCAACGAGGTCGCGCGCTCCTCGATTAAGCTACATTGTCCGGAGCTTCCGCCCGTTCAACAAGTCCCCGAGACGTTCTTGAGGCGGGACATATTTCCATCCGTAGTGTCTCCTGTCGCCAATTTACGCTCTCCGGGTCCTCGGTTTCATCCGCCCGCGAAATGTTCTGCAATTGGGCGAACGTGCCGGCGCGGCGTCCCGGTCGACCATCCCGGTGCTCTTAGACACTAATTTACTCGCCTTAACGCGACATCTCGCACCGCGAGTAGACAGAATGATACGATTAATGCTCTTACACCCCTGCCACCGAGTTTCGTTGCCGGGGGATATTCCTCGGTGCTTTTAGACGCATTCTTTGTTGGAAGGACCTTTTACGCTGTTTTAGTTTCTTATTTATGAACTTTAAGATGACACATATTCGTTTAAGTGAAACTTCAAGTATCAACACTGTGTTTGTTTAACGCTAGACTTACTGGACCCGTCAATTTGACGGGTTTCGAATTTTGTGAGCAAGATTTGCAAAAACAATTACTAGTATTTCTAGTGTAGGGTACGTAGAACCGTCCCTATACCTGCCAGTTTTTCAGGGCGTTTCTTTTTCGGAAGCGACTGAAACGGGGACGCTAAAAATCGACAGTTAGCAGTTAGCAACGAGTAGATGCACCTCTGCGCTTCTGACACGTGATTAATATTGTTACTCCTTGATTGTTAAGTTTAATAAATATTTCGTTACTGTTTGGCGCATGTACTTTATTTCACGACCAGATCATCACATCTTAAACTAGTAATTTTTGCTGACTTCTATCGATGGAATGATACGAATGATCTCTTTTCCTCGCAGTTCTGCAATCTAATATTGTGTATGACGTATACCTATTTCTTAGTATACGTATATTAGAAACAGATATACAACAAACGTTTGTAAATCTAGTGTTAAGATTGTAGATTTACTATTGTTCTGTTGTAATGGGTGGCTTTTGTTCCCTTTTGTTCCCTTTTGTTCCCTTTTGGTTGTTTCTTTGTTCTTTCTGCGATAGTATTTAATGTTTACCTGAGATTTTAAATGTCTAGTGATTATTCTTTGGAATGAAATTATACTGTATGGTACTATAATCACACTGCAATTGAAGAAATAAACCGTAAACATAATGATTATTAATTATTAAAGAATTTATTAGTTTTTTGGGAAAACATAATGTGGAGGTCTTAAAAAGTTTTACTGGACTAATATACTAGAATACGTCATATAATGTTTTAGATAAAATTAAAATGAACAGAAATAAGAAGTTTTCTTTCAATAAATACATTAAGCGAATTTAATCTAGTTAGAAAAGTAAATATAAGTTCCAGATTCCAAGAAAAAAACTGATTATGTTTGAAATATTTTTGTAAATATAGCTAAATTTGGTACTCTTTATTTACCTATCTCCTAAACTTAACGTAGTAGGGATTCTTACGGTCAGATTCGGATTCAGCAGATAAAAATACGTAAGAGATACTTGTTTCCTCAAACGAGAGTAACCTCGTTTATTTGTTATATGTATAATAGGAATATTAGATGTATTACATGTAGCTATATATGTAGGAATGCAATTGAGTAGGTACGATTCTAGGAGAGTGTGAAGAGTGCTTGAGCCGTGTGAATATAGGATATTTGGACTAGAATGTTTCTGAGGCGCGAAATATCAGTACTTGAGACAACGTCGCAACTGAGGAATTTAGGGTGAACGTGACCGAATGCATCGAGTGAGAAATGTTTACAATTAAAAAGAAAGGAAACGAGTTTTTGGAAGAATATACGACTGGGAAAATACGAGCGTGTGACAGAAAGTGCAGAAGGAGCAGAAGTTGAAAAGTTGTATATACGTTACTATTGAACTATTTTAAATATATCTAAGAACTTTATTTTGTTACAACTACATCTGAACCCTACCTCTATCTCTCTCTAAACAAAATAAAATCTTATATTTATGTAAATGAATTCGTATATATTGCGTTAGTATCAACAAGCATTGTCGTGTAATGTATATAGAAAAATTCTATAAAATGATTTTAATAGAGCAGAAGATGGCACTCAGGTGTACATAAATAAAAGTGAAGTGATTAAAATATTAATAAATGTATGTTTAAAATGATTTAACAATAACAATTTAAACGACTTTACAACTTAGCAACTTCAACACTCTTTCTATGTTCACAATTGTTGTAGTTTTTGATATTTAATAATTTTATTAATTACATCACACTTGTCCGCTCACAATGCCTTCGTTCTCCATTCGCGTCTCTCTCTCTACTGACTCATACCTTGCCTTTTGTTACACCGGTTCACGCGCTCTCTCTCGCTCTCTCACTCATTCCCTCTCATTCTTTCCTCACTCAGTCTATCATTCGCTCCATTACAAACAATCTAATTACCCATTCGTCCTTTTGAAATCTCTCTCTCTCTCTCTCTCTCTCTCTCTCTCTCTCAATCACTACACAATCAAAACCTTTCTTTCACGTTAGTCAAATACTTTCTACCCCGCGCTTGCATTTTCCCCGTCATATATTCTTCCAAACACTCATTTCCCTTCACTCTAATTGTCAACCTTTCTCACTCGATGCATTCGGTCACGACCGCCCAGAATTTCTCAATCGCAATGTTTTCCCAAGTGCTCATCTCTCGCGCCTTAGAAGCATTCGAACCCAAACATTCTGCGTTCACACAACATTCGCCCACTTCAAGTATTCTTCAGACTTTCCCAAACTCGCATCCACTCGATCGCATTCCTATATGTATGTATACGTTAGAGATAGATACTCAGTATTTTAGTACTATTTTATGCGTAATTCCCATTTAGTAATGCTAGATTTCATAAACTACAAAACAATGGTTAAAATCAAAATTGAGTCTCATCACAGAGTATAGCTTTGGTTACATTTACGTTATAATCTGCACCATGAGCGTTATTCGCGATCATGGAGTCAAAGGTTAATGCTGAATTCGTAACAGGTGTACGGAAACTTAACGTTTCAACTATTTACCTTTGTTTCAAAGCGTGTATACATCTTCCGCTGGTAATACGAGATGCGCAGTTCGGCTGGAAGTGGAACGCGTAACGAGGTGCAGAATTTTATGGCAACGTTTCGCGAAAGAGCGAAAACAAACGTCGAATTTACGCGTGCAAAACTGTTCTACGTGAAATCCATTTCTGTCGCCTGTAGATACTGGCCGCGTAAAAGGTAACTCGTAAACAACGCTCGTTTTTTCAACAGACGTATAAAACCGGACCGAACAATCGTTTTTGGAAAATACGTACGTTTGGGGGAAAAAGAAGAGAAGAGAAGCTTATCGTGTCCGATTCGGTGAAGCAAATAAAGTTTTGTCACTCGATGGGTGAAGTATCGAATCATCTTTACGAGATTCCAAATGTCCAGCCATTTTTCTGGGACTATGTACACGTATGTACAATGTCGACCCTAATAAACTCGTTAGATTTATTCGCTTAGGATGAAACCGTGTAATACGCTCCGTATTTTGTTTTTACAAAGCAAAACGCATTTACGGTCAACCCACTTTTATTCGTGAACTGCAAATTTTTATGTAAATTCACATCTTTATGAATGCAATTTGAAAAATGGAGTGTAGTTAACTTTCTAAATTTCATTACTTTATTATGTACTCTATTTCAGATGTTTTTGTATATTTGGAGGTATATTTTGCAGTTTTTGTAGTTTCTGATCTTTCAGAAATGCCATAAAAATCTTCTAAGTTCATTTATTAGTTTTCATAATTACCAATGTCCATTAGTTAGATCATTAATAATTACACGAATGCTATACTGAAATTAATATGACACACGTGAAACGAGTTTTAAGTAATTTTAAAATAGACATATTTCCCGGAAGTATCGTAAAAAATATTTTAAATGGAGTAGCATGCTCTGTTAATTTATTACTAAATTTATTTAAGCAGATAGAGGAAACTGGTTGTACTTTGTGAACTGTATTTTATAACATTAATATGCAAGGAATAGTTTTATTAATGTTCTTTTATGCATGTATTAAAACACATAGCAATAAATTTATCAAAATGTTAAAAATTTCTAATCTCTCTTTTGGAATAGAATCATACCGTTTCTTTCAATCGATCAATCACGCTTTGCTAATTATTAGATACTTACAATGTACTGAATTAGTGTACTTAGAATATTTGATGAAAGAATTATTCGTGCGAGTTATTAGTCATTTTGTAACTTTTAATAAGGCACAATCCACGTTGAAATGCATTACATATCTCGTTTTATCCGGTCAAAAACGACACGAAAAGTAATTTATATTTTTAATACATGTATTTTGATAAATAAAAATTGATGGTATTCCTAGAACGTATTAACAGCTTCTTTACAGATAAAAAATGTCCATGCATTGATCCAGGCTTCCAATAAGGACTAAACGCAGTGTGAATCGTAAAAAGCATGAAAAGCTTCAACGACGAAGGTTTATAATTATTCATGACGAGAGTTGAGTAATGGCACGGTTTGGAATGAGTGCATAATTCCGGTAGAATCCAGCACTATCGCCGGCAGAGTTTCCATCTACATCATGGAACCCCTCCTTTCCAGCAATTTCCATCTTTAATCATCGATTCCTTCAACTAGATCACTATGTTAACAGCAAATATTCCTTGTACCTAACGTACGGATCTGCTAGATTTACCCGATGAATCCAGTTATATCCGTTTTCAATCAATATGTTGGAACCCTCCTAGTATTGACGATCGCAATTTGTGACTACCTATCAAGTTGTATCCTGTAATTTAGTTTGTAGTTAATACGCAGCGGGGCGATCGAGTATGTGTATATTACGTGTAGGTTCGAATTTGACTAGAGAATTTTGAATATCTCATGATTGCTTCGAATAAAAGAAACCAATATTTTTGAGTAAAGGTTTAATATTTAAATAAATATTTGAGTGATGTGAAAATTTGCATAGATAGATAAACGTTTATCTATTTAAATAATAATAATTTAATCGTTTCGAGCAATTATACATAACTATATTCGAAAAGAACAATAGAATAATAATAAGCAACTGTAGTAAGCTAAATGTGTATGTAAATTAGAGTTATTTAAAATTAGGTTTGATTTCGATAATTTGACGCTTAATACTTTAAAAATATTTAAACAGTATTTTCAAATGAGATCCAATTTCGAATAGAGTTGAATCTTTTAACATGTATTTTAACCAAAAGTTAAATTTGGAATAGCCTTTGTTTACTATATTGAATTCAATCGAAACCGCGATGTATGATTATTTCGCGAGTTTCGATATCACTTTCTATTAATCCAAGTAAACATTACTTCGCGTGTATATACATGGATATAACAATACATCCGTTATGTGATTAATCATATCGAACATATTAATTAATTAATTTTTCCTTTACGACTATTAATCGACTCATAATTGCTTCATAAAGGCTAATGAATAGTATAATCTTGATTAACTAGAAGTATGAAAAAATAAATAAAGGCAATATTTAAAAAAGTAAATACACCTATGAATATTAATTTCATAACATAATATATACAGTTGAAAACATACGCCAAAACTTTTATATAAATTTGTTGTGAATAAGTTAATGATAAATCGTTTTTATTAAAATTAACTTAGATTCGTGACTGCATATTAACCCTTTGTACTCGAGAGATGACTGTTGGTCGTTTAATAATATTAACTTCAAAGATTATCAAGCGCAAATTAAATGCTTATATTAAATTTCATTTATTTAGTTAAGTCGTATACCAAAATTTACATATATAATTTTTTAACCTCCGAGTCAGATTAATAAACAAACTAAAGTCTGAAAGTTTTCGAAACTATCATTTGGCGACTGATAGTCGCCTCTTGAACGCATAAACTTGATTCCATCACTATGAGTGTATTGTAGGAATGTGATCGAGCGGATGCGAGGCTGGAAAAGTCGGAAGAGTACTTGAGTTGGGCGATTATCGTGTGAACGCAGAATGTTTGGGCTCGAATGTTTCTAAGGCGTGAAAGATGAGAATTTGAGAAAACAGTGCGACTGAGAAATTCTGGGTAGTCGTGACCGAATGCGTAGAGTGAGAAAGGTTGACAATTAGAATGAAAGAAAACGAGTGTTTGGAAGAATATATGACGGGGAAAATGCGAGCGCGGGGCAGAAAGTATTAGACGGTGAGGACAGAAACTATTGGACGGTGAAGGCAGAAAGTATTAGACGGTGAAGGCAGAAAGTATTGGACGGTGAAGTGAGAAGCTAAGTAGCCAGCGTAGAGCGAAGAACTGTGTAGTTTACGAAGCATAGGCGTAGTTTGCGAAGCATAAGCGTAGTTTGTTATTTTGTGTTCGTTTGTATCGTTTTAGTTTTATTAAATACACGTATATTTATTATTTTATTCACTCTTCTTTCTTTTCCTTTTTCATTTATAACCTTTCCTATAGTATCCTATGATAAAGGAAGTACTTGAAGCAGAAGAATCACCCTTTTGTTGCTGTATTCCAAAATTTTTCGCTTAGATGACGCAAAACAGAATGTCTTCCAATCTTCAGAACCATAATTTGCCGCGATGTCCTGGCGCAAAAATGAAAAACCTCCACCCACCGCGTCCCATGCAGCGAAGTCGAATAAGATCTAACTATGTGATCATGTATGCTCGGGTTCAGCTGTATTCAGGATCGCTTGATATCAAGAACGAGGGCTAGTCTGAGAATGCAACGTGATCTCATCACCCAGTCCGTTCTTTTTCCGAACTAGGAAACATCTCGGATCGCGGAGGAGGCAAGACGTGAATCGTGCGCTGGCGAATAGCTTGGTCTGTAAAACGTTTTCCTATGCTCTGGACCAGTGATGAGCAACATTTGTTCTGCGGTGTGCAAAAATTAAAAACCTAACATTCCATACAAGCCATAACAAGTGCATGTACATATATGCAAATATAAATGTAAAAATGTATTAAAAAGAAATTTAATTTATAGATTGGACTTTGTTATTTTCAATAAAGAAGCTTTTTTTAAAGGATTTACTTTTTATTAGTAATGTTTTTGATATGCATGTATGCAGATAAATGTAGAGGTATAAGAAAGTGTGTGTATTTTTTCAATTAGAAAAAATTAAATATACAGTTGCAGTTTAATTGACTAAAAAATTAACTGAGTATTTGACTATGTTTCTCATCAATGAGCTTTTCAGGATATAGATATAGGAGAATATGTTTGAAACCATAACATTAACACTTAACTGACCGAATGAGATCTCCCATTTTTTCCTTGACAAAGCAGTGCCATTGATTCCATTTACTTTTGTTATTAGTTGATCCTAAGCTGATGTTGGATTTATTAAAAATTGTATTTTGGAAAATTTATAAACAGTACTAGTTCTAGACTAACTAATAACAAAAGCAAATAGAATCAATTGCAGCGCTCTGTTAAGGATAAAATGGGAGATCTCCCCATTCGGTCGGCTAAGTGTTAATACACTGTTTTAATAGTTTGCAATAGTAAGTATCTATTTCATCCTTCATATTGATAGCACGTACTTTTATTAAATTATTTTGTAAATGATGTAAGGACCATGAGTTGCTCATTACTGCTCTAGATGGTAAGACGTTTCGTCCATGTCCTTGTAAAATCGTGCATTTCGTTCGGATCCACGTAATCACTTCCAACGTCTTCACTACGCTATGGACGGTACAGAAAAATGTTGTAGGAGTGGGTTTAGTTTATTTCAGAGAATTGATTCCGGAGAGTTACAATCGGGAAGCTGCTTGATCTTGTTTGACGGCGTGTGCTTTGAAGTTTCATCTTGTTTTTCAATCAGGTGACTTTACACGTTTTCCCTCTTGCCTTCTGATATGATTTGTATTGGTGCAGTTTTCGGATGGATTTGAATTTGGAAGCTTCTGTCTCTAATTTGCTTTGGAAGACTAAATAATTTATGAATAAATTGTATTTCATTAGTATAGGATTTTTATTTTATTTATAGAGACGGTAGGGTTCAAGTGTAGGTGTAACAAAGTTATTGTGGCTGTTATGAAAGTGAGAAAGAGAGTGAAGGAACCACTGAGGTCCACTGCCAGTGGATTCATCAGTAAGGCTTACCTAGCAGACCCGTACCTTAGACACAGAGATAGAAAGGAACAGGTCAGAACTCGTATATACAGGATGTTCGGACGAAACTCGGAGAAAATTGAAGGGGTAACTCTATGCAACATACTAAAATAGAAATCAAGAGTAACAATATTGCGTTTGACACTTTATTTATTAGTTATAAGCAACTAAAGAAACGAGTTATTTTACGCCTGAGAGCAGGCAAATAGGGTAACACGGTCAATGACTACGCAGTGATGCTTAGTCGTAACTATATGCATTTCTGTAGCTGTTCAGAGGTAAGCCGTATTCCGTACATAATTACGATTGAGCATCACTGCATAGTCATTGATGTTGCCTACCGCATTACCCTATTTGCCTGCTCTTAGGCGTAAAATAGCCAGTTTCTTTAGTTGCTTATAACTAATAAATAAAACGTCAAACGCAATATTGTTACTCTTGATTTTCGTCTTAGAATGTTGCATAGAGTTACCCCTTTCCTGCTTCGTCCGAACATCCTGTATAGAAACCGCGACGGCCTCGACCAGTTGCGAGAAAGGTCGTCGGTTGATCTCCTTCCTAGTGGTGAGGACAGAAAGGTCGCCACATTCTTAAAAATATTTAAAATAGTTTAATAGTAACGTATGAACAACTTTTCAATTTAATAACTTCGACGTTCTTGCTCCTCTTACAATCGCGTTCTTTCTGTTTCGCGCTCGCATTTTCCCCGACATATATTCTTCCAGACACTCGTTTCCTTTCTCTCTAATTGTAAACCTTTCTTACTCGATTCATTCGGTCACGTTCACCA
Organism: Tetrapedia diversipes; assembly: GCA_033822845.1. Classification (NCBI taxonomy): domain Eukaryota; kingdom Metazoa; phylum Arthropoda; class Insecta; order Hymenoptera; family Apidae; genus Tetrapedia; species Tetrapedia diversipes. The sequence continues at coordinate 160,344 of JAOPTO010000886.1, forward strand.
AAAATTTCTCAATCGCAACGTTGTCTCAAGTACTCATCTTTCGCGCCTCAAAAACACTCTAGTCCAAATCTTCTACGTTCGCACTGCTATCGATGAACTCAAGCTCTCATTACACTAACCTAGAATCGTACCCTCTCAATTGCAGTCCTACATTAGTGAATGGTTTTATAATGAATTGTTTTGTGTAGGAAGCTAGTTTAACTCTAGATTGCACCTCAATTTGACGGTGCATTCACATTTTTTATGATGGGTTTAAAACACCCAAAGAAAGCGAGTGTGATAATTTGTATTATACCGTGAAACAGGCTTTTAGCATAACACTAATTGCTGAAAAACAAGTACATTCACATAAATTCCATTACGGTTTTAACGATAATTACGTTTATTTTCAAATAATTACGAAAACCGTGGGTCGAAAATGATTCTAAGAGTTGTCTAGAGTTAAATAACTTACTATTTTTCTAGGATTTTTATATTTAGAATAGCTATATTTGTAGAAATGTGATATTAGTTTACAGTGAAATTTACAAATTCATGCAGTACCTATTTCATTTTGTGAAAAATGAGTACACACTACATCTAAATTATCATGAAGTGTTCGAGGAATGAAATTAAAGAGTAATAATTTTTTAAAGTCCCAGCAGGTTCAAAACTTATGGTTCACAGAAATTTTGGAGCCGTGTAGGACATTACTTAAGAATTGTTTCAATTTTTCATCATATTATTTGATTCTGTGTACCTTTTAAGCATGGTATTATCAAAACCTTGTTCCAATTATTTACTGTAATATTCAAGGCGTCGTACAGTTTAAAAGATGCACATAATTTATCCTTAATGTTCACGTAATCGGTTTAATGTATATAGGATAATTTAATGCTATTGATCTCTATTCGCACCGTCCATTAAAAAAATATAAAAATGGCGTACAAGGTACGTTATAAACTCATAACTTCAGCAATTTATTTTCCAAGCTGTTAGTATCCTATGTTCATTATTGCACCTCGCGTCGTTCTCCCAGTTTTCGTTTAATTAAACCACGCTTGCGCATACGAATTTATACAACGATAGGCGCGGCTTAGCCGCCCAATCGAGTTGCTATAATTGATGCGATCAAACTAGCAGATATTACGCCAGATACACGAACTCGAAGTTTATGTTCCTGTGTTTGATCCACTTCCACCTTTCTGCAATTTCATTAAACTAATTTCGAGAAATGTATTAGATAGCTTTCGTTTCTTTTTCTTATGTTTGATATCATCCAGCTTATAATTTATATTAATTTATGATGCGTTCTCTATCGTTGTTTATCTATTGCGAATTTTTATTTACAAGTATTCTTGCATCGTGCTATTCTGATTCCGATTCAAGAGAAATTTCAAAAGTAAATCGAAACTAATTTTGAAATGTCCAAGCTTTTATTATGTCTACTTATTTTCACTTTACTTACTCTGTAACTATCACGATTGCCTTATTTCATCGTTTAAATCTTCAAAATATTGATCAAGAAATATGCATTTTTAAGTTTTCGATTTTCTTTTTGTAGTTTGAAATTGTCTTTGAATTACAATGTTTAATATGATAAAGATGCAAAAACAAATTACTTCGATCGAGTTTCTCGTAGGTTTATTAAAAATTTCGTTACTTCTGTCTGTGACGGAAATTATTTACGGTTCAGCCCAGAAACATTTTCAACCGTATTCTCTTTATCACGTCGATTCTCTAAAAACGAGGACGATGTTGGTAGAATGGGATGAATAACGTCTGTTGTTAATTTTGCAGTTTAACACAGAACAATATATATATTTAATCTTAAGATATATTTGATTTTTATATTCAGTTTCTCTTACTCTCTTTCACTTTTATCTTACTTACTCTCTTCTCTTATTCTCTATGGCCGTTCTGTGTGCTCTTTTCAACGCGTTCTTTTAACTCATTTCATTTTTTATTAAGTGCCGCTCCTGTTTGTGGGCCAAACTTATCGACAACAAGAGATAGTTGATGTTACCTAAATAATAATTAACACGTTGACTGCCATGGGGGTCACCGGTGACCGACACTCAACTTGGTAGAAAAACATAATTTGAACAAATGTCAATAATTATCGATTTTTTATTATTACCATCGTTAACGTAATGGTGTGAAGAAATTAATGAAGTATAAAACATCGAAAAATAGTTATACACTATAACTCATTTATTGTAGGTAATATTCCAATAGTATATGTATCGTATAATAGAAAATTCATTGTTGAATTGAAATAACAAAAATCGCGGAGATGCGCTAACGGTACGAGTGTTAGGAATGGACAGCAAGGGTACTTGGGTTAAATAAAACAACTCGAGGTCTGCTCTCTGTGAATTCCTCTGAATGGCTACTTTTTACTATTTCCTGACCGTGCTTACACTAACAGGGTCGGGGATCGGTCCAAAAATTACCTGCCCCGACCGTCACACCTTTAGACGAGGAAGTACAAACTCTAATAATGTTTTCCCAAATCCAACATTCATCGTGGCGCTACGGGCAAACCCTGTAAAACTGGCGTGGCATTCAACGTGTTAATTTACATGAGAAGGGGAATAAAATATTTTCAAAAAACTCTCAACATGAATGATAGGAAGACATTCTTTATATACACAACACAAAACATATTAGATACGACACACACTTTATAACATATACACCATAAACTGTTTAACGGTACACCAGACAAAGAACTTGCACACATCAAGTTCATTCTTCCTCTCATACATATAAAACACTCACAGACGTCACTTTTGATCGAAACAAATTGGCCAGGTACGTTCGTCTCTGGATACAAGGAGGAAAATCCTTGCGGAACACGTAGCGGCTTCGTGGTCGAACAGTGTTCGTGCAGAAGCGCGTCACGACAATCGATTCGTGCCAACTACTCTCATCGAGTCGATTAGAAACCGTCTGGTCAAAAGGAAGCTTCGTGATCTTCTTCTTCGGGTTTCTTTACGGACGAAGAGGGCACACGACAAAGTGGAATGGTACACGAATAAAAGATTCAGTCGTGTCTTGTTGGAGAACGAAGGTGTTTCGTTTTCGTCTTTCCCTCTACTGCACTTTTCCTGTGTTCTCTTCGTTGCTTCGATATAGGGTGTTCATAAAAGTATAATGGGGTTTCACAGACGTTTTCTGCGTTTCTTACTTTGTGAAATTCTAACATCTCTCACTCGGGAATGCAAATGTTCAACTTCGATATGCATAACTTAGAGCCCTTCTATGTACACACTGACCTTACCATTCAGATGGAAAGTGGCTTCATCACCGAAAACGGGTCGTTTCGGGAAACCATTTGCTTCTCCTATGCATTCGGGCTGAGCGGGGTTCTATCTTGTTTGATGCTTTAAGCGGATTTAGGCGTTATCACTTAAACGATTATTCTTAATCGCATGCTTAATATTTTCTATATACTGTTTTCGATATACTGAATACCTCAAATAAATTATTCCTTTTCATGTTTGATTATTGAAATACAAGGTCTCTTGATGATTTCTCTATCCAGTGTTTTCGTTCATTGGAAGGCAATGAAACTGAAAATCTTGTAAATGGCTATGCTCCATAAGCCTCTGTCTAACGCGAAATGTGAGCAAGCTTTAAGTAATTATTAAAACTGATTTATCCGCAATTCGTGTTTAAATACACATGCTCACACATAGCAGCTTTATCACTTAATAATAAAAACTCATAACTTTTTATACGTTTTCAGTTGAACAAATGGATACATGAGAAAAGGACAAAATTCGTTCATGCACACGTTCCTATAGATAAACTGGCTTTTGAGAAATTCAAAATAATATTATATTCAGGATGATTTTTATTCCAACTCGTTGATAATAAAGAAAATAAAAAACATTCGTGGAATATGTTGTTTGAAAACTGTTGTGTATCAAATTTTCCTCTGAGTTTATGATTTTGAGTTCGAAATCTTCTGACCCAAGTACATTTTATTATCGAACGGTGATGCAATTACATCTCTACAGGAGTCCGTCGTTCTTTCACGAACACCCTGTATATACTCTTTTAGATACAGCTCCCTGGTTTCCCGAGCATCTCCGTTACTCGTTTCACGCGAGGTGGATATGTCCCGTTGACTTTAGCCGAGGAGCCGGTATGCGACACGTATGCGCCCAGGACGATTAAACTTTAAGGCTGCCGCGGTCGATCCTCCCACGAAGGACTCTGCCACATGGTGTCTCTGTTAACCCTCACGGAACGGAGAGCTCACGATAAAGTAATTCGGAACACATTGCGACGCGTCGCCGGAACTTCCAGCCACGTTCCCGCGCATCGGCCTCTGGCGAAGAGGATCGAGGAAGTTTCTTTGATTCGGCGAAAGCTTCTTGTTAATTTATGTAGCTGTGAAACTCGCGGCGAGGGGGAACTCCCGTGGGAGTTGGAGGGTGGCGGGCCCACCCCTTTGGTCGATTTCAGCCGCTTCGCGAGCTCCATCGAGCCGATGATCCACCACTTTGGGCAACGCGAGCGAGCGACCCTCGCCGCATCAAAGTTCGTGCCCGCCGCGCGTGAATGTTGGATGACAATGTCGATTGGAGGGAAGCATCGGAATTGAATTTCGAGGAAGTTCACGTCGGGGCACGAAACTCAAACTGTTTACTTAGCCTCCCTCTTTTCCGGTGATTCACGACCGCGAGGCCGCGCCACGGGGAAAGAGAGACGGAGAGAGAGAAACAGAGAGAATCGAGGGGAAAAAGTTGGGAGTCGCGAGTCACCGGCGATTTTGTATGCGGCTGCGAGTGACAGTGCCTCTTAAGGCTTACCGCCGTCTCTTCCACTTATAAATTATTAATTTTTCTGAAGCCGCCGGAGAACCTGGCAGCAGATGGGCATTAGAAAGTTGATTATTCGCTACAACTTGCGGTGATAAATCTGGGAGGATTGTTTCCGGACTTCGGCGCTCGATTGCCCACTTAAGGCTGCTCTCTTAACGCGTTGAATGCCACGCCAGTTTTACAGGGTTCACCCGTGGCGCCCCATTTTTCTATTATACGATACATATACTGTTGAAATATATAGGAAAATTTCACTTTAACAACTTTAGTAGAGCGAATGATGGGACTTAGGTGTGAATAAAATAAAAGTGAAGTGATTAGAATATTAATAAATGTATATTTAAAGCAATTTAACAGTAACTACTGTAGTTGTTTAGAGAGAGAGAGAGAGAGAGAGAGAGAGAGAGAGATTTCAAAAGGACGAATGGGTAATTAGATTGTTTGTAATGGAGCGAATGATAGGCTGAGTGAGGAAAGAATGAGAGGGAATGAGTGAGAGAGCGAGAGAGAGAGCGCGTGAACCGGTGTAACAAAAGGCGAGGTATGAGCCAGTAGAGTAAGAGACGCGAATGGAGAACGAAGGCATTGTGAGCGGACAAGTGTAATGTGATTAATAAAATTATTTAATATCTAAAACTACAACACTACTTAAACGACTTTGCAACTTAACAACTTCAACGTTCTTACTTCAGAATTACACTCTTTCTAAGTTCACAGTAAAACCCGTTCTGCCTTCACCGTCAAAACCTTTCTGCCTTCACAGTCAAAATTTTTCTGCCCTCACAATTAAAACTTGTCTGCCACGCGCTCGATTTTTCCCCATCATATATTCTTCCAAACACTCGTTTCCTTTCTTTCTAATTGTCAACCTTTCTCACTCGGCACATTCGGTCACGACTACCCAAAATTCCTCAGTCGCGACATTTTTACGCTTTAGAAACACTTTAGTCCAAACATTCTACGTTCACACGGCTATCGCCCACTCTTTAAATTTTCCTAAACTCGCATCCACTCGGTCGCATTCCTACAAATATTACCTACAACAAATAAGTTACGGTGTGTGTAATTATTTTTAGATGTTTTATACTGCATTAATTTCTTCATACCATTATACGTAATGATGGTAATAATAAAAAAATTGATAAATATTGACATTTTACCAAATTATGTATTTCTACCAACCTGGGCGCGCCGGTCACCGGTGACTCCCGTGGCATTTAACGTGTTAACAATAAAGGAGCACCAGAGTGTATAATTTATTTCCTTTTTTAGAAACTTTACGGTTCTACTGGGTAGACTTGGATTTTACGACTGATTCTTTTCTTTCGTTATAAATTTTGTTAATATATAAATGATCGATTAACATCGCTTTCTTTCAATTTATTTTTTTTCATAACCGTTTGATTTATTTTCACGAAGAACAGGCTTCGCTTTTAAAGTTGTTCAAGCAATTACTGTAAAGTCTGGCTCAAAATTAATAGCTTATACTAATTTCAGTTATTCAGTCTCTTGATCATTTTTCATGTTTAAGACAAGAAGTAATCATTAGGCCATTGATGAAGGCCACTGCTAGACAAATTGCACAGAAAACTAGACTTAACGATAATAATTTTAGAGCAATTTATTCTTAATATAAATGGGAAGGTACATAAAATGTTTCGATATTTTTACAATTGTTAAATATCAATTGTTTGGACGTAATGATACCCAACGCAACTTGTACCTTTCTAGGGTTTGGCTGGTTCAATGATTGATAAATCTTTACTTGTGTCCTTAATTTATTTTTGATTGAGTGAATCGTGTCTTGTTCGAATGCTTGCGGATGAGTATTTGTGAAGAGGAAGAACAAACCACAGCCAAACAAAGTGTGGTGGATAAGTGTTACCAGTGGTGGGAATATGAAATTCAGAACTCTTGTACGTGCATGTTTGTGTGTGCATCCTCGAAATATAAACGGTACTCAGGGAAATACCTCGTTAACCGTAAATGACCAAGGATGTTAAATGCAATAAAACATTTTGCGATCAGATTTCGTTAAGACCCTTGGTTTACAATTTTTCTTAATTTTTGGTTACAGAGTGCGGTTTGAATAAACTAGTTTTTTGTATACATATAATTTTATTAAATAATATATATGATATATTTCACAATGATGTGATCGTTTAACTTGTAACGCTCTAACGAGAACTGGTTGCGATCGACGGTTACGCGGTCTCGCATTAGACTCACATGCACACGCGCACATACAACAGGACAAGATAAGAACATTTCCGAAAAGGACAAATGTGGTTTACAAAATACCTGGTTAAAGTCTACGGTCAGAGATGTCGCAAAAGTGATTTCAAATCCTCTAACGTTAGTACCTACAGACTGAACAACGTTGTTACCAATCTAAAATGAAAGGTCGCGAAATGAATCTGAAAAGTGGGGTCCAACCTTTAGGAATTAAGTTGTACGTACTCTAATATTAATTCATAATTTATATACGTGAAATTTTTGCTTCTATTCTCAACAATTCCTCAACCGGTTTCTTAAATCTTAAACATCTTCTGCTAAAACCCGAGCTCGTTCCTCTCTGACACATCCGTCAGCCGTATCATCGCTAATTCCTCGCGTCATCCGACCCAGTCACCGCAATTCCCTTCATTTCCGTTAACCCTTCGTCTCACCTCCACCGATCGATCGCCTCGATTGATTCGCGAGACCATGCGTCCCGGTAACGAAGCGTTTCCGAGAGAGATCGGAATTGAAGTGCCCTTTAAACGCGCTTTGCTTGTGTGTCCGCCGTAATTTTTCACGGTCCTGACGCAGAACCAGCAACAATGTGCTCTCCTTGTGGAGGGGAATTAGAAGTGGCGGCAGGATGCAAGGGCAGCAGAAATCGGTCGTGGAGAGCGAGTTAACGGGCTAAAGATCGGCGACGGAGGGGAAAGGGAGGGGGTAGAGATGTCAGGATAACCCCGGTTCGGGTTAAGGAAGGAAAAATAGCTGAGACCCGCTGAGTTTGCTCCCACGGGATATCGAGTTTCTTGCTTCCACCTCCGTGACGCGGCCTCTCTGCTGCTGCAACTCATCGATTTGCTCCACTCTGTGTTCCTTACGTATGCGAACAATGTCCAATTGTAACGGCCAACTGAAAATTCGACCCGGAAATTGTTACCGTTTCTTATTCACGCCTCTCTCGTCACTGGGGTACTGGAGTGGCCGTTGGAACGTGAATAATTCGGTAAACCGTCGACGGAGGAGTGGACGGCTGTCCTCGATTTACCTGGCAGTTCGACGGCTCGGTCGTGGCGACAAAATGGCAGACTTGAAGGGCTGTACCTGGTCGGTGTATTTTTGTGCAATCGAAGCGTCACGGGTGCAGTGAATCTTGCGAGTATCTACGACGCAACGTTAAGTGGAACGTTAGGTAAATGAAGCGTTTTCCGTTGAAACAAATAAGAATGAAATTGAAGCGTTGTTATTATATCTATATAAGAAAATGCAGTGAGCATTCTTCTCGTTTTCTTTCATTTTTGATATAATGCCGATGGAATTGATTTGTTTGTGACTGTATTAGAAGGTAACGGGAAGATGATGATTTATGAATGACAATTAATTTTTCGTTAGGAAATCCATGTATTGTCGTGAACTATTTTTATAAACTCTAAATTTTTGTAGTCAGTGTAGAAAAGTTAATCGTAAAATAATATGGTAAAGTAATACATATAAATTTGCTATGACATAGTTAAAATGTTATATACATGCTTCAGTTAAGTTATTCCAAAGTAACTTTAAGAATTTGGTATAACAATAAAGTAGCAAAATTAATATTTTGTAAATGTATCTCCTTTATCGTACTATATCTTAAAATGTCCTGTGAAATAGAAAGTGAAGGAAAGACATATATTTTATTTAAAAACTGAAGTTTGTTTTTATATTTTTTCTGTGCTTCTATTATCAAGAATATTTTAATTTTCTACTGCAAAAAGAATTGTTTTAACGTTGACACTCCACCATTTCAACATTTACTTCAACATTCCTTGATCCACTTTCATATAAAATGTTTAAACCAAAGCACACGTTAGAATATTTACAGGGCGAAAGGAATTTTTATTCAGCTTCCATTGGTTTTTCTATAGGTATCAGAATTTTTATAAAAATCCGCTGTCTATCACAACAGGTTCAGTCGGCAATTGACTGTTGTTCGACGCAAGTGAGCACAAGTCTTGTCACACGGTTACGTGGTTCTGCAAGTTTGCTCGTTCACCCAGAGATAGATAGAGAAAACGAGAAAAAAAATAGTGTCAGAGAGAGATAGATAGATAGATAGAGAGAGTATATGTGTATTTGATCCGAGCTCCTGTGTCGCAATCGATGCGTTGAAAAACGCACGAGTGCTCGATGCAAACGACACACGCAGCCATGATCGGCAAAGGCGGGACGAGGGTGAAAAAGGGCAAGGGTTGCGATCATGGTTTCTTTGATCAGTGATGCATCAGAGACCGCTCCGTGGAATTCGGCGTTTCGACGTAACCGAGCGCCGAGTCGATTCTCCGCGGTTGATATACGCGCTTCCGCTTCCGTTCGCCATCCCGTGGATGCTCCCCAGACCCCACACACGTTTCCGTTGAAGTAGGCATAGCTGGTGGCTGCGGAACTCGTGTGAAATAATTAACAACACTTGTGACGATGCGCGCCTCCTCAAGCTACCACCAGCCTGAGTTGCTCTCAAAATTTCAGCCGCGCGTCCCCAGGCCACTTGAAACATTCACCTCCGACGATTTCGAAGGGAGCGGCCCACCCGCGCGATAATTTAATCGACGACACCGCCAGAGGACCACTCGATATCGGCTTGAAGAGATTTTTGGAATTCTTGCGGTTCATATTGTTGGCTTTGAGAACGAGATGGATTAGGTAGGGTAATTTACCCCGACAAATACAGGAATGGCTGTGAAAGAACCGAAGAGTAATCAAAATTAAAAATGGGCTAAGCGAAGGTTAGATTTTTGGGTAAAGTAAGAACTGCGGTGAGGTTTAGGAATTTTTTAAAATAGAAAAGAATAAAATAGATACTTCATATTAAAATGAGTATTTTAATAAGTATATAATTATTCGCTAATAATATTTTTACTTGCAGAATTTCTACACGTCTTACATGATATTAATGAAAAATAAATATGTACATCAAAAGTTTTGAATAATTAACAATTCTGAAGAGTTAATTTTCTCGGCGAATTAATTTAAAACTGAGTACGTTTCAGTTTAATACAACTCAGGTAGCTTATGAAAGAAATGTTAAACATTTTTTCATCTCTTGAATATTATTAAATAAAATGTTTACGCAAATTAAATCCGTTGCTACTTTCTATCGCATGATTTTTTTAAATTATTATTTTTGCAAAATAGTTATTTACCATATAATTATTTGATTAAATATCTTTTAATCGATAACTTGTATAAAATATGACCAGTTTCCACCATTTAATATGAAATATTTCAAGATCGAAGAATAGAATGTTTACTTACTGTAATTTTGTTTGCAACGTGATTGGATGCAGCGTCGGTACGAAATTCAGTAAACAGTTCCAAATATTAAGCGCTTCAATAAAAAGCGAACAAATAATTTTGTTGATTCATACGTAGCTGTATTTAATTTTATATGCATTGCATGTTATAACTGTATGCGTAATTTGAAATTCAAGCTCTTGTTCGATTTTATTCTCGAGTATAATGAAATAATATTATTTTTACTAACAAGAAACAATTTTTATCGTATACGTGTATGGACGTACGATTTATAATCAATCACACACTTCTGGATATTTTCATGTGATGCAAATTTTTTAGTATACATGGTGTATCCGAAAATTATGAACAAGCGAATCACCAGGTGATTCCTTATAAGAAAGTATGAAAGAAACATATTGGAGATTATGGATTGAAAGGAATAAAATAATGATAACTGTTCACTTAAGATTTTAACTAGACTTTATTTCTAAGGGAAGGTATATCGCTTTCTAAACCTGATCTCTACACAGCGAGAGGCAAGATTCGAATGAATAGAAGAAGGCTAAAGGACACAGTTCGTTAGGGTCCTCTAATTCTCACGCACAGCGTGGTAAGGAAAAACACTTGACCCGTTCCTGGTACCTCCTCAGCTGATAGCTCGACCTTACATAAATATTTCTTCGAGGCGATTGATTTTTGTTTATTCGTTAGGATACGAATTTCCAACAAAACAGAACAACATTTTCTCGTTCTAGATACGTGTTCGTTTACGGCTAATTGTAACATACGGTTCATCAGCGACATATAACGTTTATTGTGTTCGTAAACAATGTTTATACAGGATTTATAAGCTACTAGGTTCAAGAGAAAACACAGAATATTTTATTGTTGTATATATGAGTTACAAAATTGTTGCAAATACGATAAACGTGTTCGTGTCGCTAGACAAGTTATATTTTAGCCGTACATGCATACATACGACACAGTTTCTCAAACTAGATTCTCAAAAACTAATTGCAAGACTCAAAAGAAAAACGTTGTTCTATATTTTTTTTATGATGAATCATCTGGTGTCTACGTGTACATAATTTTCGGGGATACATCGTGTACAGGGCGTTTCAGAACACATGGGTATAACTTCAGGGGTAAATTTGGTACGATAAAATAAGAAAAAGAGTTCATAAAAACATACGCCCGATACGACCTTGTTTGCGAGTTACTGCCGTTCTTGTATCATACCCAGCGTAGCTAGAAAAATAAGCTAGATTTCAAGTCGATGGAGCGGGGGTAAGTATCGTGCCGAGGCGGCCCTTGTTGCCTCGCACCGTGCAGCAGAATGAGGGACATAACGGGTGTCGTAAAACAAAGCCATCTGCAGTTCTGCGTCAGGTCGCGTTCACAGTTCAGAATTGTAATGCACACCCGTTATATAGTACTCCATACCACAGTACGACGTGAGCCAATTATAGTCGTCGCGTTACGTTGCCTCCCATTATTTCGGCTTGAAATCTAGTTTATTTTTCTGGCGACGCGGATTATATGTACCTGTTGTTTAATTATGTTTCTTTTTATAAAATTTGTTCAAAGTGTCCATCTTCGGCTTGAATGTATTGATATGAATTACAAAATAGTGTTTACGTAGCAGACAAGAAGATTGTGCATGAAATAAAAAGTATTCTTTGTAATAGTTGAAGGAAGCAATCAGTAGAGTTATAAAGATGACTGAAAAACAAAAATAGCTGTAACTCGGAAGTACAGTCACATACGGGCATAGGTTTACATGAATTTTTTATCTTATTTTAATGTGTTGGACATAAAATACGCTCTAACGCAGGGCTTCTTAAACTATGGGTCGCGACCTCAAATGGGGTCGCGTAGCAAAGTTCTGCAATTTTTAATTTTAGATTTTTGTATGTTTCAAAACGAATTCTGAAACTATATATTTTCATATGTATATATATGTATATTGTTACCTAATAAATAAATCATCAAAAAATATTAATTTATTTTTCTTTTATATTTGTATGGGGTCGTCAAGAAACTGGCAATCATAAATGGGGTCGTGAATGACAAAAGTTTAAGAAGCCCTGCTCTAACGTATAAACAAAAATTAATCTTTTAGAAGAAATACATGTGTGAGGTTGAAGTATGCGCTAAAGAGATTCTAGGAACGGATGAAGTGTTTACAACACGCCGTGTATAAGAACTGTATCTTTTAGCCTCTTCTTTTCATTCAAGTATTGCCTTTCGCTACGTAAAGATCTAGTACAAAAAGATGTGCCTTCCCTTAAAAATAAATTAGCTTAATCTTATAAAGAAAGTGTGAGTAAATATGTAAGAACAATTGATTTATGTATATAGGTATTAACAACAAAGAACACAATAAAATATAATAAAAATATTAAACACAGTAAAATACAGTTTTTGGTCACACTCTCTCTTATTTTCTCTTCTCTCTATGTTCTCTCTATCACACGTTTCCAGGAATCCTGTTATCACCACCGACTCTCTTCTTTTTTATCGTCGTTCACTCTATCAATCCCATGCACATACAAATCACACAGATCATACTTCGTTGCACTCATTTCACAATACGAACTTTAATGTTTATCCGTACATTTATCAGACATATTTCACACTCATACAAACATACTTTCTCACATTCCACGCTTTATGATAACGACACATTCTATGATTCCATCACAGAAAGTTACTTCCTCCTTTTTACCTATAATCTCCAATAGTAAGAAATACAATTTCCTTCATTTATGCTAAACATTCGTATAATATACGAATACTGGTGGAAGTGACTGTACCTCCGAATACGAGAACAAGCGTTTCACTAAATTTCTCAAAAAGGTATACAGTCTTTAAATGATTGGCGTCCGCTTTATGTGTAGAACTACGTAAAGATCTAGTACAAAAAGATATACCTTCCTTTAGAAATAAACCAGCTTAATTTTATAAAGAAAGTTATCGTTATTTTTTCCTTTTTACCTATAATCTTGAATATAATGTATCGAGTACATTTCTGAAGTTATAGCTATACGTTTTCAAACACTCTGTATGTTGTGTTACTGTAGGATTATAATTAACGCGGTAGTTGACATCTTTCGTAGAAGTATTAACTGTTTAACTATTCAGGTTCATTGTAATCCCTATGCTAGTTAACACAAGTTCTCCTATGGTATCTCTTGACAGGCATCGATGTTCCTATATCCCATTAAAACTTGAACATCACAGTATGTGCTGGGTTCTGTGTCGCGTTGTAATTTGTATCGGTATCGTGGCGGATCGACTGGTAATATCCCTTGACGATGTGTTTGATGAAACGAGGCTTGAGGGGAGTAATTAAATTACACAACGAAATAAAACTGAATTCTAGAAAGAGGAATAATGGAAATCGGAATTTGTTAATGTAGCTGCAGCAGCGGACATAAGTTTAAAACCAAAGGGTTAAAGAAAATAAATAAACTAATTAATAAAAACATTTCTATTCTACGCTAATCGATAAATAGCGTTTTATCATAATGACAATAAAAATGAATAAATAAACAATATCTTCAAATCATAATATTAAGTTTTACATTCTCCTGTCGTCTTCAACTTTTGTCCGCTACTGTATGTAAAGTAGAAGTAATTTTATTTGACACGTATGCCCGATCTTGACGTTAACCATTGAGTTGACAGGTATAATAAGCCTAATATTTTTATAGACATAAGCTCAATGTATCCTACGTGCAAGAAAATATATATCTTCGTAAATTTATTTTGATGTTTTGAAATTAAGAAGAATAAAGCATTTATTGTAATTGCTTGTTACAAACTACTGCATAATCATTTGCATGTTCGGTTATATGCTGAATTGGAAATTTCCTTTACAGTGTTACGTCTGTAAAGTTGTCTTCGAAAAAACAATTTTCTCTTTATTTCAATTATAATCGTTTACTTCCTTTTAACTGCTTCCTGATTTAAAAATAATTTCTATTTTGCTAATTTAATCCTCGACTTGGATCTTCACATTTATGGACAGTTTTCCAGATATTTTCAGCCTAGACACCACTTTAATCCTCTCTTTTATATTTTTAACGGATTTTGTGTATTATTATACGCGGACCATACATTTATTCACAGCAACTTAAATTACCTATCTAATCTATTTCATGACGTACTAATCTAAAATTACCATATTGAAACATTCAACTCTTCTTTATATTAACAAAGAAACACTATTTCTTTTATTAGCACTAAAACGGTCATCATAAAACTTCCGGTCCCTGTAAGAGTTTCATCTAGTGTAGTACCCTGTATCAAAAGATTAATTCGAACCAAACTTCAGATAATCGAGTACAGAAGCGATCAATTTGGAATGCTTTATATGGAATCGAAATGTCCAATTATCACGAGTCACGTAACAGTTCATACAGCAGACCCTCGATAATGTTTCGCTTGCTCGGTTCCACGACGCGGACATTATCGAGGGAGGTGTTGTTTCGAGAATTGCTGGCTGTTATTTCTGATTAGTTCAATCGCGTCGCAGGCGAACCACCGGGAGCAAGTGAAATAGAATAAGTGCGTCGTTATCGATCGGATTTTTATACATTTATGAGAGATTTGGAAACATAGGATTATATAGAAATATAGAAAATGTTCAAAGTAAAGCGTCGAGGTAAAATTGTTAGTTTGCAATAGGGAAAATTCGACAGCTGAAATTTCAAGTAAAAGTCATTAAACGAGGGCGTAATAAAATCATTTATCTAAGCTCTTCGTTTTTCGCGCTGTGCAACAATCAGCATTTAGTCCTATTCGATTTACGTACTCACGTCCCTCAAAATGATTACCATCTTTTATTTTTTCTTATATCATTATACAGGAATACAATTGAGTTGGTACGATCCTGAGAAAGTGCCTGAGTTGGGCGATAGTCGTGCGAACGTAGAATATTTGGACTAGCGTGTTTCTGAGACGCGAAAGATGAATATTTGACCAATGTTACAACTGAGGAATTTTGGGTGAACGTGACCGAATGCATCGAGTAAGAAAGATTGACAATGTAAGAGGAACCAGATAATCAGGGGTGACGATGGCCAGGGTGGTCATTAGGGCCACCATAAACCAGAGGTCCTCAATAAGGGTTGGGACCGAGTACGCGCGAGACTCGGTCACGGCCGCTAACACTTTCCAGGCCCGCACCAACGGCGGGTTTGTTTTTCGGAAAAGTGCAAAGTGGGGATGCGCCCATAAAAGCATGAGGAAAAGGGCATAGTTAGTTTTTAGTAAGATAGCAACCGTATTGTACGAACGAAAGACGATTTTGTAAAAGAAATAAAGTAACCCTCACAACAATTAAAAAGAAAGGAAATGGGTGTTTGCAAGAATATATGAAGGGGAAAATGCAAGTGTGTGGCATTGATTGTGAGCGGTGTACGAACGTCAAAGTTATTAAGTTGAAAAGTTGTTGATATGTTACCATTAAATTATTTTAAATATATACTATCTAAGAACTTTACTTTGTTTCACCTACACCTGAATCCTACCATCTCACTCTAATAAAATAAGGTTCCTATCATTATTCGCTGCTTACGACATCCGTATGTATTCAATCACTCATCGATCTATACCCCAGAAACATCGATATACGCACTTACATCCCTCAAAATGACTACCAACTCGGATTTTGGTTTTATTTTTTCCTAAATCATTATTAGCTGCATACGACATCCGTACGTATTCGACCACTCATCGATCTATACCCCAGAAACCTCGATTTACGCACTTACATCCCCCAACGACTACGATTTCGGATTTTGATTCTGATTTTTTCTTAGATCTTTCGGCTACTGTACGTTGGTTTCTGATCATTTTTGCGTGCAGTTCAAGCTGAGGCATCCGTTCGTAAAGACCAGGACAATTTGCATACTTCGCCTCGAAAAGCATTTATGGGGATATCCGTCCATGTATAAATGTTTCAAATATAGTTTACTTTCCCTTGGTAATTCGGTATTTTTATTCAACATAAAGTAAAAAACCTCAACATAAAGTACTCGTTAAAAAATTCAAAGAGTGAAAAAAATCTGTGCGTATCTAGATTCTACTTTTCTAATTTTGTTTATGCAGTTATTTAATCATTTATTTATTTACGGGCAGAAACCCTTTGGTATACAAAACAGGAAGTTTAGTAGGTGAGTAAGTTAGCGGTCAGACGGCGTTTGAAAGAATGAATAGATCCGAAAAAATCGACAGAATTGCAAATCTTATTCGCTGTTTTTATAATGCGGTTAATAAAGTTATGAAAAAACCGTATAAAGTTCTATGAAATTTCGACTCAAAAGGTATATGCGTCCTGACAGAAATGATGGAACATTTTAATTTAACCCTTTTAGTGCCAGGCATTTTACGGAGTACCTGCGAAGAATGCCACGCGCTTATATGAATAGCTTTATAAGGAACAAAATTCCGAACGTTGGAACTTCTTTCCCCTGTAACCAATAGTGAGGATAGGACCCCGTCGAAAATATTTCGTTATGCCTACAGCAAATTTTTCAGTAAGCGGTTTGGGTATAAATTTTCGGTTTCTGCGAATCGGCCGATCTATCGGCTCGTGACAGCCTTCACATAAAGCCGCGTCCACATAAAAGAGAACAGTTCGCGAGCAGCTCGCGAGCAGCACACGAATTGCTCGCGTGCGGTTCGCGAGCTATTCGCCAACGGAAAACGCAGCATATCCAGACTGGAGCTCGCGAACAGTTACAAGCTTGTTCGCTCTGAATTCATGGGCAGTTCGCTATTAGTTTTTGCCACATACTGTGTTACAAACGCGTCCAGATACGCTTCGAGCTCGCGAACAGTTTCTTTGATGTACCGCTTCCCGAGCGAACACTGTTCGCTGTTCGCTGAGGAGTTCGCTGCTCGCTGCTCGCTGTTCGCGAGCTGTTCGCGAACAGCAGTGTGGACGCGGCATGATGTACCGCTTCCCGAGCGAACACTGTTCGCTGTTCGCTGAGGAGTTCGCTGCTCGCTGCTCGCTGCTCGCTGTTCGCGAAAGTGTCCACACTGCTGGCGAGCACAGCTCGCAAACTGTTCGCAAACTGTTCGCGAACAGCAGTGTGGACGCGGCATGATGTATCGCTTCCCGAGCGAACACTGTTCACTGTTCACTGAGGAGTTCGCTGCTCGCTGCTCGCTGTTCGCGAGCTGTTCGCGAACAGCAGTGTGGACGCGGCATAAAAGAACCGCGATAGATCGGCCTGCTGGTACTAAAAGGGTTAAAGTATTTAAGTATGTTTGTTTATTATGAAGTTATGCCATGTACGTTATGATTGTTGCATAAAAATTCGCAGTCTACCGATCACGAGCTCTACAACACGAATGATCGTCTCGTCGAAACAGATTCAAGAATTGGTGGGGATGACTCCGTGAACAGTATCGAGGGAAGAAGTGCGAACATTAGCGAGGGATTGGTGTATCTGATAAGTAGCGAAAATTGGTTAGCAATCGATGCACGTGTGAAATTGGTTAGCGTGGTGCTCCTTCCGCCACGAATCGCACGATGGCCATACGCTTTCTCTTCGTTATACGATCGGTCTGTGTCAAATTCGGGGAAACTTTAGGAAGATTCCATAGCTTGCACTCGTCGTTGGAAAACGTTTATGGAACAGCTTCCGACTTTCGCGATTTTACGAGCTCGGACAGTTTATGTTCGACGCGCCGTCGACGCTTGCGAGAAATCCGCTGACGTGACTCGATAGAAGGCTCTCTTTATTGCGCCGGCTCGATTAGCCGGATATTTTCGATCGTAAAACGGTCCACGAGAGGTTATAGATATCTGGAGTTCGTGCAATTAAGATCTTGTTCGATCCTCTTCATTGACTCGAGTCGAGTGCTCGGAACGATTACTAATTCGGTATCGTTTTCGTTTCAAGCTGTTATTTTGCTTCAACGTGCGTAAATCGCAATTTTGTGTTAGTTTGTAACAAGTTTGTGGATTATTTAAACAAAGCACTTGATAAATGATCATTAAAATAACCATAACACAATTTTATTAATGGGCATTCAAGTAAAGTAACTTTTACTTGTTATTGTGTTACTTTTGTATTTTAAAACGTGATGTTTTCGTTTCAAGCTGTTATTTTGCTTCAACGTGCGTAAATCGCAATTTTGTGTTAGTTTGTAACAAGTTTGTGGATTATTTAAACAAAGCACTTGATAAATGATCATTAAAATAACCATAACACAATTTTATTAATGGGCATTCAAGTAAAGTAACTTTTACTTGTTATTGTGTTACTTTTGTATTTTAAAACGTGATGTTTTCGTTTCAAGCTGTTATTTTGCTTCAACGTGTGTAGATTGCAATGTTCTGTTAGTTTGTAACAGGTTTGTGGATTATTTAAACAAAGCACTTGATAAATGATCAGTAAAATAACCATAACACAATTTCATTAATGGGCATTCAAGTAAAGTAACTTTTACTTGTTATTGTGTTACTTTTGTATTTTAAAACGTGATGTATAATAGAAACGTTCGTGTCACCTAAATTTTATAATTTTGATATTTAAAATGTAATGTGTATTGTATTATACGTATGATCATTAAAATAACCATAACAATTTCATTATTGGACCTTCAAATAAAGTAACTTTTACTTTACCCTTATTAGGTTTAAATTGTAAGAGTTATTGTGTTGCTTTTGTATTTTAAAATGTGATGTATAATAGAAACATTCGTGTTACCTAAATTTTATAATTTTAATATCTAATACGTAATGTATATTGCATTATACGTATCATGAATTAAACGTACTAATCTGTACCTACGCTTAAACATATTCAACGCTCATGCGTAAAAATTAATATTTGTACAGCACATTATCGGTTGAAAATACAAAGATGTGTCACAGGATTCGACATAACTACAAGCCGGAAGGCGTCGCGAAACTTTTGACCGATAGTGTACATTCATCTAAGCGGAATACGATTTACGAGTCATAATAATTTTCTTGCTTTTTTATCATAATGGTTAATCTAAGTCATAAAGCAAGCAGTCTCATTATTTCTGAAACAAACTATGACCGAGTTAAACCTATTTTCATAATAAATTCGCTCTCGCGATAACTCGGTCGCGATTGCTCGATGCCAACGTAATCTCGAACATCGCGGTTCACTTCTTCAAGGCGGACCCGATGCAAACCTATTTTCTTACAACCTGTCATCAAACTCGGCACGCGATCACGTCATCCCCGTGCCCGTGTCTCATTCGCGATTGCAACATTGTCACGAAAGTTCCATCAAGACGAAGGCGTCGCTGTTATCGGCCGCAATAACGTATATTAATTTCTAAGGTGACTTATTTTCCCGGCTCTTGCATTGGTGCCCCCCTTCCTTGATAATCACCTTGACTTTTACTACCTGCGTGCCGCGTTTTGTTGGTTTGCTAGTATGTTTCTTCGTTTTTCTTCTTTTTGCTTCTGCCAGTCGGCGAAGGCCGAGTGCCTTTTAACACATTGTATGCCGGTGGCATCTGAGGCATTTAAAACTGTAGGTGAAGAAAATATTTAAAATTTTATACATTATTGTAAAACACTAAAATTGGTTTGCATATTCATTATATGCAATTTAACGATAACGAAAAATAGAAACAAACAAATCGCCAAACAAAAGAATGTTGTATTATCGCAAACCCGGCGCTAAAGCAACAGACTTCCAAACCCGCGTTTTCGCGGGGCCGGCATACAATGTGTTAACACTTGGCATGCGGGTATAATTCGTCGCCGAATTACGCGTGCAGCGGGCGTGTTTTCGTGAATCACGCGGAAGTTTGGTTACTCAGAAAAATCGCAGTAAATCAAAAACTACTTCGTTTTTATGAACGAAACTTTTTTTATTTTACACTTAAATATGTGCTCTATGATTACTTAAGAAGAAAAAACGACATTTTTTTGAACAGTATCTTTTTTATCGTATTTATACGATACCCGCTCCTCAGCACAGGTCTACTAAAGACGTATTTTTACGTGACCCGCGCTCTAGTGACAGACTGAAAAAAACGTAAAAATACGTTATGGGTAATAAATACTTTCAAAAACAAA
The DNA here is from genome assembly GCA_033822845.1 of Tetrapedia diversipes. Taxonomy (NCBI): domain Eukaryota; kingdom Metazoa; phylum Arthropoda; class Insecta; order Hymenoptera; family Apidae; genus Tetrapedia; species Tetrapedia diversipes. Next base: position 180,741 of record JAOPTO010000886.1, read on the forward strand.
CCAAAACTCTTCGCCTTTGTGGAGTGCGTATATGAGTGTATTGCCTGCATATTTTCAGAAAGAATTTGAAACAAAGTAATTTTCTATTCATTCTCCCCATCCCAAAAACTACTTGAGCACTCGCCGTCAAGTACTCACTCGCTGCCGGCTGAACGGAAAGGACATAGGAATATCGGCACCAAGCTCGTGTTAACACATTACCGACCGGTAGCCAATTAATCGGCTTTTTGTCACCAACGCTTACCGACTGGTAACCGATTAATCGGCTTTTCGTCACTAACGCTTTACCGACCAGTAGCCGATTAATCGGCTTTAAGCTATTTCTTATTGGTAGTAACCACTGTAATACATAAAATGAATATAATTTAGCGTTAACCCCTTGACATACGAATTAAATGGAACTTGATGCGACCGAAAAATACCATTTAATTTCGCTCAACTGAACGGTTACGTGAAGGCTGAGAAAGAGTATATTTTATTTTGAAATTTGGATTTTTCATTCAGATTGATGTTAATAAAGAGCATCTAAATAATATTAAAAAATAATAATCGACGCACGAGTGAAGCAACTATGTAATCTAATTGTATACTGCACGGCGTCCGCCGAAAAAAGCGCTTGACGAGTCTGACTCGTCAAAGTCTACAGTGGCCCGTAAAATGAATGACGAGTCAGACTCGTCATTGTATGTCAAAGGGTTAATATAATGAAAATAAAAGATTTTATTAAATTTTATTAAATGTAATAATAACAGAAAGTAGACAATTTTGTTTGAGAATATGAAACTCATAGAGACTCTCGCGCGATAGGCTAAGCCAAAACAGAGCCGACGCCAGGGAGAATCCGTGGCTGAGCGGCCGGTTGAACGTGTGTATGCTGTTGAAATGCTAGCGGTCGGTAAAATGTTAAGGGTTCAGAAAATGGGACGTGGGAAAAGGAAGTGGGCGATTGGAAGGTGGAGAGAAAAATTCAGGATAGGGAATTTACTGGTAGAAATGGTACTGGCATTTACTGTGGTCACCCAGGTGAGTTAGGCTCTGACCCAGGGGATACGCGATGATCAGGCCCAGACCCCGTGGCTATAAACCAGAGCCGGTTTCCATAATACATATACAGTGGCTCCAAAAAGTATTCGTACACTGTATTATAAAGAAATTCATCTGCTTCTGAAATTCTGATTTCAATGAAATTTTATGTGTACAGAGCATGGTGTGTCCTACGTGGAGCAATTTTTTTGGCGGCAAAATATCTTTTAAGGGGGCTGATAACGAATCTCAAAGTTTCAGCGATTTTTCTCGCTTTGAATTCAAGCTTTTCTGTTTCTTTTTTACGATAGGGCGATAGAGTATTAAAAATTAAACATTTTCTATTTGAAAGTTTTGCTTCATCAAGTACCATTACAAAGTTATATTTAAAAAATGAGAGGAAATTCAGAAACATCAACGCTGGTTTCACCCTTTTAAAATGGCATTACGTATATATACGTATACTATTACGATCTATGTACCCACAAAGTTTTATTAAATACTTCTATCAGACTCAGAATTTCAGGGTTAAACAAATTTATTTGTGACATAGTGTACGAATACTTTTTGGAGCCCCTGTATAGGAAAATTCTATTTTAATGATTTTAGTAGAGCGAATGATGGGACTCAGGTGTGAATAAATAAAAGTGAAGTGATTAGAATATTAATAAATGTATATTTAAAACAATTTAACAATAACAACTTAAACGACTTTACAACTTCACAACTTCAACGTTTCAAATCACACTCTTTTTACGTTCACAGTCAAAACCTTTGTCCTACGTTAGTCAAACACTTTCTGCTACGCGCTCGAATTTTCCCCGTCATATTTTCTTCCAATCACTCGCTTCCTTTCTGTCTAATTGTCAACCTTTCTCACTCGATGCATTCGGTTACTTTCACCCAAAATTTCTCAGTCGCTACGTTTTCTCAAGTGCTCATCTTTCACACCTTAGAAACATTCGAGCCAAAACATTCTGCGTTCACACGACAATCGTCTAACTCAAGTACTCTTCAGACTTTCCCGAACTCGCATCCACTCGATCGCATTCCTACACATATAAATAATTATCAATCCCTAACAGTCGCGACACCTCGATTAAGATAATTACAATGCAACCGCACGGTCTGCGTGTTTCCGCTCGCGTCACGAATCTCCAAGTGGTCGAGAAAACGGGGAAAGTAACGAGGGAAGGAAAACGAAACTCTGTTGGTTGTCTAGACGCAGAAAAGCCGGTATACGGGGTGGCCACGGAGAAAATACGATATCGTTGAAAGTGCGCTTGTTCGCGCGAGTGAAAGAAGGGCCGCAATGCAATTAGCGGCGGTCTTCGGCAGTTTATCATTCATGAGCGGCGTTGAATGCAAGTTGTGCCCCGAAAGAAAGTGCTGTCTCGCATATTAAATACTGTGTCTACTCTCTCGCGCTAAGAGAGGTCAACTTTATTTTCGCGTTTGAATTACGTTACCGATCATAAGAGTACCCAAGTAGATAGTTAGTTAATTTGCAATGATGGTACATAAATGTTAGTGAAATTTGAAAATTGGTAATTGGAACAATAAATGGTTATAGAAATTTATGTTTTTGTAAATGCATGATTTTTTCTTACATGTTAAAAATATATATTATGTAGACATATACATGCTAATGCGGGGAAAAATAAAGAAAACATTTCTTCCATTATATTTAATTTTTAATCCCTTCTTATGATTTTTTTTTAAGATCATTATTCCGTTGATCTAGATTCTTTTTCTGCCTTCTGAAGTGACTTATGCTCTTTTTATAAACCAGTATATTTAAGTTTTTATTCTTTCGTCAAATTGTATCTGTCATCAAAAAAAAATTTCCAATCTTTTCTAAAATTTCCATTACTTACTAAGATATTAAAAAATAAATATGTAAAAGGTCGTATATTTCCTTTTTACCTAAATGCATAAAAAAGCTTGAAGAAATACGTTAACGCTAGAACTACCAAAGCAGTCAAACTTACTAATTGGTAATTATTTATAGCAACTATAAAGTTCACTATGATAAAGCTTCCAAAATTTATTATGATTTTCGCAGATGATATAAATAAAAATTTGTTTTTTATTTTTTCATGTAATTTTCAGTTTAATCTCTTCCATGCACACAAGTACACTTTAATTGTCGGTAGTTCTAGTGATAATTCAGTAGAATACCCTTTTAATGAATTAAGACCTTGAAAAGTGTTACTGTTGAACACGCTTAACCTAAAATTTCAAAAACAAGCAAGTGTTTTAGGTACTTTCGAGCAGTAATACACGTTCGACCGCGATTCCGTTTTGCGAGCACGCTTTCTCCACGACGCGATGCTACGCGAATGGTCACTCGACCGCCTTCCGGGACTTTCATTTTTTCCAACTGCTCGCCCGCGAATTAGGATGATCGAGAGCCATTCGACCTTTTCGAGACGTGCAGCTGCCGCCGAGGGATCCGCATTCTTCGTTCCGCTTTCACATTTTTTTTTACGGCCCATCGTGCAAGTTTTCGACTGCTCAGGTGACGTCTCCTTGCGTTCGATCAGGATCGTTGCTCCCTTTTCCGTTTATGGCCGTCGAGGAACACGATTTTGTATCTGGAGCAGAGTCGTTGGTAATTGTGCGTGGAGTAGAAAGTGCGTACATGTGACAGAGAAATGTTGGATGTTAGGAAACAATATGGTTTGCTGGTTGAAATACCACGCAGTAGAATATTTTTTCTTCGAACAGCCGTTATCCAAACATTAGTGTTACTCAAACCTTTTTCCATTTGATTATTCATTATTTGAATGACATATTTCCCATTACAGCACTAGTTAACGTGTTAATAATGAATTGTTAATAATTTAATGTAAGTTAAGTATTATAAGTATTTTAGGTTCTCTAATAGTCTTGTTGTAAGTTAAGTATTTTAAGTATTTTAGTTTGTCTATATTACCATTTTCTATAATCAGTTTATAATGCTGCTTTATATAAACGGTTTTATTTAAAACACAATTTACATTCTATTATATTTTTTTTTATTAAGTAAAGTTTTTTTTATTACTTATGAAATGATAAATTAAAAATAATCTAATGTGCATACTAAATTTCATGCATTACAAGATAGGCGTTTACGATTATCATATTGTTGATGTCTTGCATGACGCAAGATTTAAAATATTAAAGTATGAAAGATTAAGACATATTTCATATATAGATTTCATCGTTAAGATGTAGAGTTGTAATATAAATCTCTTTTTATTTTGTACTTGATGTACATGCAAAGTATTATACAAACAAACACGTGTATATTTTTCTCTATTTTCTTTTATATGTACATAGTATTTAAAATTCAACATTAATCGCTTGGTGTTTTATTATGTAGAAATTTCTTCACCCTAACCCTTTTGTATGTGTTGTATAGTCAGTTTCAAAGTATAAATTTACTATTACGCTTACTATAAGACAGGAATCTCACGTATTTAATAGTATAGTTGTCGCATACATACATAGAATGCAATTTTATACAGAACCTCGCGAATGCGTCGACAGTGCCAAGTGCACTTCTCGACTCCCGGTTTGGGATTAAAAAAAAATAAAAAATTCTTCGGTCATAGGGTCGAGGACCCCTTCAGTAACACTACAGTTAGGTCGTCTATCGATGTTTGCACGTTTGCAACTTGCAGCTTGCACGTTTTTTTTTTACCTCCTCCACCATGTCTGTTTTTATAACAAAGGTTTTACTTATTACTATAGGAGATCACTTTTTCTTAAAAAAAAATATGAACACCGAGATTCGACGTGTAATTTGGATAATGCCAGTGTTGAAGCACACAATGCCCAAATACGGTCGTTGCCCCTTACATGGTTTATAACACGGACGCGGAATGAAGGCTATTTTTGATTATTAATAATTTTAAACAATACCTCCCAATCTTTCACATCACTCTTGAAAAATACTCACAATTTTGCCATCAATAACAACAGGACTCCCACTACCCATAGGCAATAGCTTAACACTAGATTGCCGGAGTGAGTCAATTTGACTTACATATGATTTTGTCAAGTTCAAGTATCATATGAAAGGAATACAAGTAAGGGTGTTTGTGCTAAATGTAATAAAAGAATCTACGGAAAATGTATTTTAAAAACAGAATATATGTATAAAAATTGTTTTGAATAAACTTTCTTTAAAATAAAATTCTATTTTTTTTTAAACTTTAATTTTCATGTTTGAATCAAATTGACTCGTTTCAGGCAAAGTAAGTATATATCCAATATTTGGCAATCTAGTGTTAAATCAATCACACGCAACACAAGTTTATAAAACACCGGACTCAGGAAGACGAGAGAAAGGATCACATAACCTTCAAAACCACGACTTATATCATACGTACCATTAAGTTCAAATAAATTAAGTGTTGAGTTTTTAATTTTTGTTAATCATGTTATTTCCAAACCGGTTAGTTGTGATTAATTTCACGCTAATCAACATCCGGAAATCAACGTTACGATCGGGTGTAAAGTGGGATTTACAACTCCATTATATTTTTCGAAGGAATTGCGTGGACTTGAACGTAATAAGTTCTATTGTTTAAACTATTGAGCTAAATAATTGTAGAATTTAATTTGAATTTACTTTTAACAGGATAACTGGAGCATTAATTAATTGTTTTGTTTTTTCTGTGTTACAGGTGAGTGGATTAAATATAGACTATACAACCTCTGATTAAGAGATAGTGGTGGTGAGTCAAGCTCCAGACTTAATTATCCGATTAAATAAACATTTCTGTTGATAGTACAGAAGTTTAAAATGACACAGTTTTTAACTTTTGTCTGTTTCTTTGTCCCATTTAACCATGGAAGGTTAACCATGTAGTTAAAAGTGAGAATCATTCGGGATAAAAATAAATAAAATAATCTAGAATACTTCAGAATTTGCCAATTCCGTTATTCCATGAAATTTCCGTAAGATATAAAAGATTCACAGGAAGTAAAATTTTATCTATTTTAAGGTGATCGCTTTTACAGAATTCCTATAATTATCAGTAATCCAATTCTTTCTGCTGTCCCGCTTTCTATTAGTTATATTTAATTAGTATTTCCGTGAAGTTTGGATTTTTCAGTCACAAATATAACCTACCAAAATTTCGAATAAAGATCTAATTTTATTATATCGTTAGGATAAAGAGTATTTTTAAATGTCTAAAATTCAATTTTAGCTGTTGCAAGAATAATTTCGTTAGAACAAGAATGAGCGTATACCGGAAATAAATCATTTCCAAATAATTATTTAATCGAACTACTTTTTACACATAAAGTAATAAATAGAACGTACAACTTATATTTATGTAAGTTTCTGTGCATAAGGCAACCAAGAAATTTAACTCTCTAATATAGTTAACATAACTAAATCGGAACGAAGTAAAAAAATATTTTACTTAAAATCAAATAACAAAATAATACAGAACAAATCAACTATTTCAAATTAACTAATATTAATGCGATTACTTTGAAGTAACTTCTAATAAAGTAATGTGATGTATAATTTTTAACATTATGTTTGAATTACTTCATTTGATTTGCCTAATCCTGCATTAAAATGTGGTTGCATATATTAGTCGTTTTCAGAATTCAAAATTTCCAAAAACATTCAAATCGCAGGCTCAAAATAGAAGTTTCTTACATAAATAACAAGTCGTAGCCTTGATTCAAACCAGTCCCAAACTTTAAACCTCCACCGACTCCTTCAACTTCGTCTCTCGCATTTCATATTCAACCACAACCGATGAACGTCTCCCCCTCTAATCCAGCAGCCTAATGCTGAATTTCAGCTGGAGCCTCGTTTAAAGGTAAAACTTGCCCGGTGATATAAAAGGATTGGCTGGCGCAGGTGGCGCGTTTGGGCCGGTTTAACGTGTCGCGCCGCGTCGCCTGGCCATCTTCATCCGTATTCCGGCGCCGAACTCGCACAACCCTGGCAGATCTATTGCCGGTCCGTCCTGACACATCGGTGCACCGCATCTTCGTGGTCGCTGGCCCGTGAGCGCGTGTACGTGCGCCTCTGCATATTATATTATCAGCAGAGGAAGTTAAGGCGGGGGGGGGGGGATGGGTTCCTGGCTGAATTCAACAGGGGACAAGGGGCAACGAGAGGAAGTCGCGGGTGCACGGTCGAAAGACGAATATTCTCGCGAGGATGAGCGCGTCTACGAGCACGGCTCCATAAATTTCGCGCCTAAGCTCCGGCGAGTCGCGCGAATGCGATGCAGTAGGGGCCGGCGGAGGAATGTCGTTGCCGATGAAAAAAATTGCCGCAGATTAATCTGGATTAGCTGCTGATAAACTGGCCATAACTCCTACGGCGAGCCTCCTTTTTGCCGGCTGAAAAGATATTAACGTCCACCACCGTTGGCTATATCACCGTAAAAATATGCTCGCCACGTCGCGTCGGCCTGACGGATCGCGGGACCCTCCGGCCTGATATTGCCTGCCCTCTCTGCTTGAATGAGAGCAGAAGAAAGAAAGAGAGAGGCAAGGACGGGGGGGAAAGGTTTTTGAAAGTTCTCCCAGAGTCTCATCCCTGCGATCGCAGTTCCTTGGACCCTTGTCTTATCATTTTTTCAGCGATTTTTGCAGCCCCGGCATTAAGTACCATTTACTTTAATATTGCATCGAGTAGGGAATATTTAGGGGTTAGATGCAGTAAGTTACAAAGGTCTTGATACGTCTACCGAATTTTAAGTGCAGTAGAACCCTCCCCAAACCGAACATAGATTATCTAAATGTTCTACTTGAATATTCTATTACTCGAACAGTCGTCTAATAAAATAATTCTTTATTTCACATAATTATGAAATCTAATAGAAAAGAACACATAGGATGCACGAATATTTAAATAATTATTCGGAAATTCTGTTATCTGAACTTTTTTGCCTCCCTATTAGTCAAATATGAGAGTCTTAGAGTCTCTACTGTATTTGATAAGGAAAAACTAGATTTTTAGATATTTAATGGACATTAATAAGTTTGTTAAATAAACTTAATATAAATGAACTGAAAACAGATCCTGGTATAAAAATTGAGTATATAAAAATCATTAAAATTTATCGTTACAATAATTCAATAATTAATATTGCTAGAATTCTAGAATTTGATAATTAATGACAGTGAAAAAGGAACGAGAAGTATTTTTGAAAAATTTTTTAAGTTAGCTGAGAACTTTGCTACCATTTCTTCGCATAAGCGTTTCATATGTATTCTCTTACAAAGCTGTGCATGCTTGTTTATAATACAACGGTACAAGGAATGTTTCTGTAGACGATCCATGTACTCCTTTCTTAAAAGATCGATAAAATATCAAACAAATAATTCGATCGACGGTTTAAAGAATCCGTTTTTAGAAAAAAACTTTCTTTTCAGCAGCGATAATTCTTCCTCGCAAAGCGAAAAGCTGCTGCATCGTGAAATGTAAAGCAAGATCGTGATCAAATTTTGGTTTCATCCACCGAAAATTATTTCTTTTACGTCCATCATCGTGTACTATTTTAAAGTGCACTGAACGAGAACGCTTCGATCCGCTTGAAACCATTTTCATACATGTCCACATCATGCCTCTCTCTCTCTCCCCCCTCCTCCTCTGTTCTTTTCTCCCTGTATTTTTATATTGATTCACGCTCGTTTGAATATGCGGTTCGTATCCGACCATAAATTATACGTCCATCTATCGAACAGCGACAGAGATTTATCATGGTTATCCCATCGTGAAATTTACTTCATGTAGCAACAATCCATCAGCGGGTGTGACTAATTAATTAAAGCAAGAAACGCGTGTATTGTGACCGGCGGGGCCCATGTGTCTCGAGCAAATAACGCGGTCACCGCTGCTTAATAGTTACTAGATGCGGCCGGAAGTTTATAAATATTTACCGTCGAACAGAGCGGCTGCGCGCGCATGCTGTAACGCGACCGAGATTCCACCTGTAATTAGCTATTTATGACAGGGGGAGGGGGGTCCGCAAAGGAACGGGCACAATTTATGCGGCCTGTCTGTGGATTAATAAATAACGGGATTTATCATTATCCTCGGACGCGTCACTATTATGTTTGCATTGGATCCCAGCTCGCGTGTTAAATGCGAGGGATATTATGTGCGATTTATTCCCGTTTCCCGGCGATTGACGCGCTTGGCCGGAGTTATGAAGTGTTAATCCGATGTCGCCTGATAATTATTTGTACAGCCGCAGGATATGCGTGCACGGCGCTTTCGCAGAAAACTAGATGAAATCTGATTTGTCATATTCTTCCTCTAATCGGTTGATACTGCTCTTCGTGATTTATCTCAAACATTTATGGCTAAGTTATACAAATTTATGTTTTTTATAGATAGAATATATAGTGATATAACAATTTATGAATAAGAATGATTAATTTCTAGAAAATGTTTTACTCTTTATAACTGAAACTAAATTCCCATTTAGAGTGCTTCGTTTCCAAAGTGATCAACTAAAAAACTTGCTGAACGTACATACATGTGACTATCATTAATTGATTAAATTTATTATGCATTAATTATTTGTGCAATTGATAACTTAATCAAATAAATTACCTAAAAAGTGCACATTTTACCTTATTTTGTAGCTGCAGCTATCGAGTAGAATAAGTATAAGTATTAACCCTTTGCACTCCTTCGTCGAGCATGACACGGCATCAGTTTTTATCACAGTAACTCATATATAAACAAATATAAGTTACAACAAAGCTTATATATACAAAATTTATGTTTAATGTAGTTAATAAAAAAAATCAGTACCACTTAAGAAATTTTATTTTTAAGTAAATTTCAAATAAAGCACTTAAAACATTAGGGAGATATTGGCAACAAAATTGAAAAATAGTTCAGAGTACAAAGGGTTAACGATTAAAGATTTTATAATTATCAACAATCTTACTGTCACAAATCTTGCTTTTCACTTTTTCAAAAAGATTCTCTCTACTATCTCATACACGCTTGTCTTACACCCTATATTTTTTCACGTATTCATTCTCTTTCTTACGAATACTTTACTGTTCTCACTCGATACATTCGGTCATAATCACTCAAAATTCCTCAGTCTTGTGTCATTTGATGTACTCGTCATTCACGCCACGGTTACTTTAAACAACCTATCGTTCGCTCTTCACTGACGTTTCTCAAACATTTCATTCGCTCGTCTATTGCTCGACCCCACTTTATCCATTCATATCCTTCCAGTAGTATACGCTGAAACTAGTCAGACGGCAATACAGATGCACGCATAAGCAGTGAATTTTCAAGCTTCATTTTTGTAAGAAAGAAAATATCGTACATAAACATCTTATTTGTAGGAAATTATTTTATTGGCCGATGGGCTTTTACCTAAATTACGAGCTAGTGCAACGACTTATATTAACGCACCGTGAACTATATACTCTGAACTATCTATGAACTCTATCTCATGAACGAACTAACGAATTCTTAACGAACTGACGAATTAACCCTAATTATCGCGAGTCTTCCTATTTATCTATCTCGAGCCTGATAGGCGGTTCCTGTCCTTACCAATCAGGACCTTCGGAAAAATGCCCGCCTTCGATATCCCCACGCGTTTGCTTCTAGGATATCGGCCGTCCACATTTTCTTCGGGGATCAGGTTTACGGCCGCGACTGTTTATCCCTACAACGCAGGCGTTGTTTAAAACGGCGCCGGAAGATAACGCGACCCCGAAAAAATAACACGGCGACACCTCGAAACCTAATCCGCGGTCGCCTAAAGAAAGCAATGGCAATCGGCATTCGTTATTCTTTGCCGCTCTCCCCTATACAAAGGCTCCATTGATTACTAAATTGCCTACATATTCTACATGTTCAACTTATCTTTTCTTGATAAATGACATCTCGCTCACTTGTACTACTTATTTCTGGATATCATTATAGAAGAATAATAATAACAACAATGGGATGAGTAAAATCTAATGAATTATTCCGTTAACAAGAATTTCTGTTGATTACCATATATTCGTAACCACATATTTAACAGCCACTGTTTGCGGTCGGTGTAGATGCGAGATCAGTATATCGCTCTCGAAATCCTTCCAATTTTAATAATTCTCCTTGCTCAGCGAAAGTTTGCTCTTAACGAGGAGGTTGATTTTGTGAGTTGTTCTAGGTGTCAAATTGATTGAACGACAGAGTTGGTATGTTACCGTTTACTGCTTACGCTTATGTTCTCCTTCTGCTTGTCTACGTACTTGAATCGCAAATATATAATATTGTTTTCAAAGGCATACCAACAAATCTAAAACCCTAATTTAGAGCGTAACAGCCACACTTTATGTGTTGCACACGACATAACAGATCTCAGTTTCACATTTCATCGCTAATACCCTTCGCAAACAGTTCACTCGGTCTAACACTCCAAATTGATCCATCTATCGGTAATCTTTGATAGATCCATTATCGTTTGGTGCGCGAAAGAAGAATTAATAAACCGATCTATCGGTGATCGACAATCGTTTGCGTCAGAAGCCGTTGGTAAATCCACGGGATAAGGGTATCGTCTGTTGGTGATTGGCATAATATCCTTTTTCTATATCCTTCTCCCAGCTCGGATCTACGCGGAACGCGAGCGAAAATAGAAAAAGAAGAAGAAGAAGAAGAAGAAGAAGGGTAAAGGATTTCGCTGTGCTAGACGCGTCGGATCACGTGGTGAGTTGGGTTAAATTGACGGGATAACGGGCGATCGTGTCTGAAAGCTTAAAGTCTGCCACGAAAGTGATTACCAGCTTGCTGCCTTGGTATACATACAGTAACGGACAAAAGTTTAAGACCAAAGGGTCAAAGAAAATAAATTAATTAATTGTCAAGAAATAACAATATAAATAAAATTTGTATTCTATGCTAATTAGGGGTGTGCGGGTACCCGAAATTTAGGTCGGGTCCTAAAAATTTGTAAAATTCGGGTATCCAACAGTGAAGTCAGGCCGGGTCGGGTCGAGTCGGGTCGAGTCGGGTCGGAATTCCGAATGTTTGTAAAATTCGGGTACCCCACAGTGAAGTTAGGTCAGATCGATTCAGGTCGGGATCCTGAAAAATTGTAATATTCGTGTATTCGAGTGTAATAAAGATGGCTCGGACGCCACAAAATTTAAGCGAAAGATTATTTTCTATCGATGACAATATTGTCACAGCTACAGGATCTAAATTATTAACAGAAAGAGTGGAGCAGTTATGTTTCTTACATTCCAATTTGAAAATAAAATAATATTCACATTTTCCACCATGAGATATTTAATTTTCTTCATTTTACATTTCATTGTGATATAAAATGCAATGACCTTAGCGAATTCGAAAATTTTGCTGAAATTCTCAGTTGAGAAATTATTAAGATACCTCGCATTCATTGTCCTTAATAAGTCCCTAACTGTATGATACTGTTATTGGATTCCAACCGTTAGAAATCACCTTTATTAGATTCGGATACATCAATATTACAGTTTTTCAGGATTCTGACCCGATCCGACCCGAATTTAATTTCAGGTACTTGACTGGACGGAAACCCGAACTTTACGAACTTTCGGGACCCTACCCGATCCCGAGAATAATTTCCTGACCCGATCCAAACCGACATTTCGGGAATCCGCTCACCCCTAATGCTAATCAATGAATAATGTTCTACCATAATGACAATAAAAATGAGTAGGTAGACGATAATTGCGAAACATAAAATTATGTTTTACATTGCTCTGACCTCTTAACCAGTTAACCGGGGAATTTATTTTTAAAAGTTCCTCATGGGGCGCGTAATTAAAATCAATTGAGGCATACTGGTGATATAAAGGAAACATACCACTAAATAATATTTGTAATACACTTTACTGAAATTTTAAGCGTTTATATTGAATGGTAATTTTTTATTTTTCACGCGGTGTATACACGTTAACCGCATCGAGATAAAGATTTCGATTGACGTGTATACACGTAGTTAACTGGTTAAACTTTTGTCCGCAACTGTATACACTTTTGTTTCCAACCATCGTCGGCTCGGCTCGGCTCGTCATTAATAACCCGATTGAGGCTGGCTGCGCGGGGTAAAAGGTCGCGCTAACGAAGATCCGCAAACCTTAACGAGTGTCTACCACCTCGAATTAGCGGTCGAATTTGGCCGCGGTTCGCGGCTACCTTCGTGTATAAAGCTCTAGCTGTCGATGCACGTCGCCCTCTTAATTGTTCTTCCGGTGATCACGCCGGCGAGAAGGGTTTCCTTCATTGATGACGTGCTGAGAATCGAGAGAGGCCTTATTGTTGTTGGCGTGATATAGGAAACAGCTCGTAGGACAGGGTTGCATGGTCTGGATCGGGATTCGTGATTTTATTTGAAAATACGAGGAACAGAGAGGTGTAACTATGGTTCTACAGACGATTTCGGTATTTACCGTTGGTACTGTGTACGCTGTAGGCTGAGAATTTTGATTTTGTTCTAAGGAAAATGTAAGAATTCGGAATTTTGTTGCCATAGACAAATTTTCGCTCGGTTATCTGACAATTGAAATCAACCTTAAATAAAGCTTGTGTTAGTTTTAAATTTGTAGCAAATTTCGCATATTTGATAGGTGTGTATTTTTTTTATGTAATTTTTACATTGCAACTCCTTCCTTTCAAGTTCACTGATAAGGAAGCATAGAAGTTTATTTAAAATATTACAATTACTATGGAACATGTTACATACACTTAAATTATTTGTTTATTAGTCGATTAGAAAAGAAAAAAATCCAATAAATAAATTATTATAAAGGTTTTCCAATTTTGAGAAAACGAATTTCTAGTTTGTTGTAAAATTAAGGTAAGAAGTTGTGAATATTGTTAATTAACATCTTCCTTATATTTACTTCAGAATTAGAAGTAGTTTTAAAAGAAGACAACGGAAGCTTAGATAAAAACTAATTCTAAAACTGTAATAGGATTATAAATAAAATTTGTTATACATTTGAAAATTATTGATAGGCTTTTGTTTTTAATGCTAATTTGCATTTATCACTCCGCATATACCTGTGTATGTGCAAGTAAGGACACCTTCACAAAAGTTTTATTAACACGCATGATCTGCATCCGCTCTACCTACATAATTAAAAGGTTTCTATTGTAAAACAATAACGACTGAGTTCTTCACCCATACTTTTCTGTATTCATTAAAATGTATATCGATAAATACATTGCTTTAAGGTACCAACGTGGTGTCAGCTATTTCCAGTGACAGTTTTATAGTTATTCTCTTAAAAATATTTTCGCTTAAAATAAATGATTCCATATTTTGTATTTTATGCTGCGTTCAAAATTTATTGCTCGACTTTGAGATTCACAGAAATGAGAATATGATTTCATACTTGGGACACATCTGCTTATACCCGGACAAGTAATATTAGCCTTAAATCTTCTACCACAACCATTTACATACAGTATATACTGATATAATATCGTGCTTTGGATTTTTAATGTCTACAATTATCGGTTTACCGATACCATATTTTATAGACAGTAACAAATCTTTCGGTTTTAAAGACGTTATGGTTCCATAACTGCATACTATGTTAGACAGGCGAAAATTATTGCCAGGATGCTTTTATCTGCAAGAGAAATAGCACTATTCGTGCACCGAAGTACATATTCAAATAACTAGTTTTGCACATAAAACGTAACTAGCTGTGTACCTAGATGTATAATCAAATAATAAGTAAATATACAAAATCGCAAAATTACAATTCTGTTTTGAATTAGTTTATCTAATGGTTACAATTTTTTTTTTACTTTAATCTACATCCAATCATTATATTTATTTAACTTGTTTCATTAATTGCGAGGTAAATCTTAAATTTGCCACTTGTATACGCATTTCAATGATTAAATTTTTAAATACAAGATAATGTATTATCTTGTGTCATAAAGATATTTTTGAAAGTTAAGTTGATGGAGGTAAATAGTAACTTTCTACAACGTGTTTAGTGAGATTGGTTAAATAACGAAGCACTTACATTTCGTATTCAAATTTATTCTATCATTTTCTTTTTCTGCATACACCAATTAATAATATTATTCTTCATATTGAATAACGTAGTAAAATATTTTTTGTCATACTTTCTTATGAAATATTACGAAATTTCAAATTAAAACGGGCACTCTGTGTTTCATATGTACAACTAACGAAATTTTTATTGCACCTTTCACTGCATGATTCCTTTATAATTCAAGGTTTAAACTAGCTAACAATCTTAAAAATATTTCAATAATTTCCTAATGATCTTTCAAATTTACTTAACTCTTTAAAATATTTTTAAGTGCAAGTCTATCAAAAGAATTCGTATTTTCCTCTCGAAATATAAATAATTGACCAAAGTCTGTCTACTTCATCGATACGACGTAGATCCGGAACGGTGTTCAATTTATCCGAATTAGTCGGTGCAATTAGGAAAGTATCAATATTAATTTATTATAATCGATTTAAATGGACAGCGCACGGCTTGATTAGTTTGCCGTGTGCTCGTTGTGTTTGAAGTGCACTCGCGCTTAATTAAATCGGCCAATCGATATTTCGTGATTGCGCGATTCAGATACGCTGCTGACCGGACGTCCTGTCGGTGATTCTTAATGCTGGCAACGTTTCACTCGAAAGATTTCGCCTTCGAGTTGGGAATTATCTGTTTGTTGTGTTCCCTGAAACACGATTCGACGCTGTGCCATGAGTTTCCATTTTCTCACTTGTTGCGACACGCTTATTATAGTTTCGCTATTTGCGATTTCTTATTTATGAGAAACTTGAACAGAGTTTCAGGGAAACTCTGACTGTTGCAGGTAATCTGTATTTGTAACAATTCTTGACATATACAGAGGTTATGCTATGCATATTCATGCACCTGTGTTTCCCAATATAACGCTGTTTGATCACCTTCTGTAATATGCATAGTTCATCTTAACAGCGCAGAATCTCTGTCTACGTATAAAATGTTATTGGGTGATTGGAAACTGAATCAAAATGATATCTGCTATTAAGTGACAACAAATTTATGTATTATATAGTTACGCTTAATTACTTAATATTATTAATTACTATTATGTATAGTAACAACTGTGTATGTACATTTAATTAAAATATTTCATTATGTAGTATCGTAATTAATTTTAGAACATAAGATAAAGTAAGGTGTGAACAGCGGGATTTCAGACCTGCTTGGGAAAAACCCTTGGCGACGCGCGAGGCCCTCGGAAAAATGCCCAAATATGGTTATACTTGAGGAATTTTTCCGAGGTACGTGGTGGGAAAAAGGCCAAGGGTAAGCAACAGTTTTCGCTGGCCGAGTAGAGTTGAATCGGACGTTATACCGAACAGAGTTGAACCGGACGTGATACCGTGTAGAGTTGAGTTAGACGTGACACCGTGTAGAGAGTTGTTAATTAAGTAAATTAAGTAAAATTTATACATAGCATTGTAATTATGTTCCTATAATCAATAAATATTATTATTATTGTAACACTACAATTATGTCACATTTACAGCTGTTGTACGTGTATATTATTTGTTTATTTTACTTATTTTATTCCCAGCGTCCACATTTGTAATGCATACTTTTCTTTATATTAATGCAGTTTCAACCTCCAGAAGGAGGTTATTCTGCAGACTTTATTGCATACGATACATTACAACTACATTGTTGGTTTTATCCTAGTATGTAGATTATTCGTCTATGACATTTAACTATTATCTACAATCTTTTAGGAATGAGTATAGAAGATTACATATAGCACTTGTAGGTCTGTACAATAACACATTACGTAATAGGGGAACCTCGTAAACTCAGATCATGAGTAAATTTCACTCTGCTAATGTCAGATAAAGGACACGGCCACAGGATGTGATCGATATCTTGTTTCTCATATCCACATGTGTAAGCAGGATCATTTACCACATTAATTTTGGCAAAAGAAAAATTAATACTATAATGACCGAACTATAATGATCGAATTCGGTTGATGGTTACGATAGTTTCTCGAGATAAATTTTTCCCCATATATCACGGTTTACTTCCTTCATCTTATAATCTAATTTGCTTTTCTTGATTGTCATTAATTTAAAATGTATAACGTGTAATTAAATAGAAAGTTATGTAATATTTTTCTATGTTTAAAATTGTAATTTCTGTAAAAGTTAATTAATTTCATCGTGAATCTTTTAACGTATAAATGTTTCTAAAATAGTGTTGAGATATATCATTCGCGTGCGTGTTTATTTGATTCATTTGGGTATTTAAACGAGAATTCTAATTTCAAGTTGAAAAATTACAGTCCCTCAAGCAGGGAAAATTTAACATAAAACATCTGTTTCGCTGGAACAGTTACAAGCTGAAGGTGTTTGGATAAAATATGTGCTGCATAAAGTTTGTTACAAATTAAAAATTCACAGTTCTTTGTCTTAATTTATTCACTGCATGGAGAACGCTTCAACATAACGAATTCACACCAGCTTCTCGCAATTGTTTAAGAGCTCGGACGTTTATCAAAACTTCATGCAACGATACGAGGAATAAACGTACAGTTTTAAAATTACAATCTCTCTATTAACCCCTTCCGCGGCGATAGCTGGATTGATATAATGAACCATATTGATGTTTCTCCTTTGCACTAAATATTTACCATTATTTAATTAAGTTTCGTATACAATTTTGTTGTTTATAGTAATTTCACTATCATATGAAGATCGGAACGTATCGTTATCATTATTAATGTATCTTTGTTATAGTCTTTTTAAAACTATGAAATAAAAAGTTACAAAATTATGTAAATTATGAAACTATGAGATTTATACTGTATAATAACAACTATCATAAATACGAAAAAATGAAAACTATATTAGGTTAGCCGTATCCCGCGTGCTTGCTTCAAAATCGGCAGATTTTCAAACAAACTTTTATCCCTTATTTTACCCCCTTGGGGGTTGACTTTCTAAAAACGTTGAAACACGTATTTCTTTATTTCTAACCAAAAAGCTAAATGTCAGTTTTCATAATGTTTGTTCCAAAATCGGTGAATTTTCAAACAAATTTTTATCCCTTATTTTATCCCTGTGGCAGTTGATTTTCCAAAAGTGTTTATTGGGAATGGGGTTTTATATTGCTAAATGAAATAAACTCTTATTTGTGAAATAATACTATGATAATTTATTGATACTTTTATGTAGCACGAGGAAGGGCAATTTTGACCGCACCTAGCGAGTTTTGTCACAAGACTAGCAGAACGCAGTGGTCGAAATTCTTACAACCCCGTCCGGGTCCTTCAGCCCCATTGTTCTGTTTCTCGATGTTTTCGAACTTTCTAAAATGCCAGATGTGGCTTAGCTTCTTGGAAGAAGCCCTTGAGAAAGTACGTTAAGAGAAAGCTGGTTTATGGTTAATTTTTGCTTCGTAGTATTTCTATATTCAATTTCCAACAATGTTGAAACACCTATTTCTTTACTTCTAACCAAAACGCTAAATACCAGTTTTCATAGTCCTTGCTTCAAAATCGGCTGATATTCAAACAACCTTTCAACCCCTATTTAACCCCCTTAGGGGTGCAATATTAAAAAGCCCTTCCTTAATGGATTCCTGCGTCGTAAAAGGAACCCATTGTTTAAATTTCATGTTTATAGCTTCAGTAGTTTAGGCTCTGCGATGATGAATGAGTCAGTCAGTCAGGACATGTTATTTTATATGTGCAGATAATCAAAATTACGAAGTCAAATGTTATAGGATATTTTGCTCCTTTGAAGCTTTTCATACTATCACAGGAAAGTAAATATATTTATCCTTTGTGTCATGGATGATGCAGTAATAGCCGAGCAAGAGTTAATCATCGTGACTAGTATTTCGAGGTGATATGTCCCTTGAACGTAGAGCTTTCTAATCGTACATCAAGTTCTACTATGCTGAAAAGCAGAACAGATATTTCATTGTTATCTATGGAATGTATTATGCCAGCAACACCGAGTGTCTAGAGAAACAATAAATTTATAGGAGCTGCGTCTAAAACTACTTTGGGATCGATAGCAACCGGAATGTCGAAAATTCCTATTCACGCTCGAATTTACGTAAACTTGATGCGGATAGTTTACACCGTATCTGATATCCCTAACAAAAGCCATAGAAATCCTGGTGTGTTAATTACATTCCTCTGTGACGATACTTCATTTAACGTCGTCATTTATTTCTGATTGGTATTTAGACTTTCATTAAATATGTAATGCTTTTTTAACCCTTTGCACTCGAAAGGTGACTGTTAATCGTCTCACAATATTGATTTCAAAGATTTTCAAGGGCAAAACATTTACTAAGATTCACTTATATTAAACTTCATTTAGTTTAGTTAAGTCGTATACTAAAATTTACTTATATGACTGTTTAACTTCCAGGTCTGATTAATAAACAAACGAAGTAAAGTCTGAAAATTTATGAAACTATCACTTGGCGACTAACAGGCGCCTCTCGAGCGCAAAGGGTTAACTATTTAAGGCATCAAGATGTCTACTATTATTTTTCATATCTTTCATTCTTTGTGTTTTGTTTGCGTTATTTCAATAGATCCTTGAGCTTAACTGTCTTGGTATCTTTCGATTTTTAAATTACAATAATTTTACTAAATAGTGAGCCGTATTTTATTCTATCAGTTATTACAAGCTGATTTCTTTCGAGGATGTGTACTATTCAAAAATATTTAATTGACTGATTGACATAACATTTCTAGGACCTAGTCCTGAGGTGACGGTAAAAAGCCCATGTAAGGGCTGTTGCCTCAATGATGTACAGGTAACCCTCCTGTAACACGGCAGATAGGTTCCTAGAAAATGTCGTGTTGTGTGAAACCGTGTTGTATGAGACCCACAGCCAGTACAAAAACGGGGGTTACGTTCCGAAAACTTATTAAAAACAAATTTTGTTTTTAATTCTACATAAACAACTTAATTTTTACTAAAAATATAATTGTGTGTACAACATAAAACAAAACAAAAAAAAACACAAATATTGTTTTACTTTAATGCAACTTCAATTTAATAAATTTCTTCATCGTCACTGTTCAGTATAATCGACGAAGAACGTTTTTTCGGTGGAATGATATTGCCTTCACTTTCAGAACTTTTTTCTTCATTTAAAATTCTTGCACCTTCTTCCCCCTTAAAAAAATTTGTAATTTCACTTTGCTTGCTGGCTCTTACCAGGACATTGTAAATTTCTCGCTATGGTGCTAAATAGTTTTGCAGCTTCGTTTTGAATTTTCTGCTTCTTTCAGGGGAAGAGTTTGCATTCAAGAAAAATGACAAGATTTTCAGCTAAGCTTAGGCCTTCTTGTCATTTTTTTTTTAATGTTAAATTATTAACTCAAACAATTAAGACGGCAAGCCTCACTTATATTAGAAGTACAGTTTTTGCAACTTTCTTATCGTGTTAGAACGAAATCGTGTTGTAGGATGCCGTGTTGTAAGAGGGTTGCCGCAATTTATGAATCGTGTTATAGCGAAACCGTGTTATAGGATGTCGTGCTGTAGGAGGGCTACCTGTACCACATTGATGTGGCATCCTTACAACTTGTCATAGGGAAAACCTACGACTGTGACAAGGTCAATCAATTGGCATCCTCGAACCGTAAAACTATAAAAAGTAAAGAACTCTATAAATGTCTGTTAACCCTTTGCGCTCAAGAGGTGACTGTTAGTCACCAAATGACAGTTTCGCAAATTTTCAGATTTTAATTATTTTGTTTATTAGTCAGATTCAGAGATTAAACAGTTAGATATGAAAATTTAGTACATCACTTAACCAAACTAAATGACGTTTAATATAGGCGAATCTTAGCAAATATTTCGATTTTGAACATTTTTGAAGTAAAGATCATTAGACGACTAACAGTCACCTCTCGAGTGCAAAGGGTTAAATTCCTTCTTGAGGGACAACAATTGATATGGTCAATAAACAAGTGTTTTAACATTTGTTATATTTATCATTTAGTCCGTTGACAATCATAATTTTTGAGAGCTACTACTCATTTGTTGATATAATTCACAAAAACAATCTTTTTCTTAGTAATCACTTTATTTGTTTTTTCTTTTTTTAGGTTAGGTTTCCATGTTTTATTTTTGTATGTATTAAAGTCTTTAATTTATAATTGACAATGGTAAATAATATATATGTAACTCTATTTCAAATTAATTTTGAGAGCAATATCTCATTTTCAGATATTATAATAACTTTTGTGCCAAATCATTTCTTATACAGTCATATCACATAAAAAGTAATTTATACGAACGTTCCTGTTATTCTTAAGTGATTATCACATAGTCATAAGTTCCTTCGTAGCGTATTCAGTACTTTGATTTATTTAACGATCTTTCTTAATGCATACCCTCCATTTGCATAAAAAAAGAACACTGCATTATTCGATGAAGAATTTCATTGTGTAGCGTAGAATAGCGTTTCCTTCGCGACGTTATTTAAAACGTTTGTTTGCGAAATCAGTACAACCGGTGAGACTTTAATGCGGTGACTGTTTCCATCGTACATTTCGTGCATTTTTAAAAAATGATTACGTCAAATTTCTGACGGAAATAAGCAGCCGCCTCGAGCGCGAGCTATATGAAGTGCCGCAGGCTTTCAAGCGGAAATTTCAGCGAAAACGATATCTGCGGAAGGAAGTTAAAAATAGTGCGCTGTTTAGGACGAGTTGATATTACACGAGTATCCATAAAATTTTCATTTTTAAATGAACACGGGGTTGGTGTTACCTTTGGGATGACTCCGTTTATTTTTTCGATTAGATCCACACAACAATTTTCACAATTGGTAAATTAATGACACTAGAATACATTTATTTAGAATACATTTACTTTGTAATTTTAATTTTCATGAATCACAGTTACTTAACACATTGTATGCCGGCCCCGCGAAAACGCGGGTTTGGAAGTCTTGCTTTAGCGCCGGGTTTGCGATAATACAACATTCTTTTGTTTGGCGATTTGTTTGTTTCTATTTTTCGTTATCGTTAAATTGCATATAATGAATATGCAAAACAATTTTAGTGTTTTACAATAATGTATAAAATTTTAAATATTTTCTTCACCTACAGTTTTAAATGCCTCAGATGCCACCGGCATACAATGTGTTAAAAGATATAGTAGTGTAGTTGAAAGCAAATGGACACATTTTGTTAACCATGAATTCTAAACACAAACAAGAAATTAATATATCTTGTTTATCAATCCAAATAAGGGATGTGTGTACCTCCTTTTCAAAAAAAGGTAGCAATTTTTTGTAGATCCAGTAAGTATAATAATAGTAAGTATTATAATTCGTCTGTCCGTTTTTTAACTTTTGTTCATTCTTTTCAAAGTATATTTTCGGACAATTTTTCCATTTTTAATTCGTTTATGTGACTTCTTAAATAATTTTGCATATGTTTTGTAGTGGCGCGCATGCTCACTCTATACATTGGTGCGATGCACGTATCTCACGAAACTATAGGGTCTAAAGTTAAAGAAGTAGAAAACTATTATAAGTAATTAAAAACTAAAGAAATCGCTAGTTCACAAAATGTATTTTAAGATCGCAGTGTATTACTCGAAGGTTTAGCTAATTCTGTCCATCGCCAACATTTCGCTGTCACCTAGCAAACGCAATAAAAAAAAAAATTTAACGTCGAAGCGTCCAAGTTAGATCAAATTTACAAATATTTAGAACACCTAAAAATTTTAAACAAAGAGAACGTCTTCTTCCCAAATGTCCTAGTATTTAAACATTTTTTTCTCTTTATTATTTCTAAACTGCCTGTTTGGGCAGTTCCTCACCTTTTTCACTATTTTTCTTAACCAGTTTAACGTTTTAAATGAATAATACAGTATTTTCGGAGTTTATAATTGAATTTATCAAGTTTGTAAGATCTTTTCATTAAACTGAGCGAAGTTGTCGTACAGATATAATCAAAAGTCTATCAATAGCTCTGTTATGCAGAAAGTTCCCGTTTTCATTTGAAGTTGAAACTAAGATATACTTGGACACGGTTAGTGTATATAGTTAGGTGAAGATCGCTGTGCAGAAAGTTTGCGTTAGAAACTTCGTATAGATAACTAGAGGTATATTTCATAATAATATAGATCTCTTAGTGATACAATATGAAATGTTATTTAACTTACGAAACACACGAACGAATAGTTACTTACAAAGCTAAAATGATATTTTAATTTGCTTAACTCATTCAGAAATATTCTATACTGTGTTAACACGTTGAACGCCACGTCACCCATATCTGGGTGACGGCTATGTTTCTTGTAAACGATTGACACTTTTCTAATTAAAAGAAGATTTTGGAGGTAATTTATACCAATTTTATTTGTAACACAATTATGATAAGTATATACGATATAAAGTAATAATAAATTATAAAGTAAATATAACATTGCGCTGTTTACAGTCTGAGTCTCGGGTTTGGGTCCTGGGAGAAACTCCACCGATTTATGCTGGGCGTTCAACGTGTTAACAGAGCATTTCATTTGCTACTTTTTTTCAGTCACTTTACAATTTTTAACACTTCCTGACTGGGAGCCTATTAATCGGCTTTCTGCATGCTTCGTTTGTAAATTTCACGTTACTTTATATGAAAGTAATACGTTCCTGAGCGATATCATATGTATACTATAAAGTAATATTCAACTATTAACAATTGTGATGTGTTTTTAAAATTGTGATTAGAATTTCAGATGTACAACATAATTGAATCGCCTTTAAATTTTAGACTTTTCCTCAAATATACGTATAATACATTTTTCAATATTCACTTCTTTTTTCATTGTTTACTTTCTTAGCAAAATTTGTAGCCTGTCTTACGTGGGAATGTCGCGGTAGGAATAGGTGTACGTGAAGTGTCGGTAGGAATAGTGTTAATTATGTAAAAAAAATATCGTTTGATAATAAAATCATTAACGATGCATTCACGCCAAAATGAGCTGGTTGCGAATGTGAATGTTGAACCTCTAACGGTCGGTAAAGTGTTAAATTTAACATAGGATTTTATTTTATTAGAGAGAGTTGGTAGGGTTCAGGTGTAGGCGTAACAAAGTAAAGTTTTTAGATATATATTTAAAATAGTTTAATAATAATGTATAAACAACTTTTCAACTTAACAACTTCGACATTCTTATTTCTTTCACGATCATACTCTTTCTGTCTCGCGCTTGCATTCTCCCCGTCATATATTCTTCTAAACATTTATTTCTTTTCTCTCTAATTATAAACCTTTCTCACTCGATGCATTCGGTCACGTTCACCCCAAATTCCTCAGTTGCGATGTTGTCTCAAGTACTGATCTTTCGCGCCTCAGAAACACTCTAGTCCAAATATTCTATATTCACACGCCTCAAGCTCTCTTCACACTTTCCTAGAATCGTACCCACTCAATCGCATTCCTACATGTATAGCTAGATATAATACATCTAATATTCCTATTATATATATAACAAATAAACGAGGTTACTCTAGTTTGAGAAAACAAGTATCTCTTACGTATTTTTATATGCTGAATCCGAAACTGACCGTAAGAATCCCTACTATGTTAAATTTAGGAGATAGGTAAATAAAGGGTATCGAATTTAGCTGTATTTACAAAAATATTTCAAACACAATCAGTTTTTTTATTTACTATTTTATTTAACTAAATTAAATTTGCTTTTTACCGTACCTATCTTAACCATTTGAGTGCCAAGCGGCGTGATCGCGTTTCTTCTGTCCTCTTCACAAAGCGCCAGCGCTCTAGGCTGCGAAGCCTATAATCACAACAGGATCGGTTTCTTTTAATGCATAACTTTACGGTTACCCTTCAGTCTTAAAGAGTCACTAAGAACTGATTCTCAGGAGAATGTCGGAACAAAACTGTTAGAGAAGTATGCGTGATTTGTGTGGGTGTGTATATAAGTATGTGTGTTTGGTGTTTGTCGTTTGTCAGGGTCGTCTCAAATGTTTGGGGTTAGTACCCCCACCAGTTATCCTAATTTGCAGCGCAAATACGTATAAAAAGAAACAAGCATGCTCGCCGTTCGTGATTCACGTGTGGACGATATAAGAATTTGGACGGGTAAGTCGGCTGCAAATAAAAAATTAACACATAATTTATGCGTCTATTACTTGTATGTAGTCTACGAACAAAACAATTTAATTAGCAGTAATTAAAAAGGTGTATGGAAACATTCTCAATTTTATAACAAACAAAAACTAAACTGTAGGAAATATTTATTACATGTGAGCTAAAAACAGCGAAATCGCGCTCTTTGACATTTTTGGTCACGGAATATGACAAGCGCTATCTCGTCACTTAGCATTTTTCGATATGTAATATGACGAGCACTATCGCGCCGCTTGGCTATTTCTATCGGGAAGTAAAAAAGATCCGTGGCATTCAACGTGTTAATAATCTGCTTATTAGGTTATGACGTATGAAATGTTCGTTTCTAACAATTAACACACAGTTTGGTTATTATTAAAGAGTTAGTGGTTTTTGTGCATACTTGTTCTTGTAACCGTACAAATGTACAGTGTACGTACTTTATTTTTCCATCTATTTCGTACCACCAGTACAATTCTCCCAACCATTCTCACTCTGCTCGCCTGGTCACCTTTCGCTCCTCCGCGACTCTTTGAACTTTCTTTGATTAGTCAATTTCATATTTCCGGGATTTACCAACCAGGGCTCTTCATTTACCTAATCGCCGTATCTTCCTTGCGCTCTCAGCGCGTTACTTTTCGGAGGGATGAAGCAATTAGGTGACGGAGCGCCAGTTCGGCGATGCAGTGGAATTTCCTACGGAGGTCGTTATGCTGAGGCACGCGGTCGTCAACCGTTAGGTCTTGTACCTAGTTCCTTTAGGAAATCTCTGGTTCATGCAATTTCCTATTGAGATAATTCTTAAACAGTTACTCAAACAAACATGCGACAGAAAAAATCTAAAAAGATTTCCTTAAACGAGTCGTGAATCGCGCTATACGTGTGTATGCCGAACATTATTGTTGTTTGTACAGCCAGCTGCTATAAACATTATTAGTTTTATTAATTGCTGCTTGAGTTAAGGCACATTTGTCCACAATTTTCAATATTTTCTTAATCTCTAGATTTTATATATACAGTAGCGAATACCAGTTTAAGGCCAAAAAATCAAGGAAATTAAACTAACTAATTTATAAGGAATAGCATGATAAACAAAGTTTGCATTCAGTTCTAATCAATAAATAATGTTCTATCATAATAATAATAAAAATGAATGTACAGACAATATTTGCAGACCATAAAACTATGTTCTATATTATCCTTTTGTCTTAAACTTTTATCCGCTACTGTACCTATAATTAAAAAGCTCGCTTTTGATGGTTCCTCGGTTTTTGAATATTTTATCTTCCAAAATACTGTTAATTGAAGAATTCATGAACAAGGGGTTACGGATTGCATAGATACACAATTAGTAATTTCATTTAATTTTTTTAATATTAGTTAAGGAACATATGTTCATTATACCATTTTAAGTGAAATTCTGAGAAAGCTTCGGTATTATTCAACGTTAATGAGCTAAAATAACAGAAGGTGAATTGATATTTGACTTTTTATCGCTACATCACAAGTGAAACGTGTTTCGAAACGCGAAGAACGAAATATACTCGAACAACCTGTTAACTCCAGGTCTTTCTCCAAATTGCTCGATAAATTCAACAATAATTACAGAATAGCATATATACACATCGAGATGCAATATCGGTGCATGACGTGGATTCTCCAGACACATCTCACCCCCAACTAAAAGCAAACTATCGCGGTCCGACTACTCCGTCGAACTTCAGCCACTCTCCGGGACAAGACGTTAGAGACGAGGACGTGGTCTCAAAGGACGTCCTACCGATCTTCGTCATCTCGCGCGAGTAGACCAGCTTTACGGCGATTAATCTCGTCGAGGATGAAGGAAAAGGGGGGGAGGGGTAGGAGGAAACGTTCTCAAAGGACGCACGATAGAACGCTGACCGATCAACTCCTAGGGGAAGAGTCGGCCCCGGCGAAAAAGAAGTTGTCGAGGACCAAGCGTGGAAGAAGCCGATCGTGGGAGGGGAAAGAAAACGAAGGACGAGCGAACGAGGCCGCAGAAGCCGGCAAATCGCGTTATGAACACGCCGACGGAGCTGGATTGTTAGCCTCCGGGCTCCGGCGTCTCCGGGAACCCCGACTATCGAATAGCTGATGGAACCAAATTGCGAGGAAACGCTATTGGCCGTGACGAAAGTTCGCTTTCCTACGACGACCAAGTCGTTGCGTCACGCGATCGGCTTCTATGTTAGCGAGAATGGAAAAGAAGTAGCGATCGTTACCTGTGAATGACTAACTTTCTCTTAGACACCGTGATTCAAGGTGGTGTTCACATGTGTATGTTGGCGGAGTTTCCTTCTTAACACATTGTATGCCGGCCCCGCGAAAACGCGGGTTTGGAAGTCTGTCGCTTTAGCGCCAATAATACATTCTTTTGTTTGGCGATTTGTTTATTTCTATTTCTCGTTATCGTTAAATTGCATATAATGAATATGCAAACCAATTTTAGTGTTTCACAATAATGTATAAAATTTTAAACATTTTCTTCACCTACTCATTGGCCGTCAACAAGCGTGCCTTAGATGCCACCGGCATACAATGTGTTAACACTTTGCCGGCCGCTGTCACGTACGCGTGACTTTTCTTTGCCAACCGTTATCAGCCGCTGTCACGTATCCGTGACTTCTTTTCGCCAACGGTGATGCTGCATTTCGATGTTTGTATAGGTAGATACATTGTTGCAGAGTAATATTTGAGCCGTTTATTCTGAAAGTGGCCTAAGTCCATTTTTCAAAAAAATCGAGTTAGCTACCTTAATAGTTACATTTTCACATGATATTTTCATTATGAAGAAGATTGTTACTAATATATTTAAAATTATTAAGATTTTGTAACACGAAAATTTGCTGGTCAATGAAGTGATCAAAAAGTTTATTTTGAAAGTGGCCTAACTCCATTCTTGGTAAGAAAATGCATATTATTCACATAATAATTGTCATTATTTTAATAGGAACTATAAATTTAACACCCTTAGATACACTTAAGCAGTATGACTCATTAGTATGCTGTACGTATATTTTTAAATTCATTGAAACGCAAACCCTTAAATATCTCGATTTGAAGATAAATGGAGTTAGGCCACTTTCAAAATAAACGGCTCATTTGACGAATAGGGAACAGTGGTTTCAACTGTTTTCCCTTTCCAGTTTACCAGATTGTAACTACTTATGTTACGAACAATTGCGTAAATATCATATTTTGTGAGTAGTAGAACCTGTGTGAATCTTGCCGGCGGCAGCGTAACGGCGAAGTTCACGCAGGTTTTATTGTTCGCAAAATTTATGCAATCGTTCGTAACATAAATAGTTACAATCTGATAAATTGGGAGAAGAAAACAGTTGAAACCACTATTTCCTGTTCGTCAAATATTGCTTTGCTATAATGTACCTACTTACACAAACATCGAACTGAAGCATCATCGTTGACGAAAAAAAGTCACGGATATGTGACAGCAGCCGGCAAAGTGTTAACACTTTACCGACCAAATGGGGAAATCTTCCATTTTGTCCTCAACAGAGCGACGCAATTGATTCTATTTGCTTTTGTTACTAGTTAGTCTTGAACTAATACTGTTCATAAATATTGGAAAATACAATTTTTAATAAATTCAACATTAGCAACCAATAACAAAAGTAAATAGAATCAACGGCACTGCTTTGTAAAGGAAAAAATGGGAGAGCTCCCCATTCGGTCGGCTAAGTGTTAACCCTTGGGGAACGAATTCGCGACATTATAAATAGTTTTAAAAAATCTTCAGTATCCTTTTATATGAACATATCTGTTCATATATGTACTTATTATTACTGAAAATTTCCATAAAATCTAATAAAGCGATATTAATTATGCACTTTTTCTCGTTCTGGAAATAAAGCAATTAATTTCTTAAAAATCCGTCGATCTACTGGTCATTGTTATAGAAAAATGCACTCGTTCGTTAAGGGTTAAAATAAGTTGATGAGAATGCGTGGATTTTTCAAAGGGCAGCAAGAATTCATAGGATATAGGATATAGGATATTTTTCATTTTCTTCATTATAGGAGGAGTTTCGAAAACTTTCCTACTACTCAGATATATTTCTAGATTCGCAAATTCTGATCCAATAACAAGGATTTGTATAATTGCAAATGCATTTTCTTCAGCTTTAGATTTGTTTATTAATTCAACTAGTCTTTTTAAGTGAGAATTATATGACTTGATTTAACATTTATCAATATTGATTTGGTTCTTAATTCGAAATAATAATTAAGTTCTGATATATTTGAATTTTTGTTTCCCACTGTAATATTATGTGTACACTAGGGGGATCTCCCGTGAAATAAAATGAAATGAAATAAAATAAAATAAAATAAAATAAAATATAAAAGTATATGTATAATTAAATGCTTTTTTAACATTTACTTTAGATTGTCTAAAATTTTATTTGCAACAGTTTAAAAAGCTTGAACGAATTTTCAATATGTTTTCTTTCCTTTGCGTTTATCTTTACATCAACTGCAAGATCGACTGACAGGTTCGATGCTTTAGATTTTACAGTTAAATTTGTTTTCTTATTTATTCTAAAATAATCTTTAGTGCAGGTTTCTATTTGTTTGGGGATTTTTTATAGTATTTAGAAATTTATTTTTACTTGATAATATGTATAATAGATAGTGTATCTATCATTGATCGATTAGGCTACTGGTAAAGTCCTAGAAGTGTTTAAGACAGGGTGGGAGAAGGGTTAGGTTCTGGGTGGCCCTCATTTGAATTATCAACCCCTTAGTACCTCAGAATTCTCTGCTAATTCTACGTATGTAATGATGCCTTTGATAGATAGTTATGTGCAGTGGTTTATTTCTAAATTTCAGAGATTTGATAGGGAGAGCGAATGAGTGGATGACTTAATATTTAACAGACCGGGAGTCTATTAGCATTTAACTAGCCACACGGTGCCACACCTTACCAAATATTCTCAATCACGTATTAAGAATTTATTAAAAATTGTACTTTGGAAAAGCAGAAAATGCATTTGACGAGCTGTGAACAAAACTAGTTCAAGACTAACATGAGTAAATAAAATCAATCGCAGCGCCCTTTTTGCAGGAACAGTGGGAGATCTTATTCGGTTACCTGAGTATTAAATTAATAATTTACAATAAATGATTTAAATTAATAAACTATATTTATGATGTGCACAAAACCTGACTGGCTTTACATTTTGTAATGACGTTCTCGTTAGTTTTGATTCTTTTGTTAGTGGTACGCAGTATTCCCGACTGTCTACACGCTCTTAGAAACCGTGGATTTCTCTTGTGTATATAGGGCACTCTGTACATGTAATCCGAAATCATCAAGAAATACTCAGAGCGTCTTTCAGAGTACGTTATCAGCATTTTTCGAAATAGTCTCTTAGTTTAATTGCTGCATTCGTATAGAAGCACACTACTTTAATTAAAGCAAAACCTTGTATTTTCCAATGCCCGCGAGTTCTCAACGCCTGACACTTCTTTGTGTTTTCTGTGGAGTCGTAGGACGCTGGTCGGATCGATACATTTCCTCGTGTTTTTTTTAAGCAGAAGCTAGGACCGACATCGACTGTGTTCCTCGTCTCTGTTGGTGTTGTTGTTTCGCTTTTTATGCCCTTGTTTCGCTAGAATACGTAGACAGGGCTATTCGTGGTTAGTAATGAAACAGCCGGTCTTATTCGACAGCTCGCTCATTCCTCCTTGCTTCAATTTAATCAAGATGTTTTTAGAAATACTATTAACACATTGCGGATCGGACATTTTATTGCTAACCGTATCCAGTGGCCGAGTAATTTTTTGCATCAAATATTTTTAAATTAGTGATGATTTGTTAGTCGTTAAAAACCATTGTCAGGTAAAATGTTTATTTTCTACAATAACTTAAAAAATGAACGATTTTTTTATATTTTTGAGTAAGTAAAAATGTGTACAAATTTAAAATTTTTCGAAATATGATATTTGCTAAAATAATATGTAACTGAGTGAAGTGGAACACCGCAAAGCTTGCAAACGTAACGCGTTTCACTTCTTTTTCCGTTGATTTTCCGATAAACTGTCCGCAAATATGTCTGTAATATTGTTAATCGTTTTGTCGCTACCCCTATTTCAGAATTTTAAATAATTAATTTGCAATACAAATTACTAAAAACTGTCCTTGAATATCACGTAGCAAGTATACGATATCTCGTCAACGGCCTCTGACGACGCAATATGAAAGATGAAGTATTATGCCGCGTCCACACTGCTGTTCGCGAACAGCTCGCGAACAGTTCACGAGCTGTGCTCGCCAGCAGTGTGGACACTTTCGCGAACAGCGAGCAGCGAGCAGCGAACTCCTCAGCGAACAGCGAACAGTGTTCGCTCGGGAAGCGGTACATCAAAGAAACTGTTCGCGAGCTCGAAGCGTATTGCCGCGTCCACACTGCTGTTCGCGAACAGCTCGCGAACAGTTTGCGAGCTGTGCTCGCCCGCAGTGTGGACACTTTCGCGAACAGCGAGCAGCGAGCAGCGAACTCCTCAGCGAACAGCGAACAGTGTTCGCTCGGGAAGCGGTACATCAAAGAAACTGTTCGCGAGCTCGAAGCGTATCTGGACGCGTTTGTAACACAGTATGTGGCAAAAGCTAATAGCGAACTGCCCATGAATTCAGAGTGAACAAGCTTGTAACTGTTCGCGAGCTCCAGTCTGGATATGCTGCGTTTTCCGTTGGCGAACAGCTCGCGAGCAATTCGTGTGCTGCTCGCGAGCTGCTCGCGAACTGTTCTCTTCTATGTGGACGCGGCTTAACACAGTATGTGGCAAAAGCTAATAGCGAACTGCCCATGAATTCAGAGCGAACAAGCTTGTAACTATTCGCGAGCTCCAGTCTGGATATGCTGCGTTTTCCGTTGGCGAACAGCTCGCGAACCGCACGCGAGCAATTCGTGTGCTGCTCGCGAGCTGCTCGCGAACTGTTCTCTTCTATGTGGACGCGGCTTTATACTTCGTCACCGGCCCCGAATGACAAAATATACAAGACGAGATATCTCGTCATCCGCCCGCAATGTGTTAAGACTACCTATGGAAAATAGAGATGCTTCTAATTTTGAATTCTATTTTTATGTTTTTTGCAATGCTTTTCTCGATCTGTCTGATCTGACAATAATTTGATGCGAAGATTGAATGCTCTTTAACACGTTTATCGAAAAAATAGTTTTGGTTGAAAGCCTGTCACATCTGAAACTAATGTATGTTAGTTCCATGAATCAGGCCGATATAAATGTTTTAGGTTATTTGTGTTCGAAATAAAATCTTTTCCGTGTCGTCTATGTTTATGTGACATACTCGTACCATGTATATTAAATTCAGTCAGCACATTAAGAAAACAGGAATTATACATTATACGAAGCTGAATCTATCAAAAAGTGACATATTATCAAAATAAAAGGAGAAAACATTTTCATTTGTTGTACTAAGTTCAGTAAATGCGGAAACGTTTCATAAAACAAAGTAGTTTTATAATTGTAACTTATATATAACTTACTTAAATAATATATATATATATATATATATGGAATTTAATTAAATTTATTACTTGGAAATTAATTGTAATTTTTATACTATTTATATATATATTAAAAAATTCGTCGATAAAGAAAACAACATAAAAATGTCAAATTACATCAATAAAATGTCAACACCATAAAGCTGCTTCAAAGTTAAAATGATGAATATCGGAGAAATGATTTACAATAAATCGGGTTAGACGTGTATAGAATAAAATTCCAATTATAACATGGAGACCGTGGAATCCTGTAACTATAAAAAAGATTGATCCGTAAATTCTGTCATTTATGGAAAAAGATGATTCATGACATTCAATATATTAAAGTATAGAAAAATATAATCCTCATAAGATAGCAATTATAAGGTGTTTATCAGAAAATATTTCTTTCAATGGTGACACAAATTTGCATACGTGAGTTGATTCCGTCAGAAATAATTGTAAGAGCGAAATATATCCGTTCGATCGGTCTTCAATTTTTGACGAACACCCGAAATTCTGGTTACGTAGGATTAACCACCTATTGACCAGTGGCCAGCAGCGATTTCGCGTTGCGCCGCAAAAATCCTCCGCGACACTTCAGCGTACCCATGACTATCAGCAGGAAACAGCGAAAATCGGGTCGCCAGCATGTTTCGCGGTGCGCAAAATTTCCGCGTAATTGTCCGCGTCGTAAACAGCCGTACACGTCCAGCCGCGTAGACACGAGGTCGAAAAATCGTTGATTCGATTCGGTTAAATGGTGAGCGGGCGCGAGAGCGCGAACGGAAAATTCCTGATCGACGCGCGAGTTTGCGACAAAACGGAAACGCGTGTGCTAACGGTAAAAGCGGATCTGCCTGATCCGTTCGGCGACTGTGCCAAGTTGGACGAGCAATAATTTTCGTTTATGTTCGCGCGAATTTCGAGCGCGAATTCGCGATGCCGCGTCGTGAGCACGGAAATGTGTTCACGCGTGTACGCCATTATGGCGGCAGCCCGGACCGTTTGATCCCTCGCGGCACTCTGAATCGTTTGATTGCGAAAAATTACAGGTTTGTCGAGCGAATGTGTGTACCAGTATTGGATTAACGGCAATTTAAACATTTGTTAATGATATTGAAGATACAGAATTTATTGAAATAAATTAGATTTATTCATTGTTTGAGAATAATGAATGAGGTAATTGCCTGTTACTCGTTGGTGATGGACTACCAAAAATGATTCCTTAGTTTTATTTGTTACTTTAAGTGAATAGGGTATGGTAAATAGGCTATGCAATGATAAATAAGAGAAGAAGGAAAATTAATTGTAGCAAGATGGAAATCAGAAACGTTTGTTGCCCGAAATTTAAGTGTAAGAAATTGAATTTTTAGTTTTGGAGCTTCATTAAATGAGTAAATACTAGATTGTTTAAATAATACTTAATATTAGTCTGTATCTATGTACTTATTTACATGGTAACTCATTTGTCGTGGATTTTTGGGTAAAGAATTAACAGAATTAGAACCGAATATAGGTTTGAATTCAGATTTGACTTTGGGTTGATTCTAACTTTCAATTATTTTGCATAATTTGTACTGAATACAATTTTAAATTCGGTATTTTTTTGCAAGAACGATTGAAGTAGTAATGCTTGTAATGAATTTTTACTTGATTAAAGTACTCTGTAATCTTGGAAGATATTTTGTTTCAAGTACAGCCTCAGCGTTTTCGAAAACGATAATAAATATCAAGAGGCAATAGGTTAAAGTAACAAACAACCGATAAATACGTTCGTTATCTGTACTTCAGATTTTATTGGATGATTTTTACAAGTATTTATATAATTCTTGCAATTTCATCCTATAATAGGATGTTTTTCATTTTTTTAACTAAACACTATCTATCGAGGCTCTTTTTGTAAGTATTAGAGTATTAGCGAATTATGAAAATATGGAAAATTACTAAGAAGTTATTAGAACTTGGAGACCTTCAATTATAAGCAGTTCAGTGTGCCCACGCAATAAAAATCTTATTAGTTATAAAAATATACGAGCGTTTATTTTAATTAAAAATTTGGGATATTTTATAAGAAATCGAAGATTTAAAGAATGTACTTTGCAAAAATTATTAGGTATGGAGGAGAAAGTTGTAGGGTATTTATAAATTTAGTGATGAAATAGATTACATAAGTTGTACATAGAGATACATATTCTGAAAACATGATGACATGAAATTACTAAAAAATTATTTAGATTAACTGTTACATTTTACATAGGTCCAATAACCGCCTTAGTGTTGATGTATGAACGGAATTGTACCTATCTTTTGAAATTTTGGGTGAACTGAATAATGTATAACAATCTTCAGAAGATTTAAAATTACAATAAGATATGTATGTATATATGCGTTTGTATAATTAGTGAAACTGAGTTGCGAGCGACTTCTACCGTAAGAACTTTCAAGTATGCGGGTTGCCTGCTGTCAGGCGCATTTCCATACGAAACGGAACACATTATACTTCTCGATAAGTTGAAGATAATTTGAATCGTAGCGAGAGCTGTTTCGTGGAAAAGTTATTCAGATCGTTAAACATCCCTGAAATATGTACGCATTAGCAATTCCATTAGTAGATCATCACGGTGTGGAAGTTTCGAAGCTTGTTGGAAATTTTCTTCAAGACTTGCACGTGTTTAAAAGATTTCCAGTCGTTAAAACTTGAAATTTAGTTGCAAATGATCGAGAAATGACAAATATACTTTTTCCATTATTACTTACTTGTTTCTCTCTTTTGATTCTTTGTATGTTTGAAGCCCTTATGTATTAAATAATACACAATGTTCGTTTCTTGAAATTAAAAGAAATATACTTCCTTCTTGAAAGAGTAGGTATACGGTTGGCGATTCGTCGTAGTCTCTTTTCTTTTACAAACTGTGAATTTTGGAACGGTACATTAATCAGTTTGTAACTTAATTTACTATAACCGTCCTTTGGCTGCAGTTTCAGAAATATATGCAAAAGTATTTGTAGTACTATAATTATATCGGGCTTCTATAAATTTAAGGTACGTTTAGGATAAATTTAGAACTTGCACCAATCCCAAGTCTGACAAGTTAAATCAAGTTTACCCAAGCCTACCTCAAAATAGTAGAGATTTATAGAAAATTGTAAGAGGAAACTATCGGAAGAAATCGTATTTAATTAAAAGTCTATTTCTTGTTGTGTACCTTTCGTCTAATTCCATCCAGCGACGTTAATTTTTGAATTTCACGCAAATCGTGATTAATCTCAACAGCTTCGACTTGCTGCGCGCAACGTTGCTTACAGTTTGTCACGACCGGCGTACAATTTCCCTTAATCGCTCGCAACTACCCTTATACAGTTGCGCTACGTGTTCCAAACCGCGTACGGGCTGCTGCTTAATTAAATACTTGAGCTTTAATTAAACAAACACGTGTACGAAAGCAGCATTAACCGCATTTTCGAATTACCGACTGTTCGATGCAATTTAAATAATTTCAATCGCAGACATTCGTCGGTAAACGTTTTGCTGCCTTTCGATGAGTAACGAGATGTCGTTCGATCATCTGATCAGATAACGTTCGCGATTGGTCAGAATCGATGGCGTTAACTCGTCGAATCGCGGCACGATCGAAATGACATTCGCACAAATATATGCAGAGTTGCTCAACAGCTGAGTGTATTTATTGCAATTGTAGAAATATTATTTATTCATTTATTTATTTACGGGAAAAACCCTTTAGAGTACATAAAATAAAATAGAATTTAATCGTAAGAGTTTAAACAAAGCAACAATTGAGATTTAAAGCTAGCATGAGTGAAAAACAAATCAATGGATTTACAATAAATGTTTATATTATTTATGTTGGATTTTGACGTGGTCAGGGACAATGTTTTTAGTTTTAATGGAGAAATGAAAGCCTTTTAGATTTTAATGTTTAATAATAATAATAATAACATAGATTTAATTAATAATTACAATAACGTTTTCTTATCTTTTATCTTAATTTTATGCACTCTTTAATTTTACTTTCGTTTTGTCTTTCTTACTTACTTTCTCTCTCAGATCTCAAAAACGAAGTGAAGATCATACCATACAGCAATCACTCAGAACACACTCATTCTTGCCAACATACTTTCATACGCCACATTCATACCAACCATTCACACTAAATGTTCTCAACACTTTAGAATAGTGCTAAGACAATCATTAGTACCATATAACGTAGTATGAGATTCCTCTAATATAAGTGTACGATGACGTATAGCTCTGAGGGACGTGGTAAACTTAAAGGTCTTCAACAACTGAGAACAATGAACAAGATCATTAATCACATTATACGCGAAATGAAGTCCAAGTACGATACGACGGTAATAAATTGAGATCTGATAGAAGCCGCACATAATTATGATCATCGATTGCCATAGGACAACCCATACGAAATGCACATAAATGTAAAAACCGGTGCTGAATACTCTGAATACTCAAATAACAGAGCAGTATTCCAGACGAGATCGAACAAGGCAAATAAGATATCTTAACGCATAAACATTTTTTAAAATATTTCGACATTATGTCGCGGATAGATGATAAAGTGATAAAAAATAATGAGACACATATATTTAATAATAAGTAAGAATTGAATGATAATTTGATATAACTATTTGAACTCTAAGCTCTAACTTGCATTCTTGAATGAAACTCTAACTCTTAACTCTCGATTTTTACTTCTAATAATTGATTGTTGCGCATATTTCTTCGATCATTTTTTCTTTCACAAGCACATTCTCTTTCCTTCTAGTTTTCAATCCATTTCACACGATGCACTCTCATTATATCCGCCGGTTGTCCTATTATCTGAATTTTTTTTGTTTTACATGTAATCGCTCGAGTCATAAGGTTATGATAATATCCAGTTTACGATAGTAATAGAATTAAATTAATCCGCAAACTTTGCCATAAAGAATACTTTCTTCTGTACTGAATAGACGCCTTTTTGGGCAAACCAACTATTCGACTTCTTATTATCATTCATAAGTTCCTTAAAAATCATAAATTGTATCTATAACTGTACAAGCTACATATCTTTAATTACACATTATCCAGCATGTATCAAACAATGGATTATGCGATATATAATTATTAAGTATGTCAACTAGAATAAATTTCAGGATTATATTCGTTAACACTTTTGTAACGGTAGTATACACCCCACAAAGGGTTGAGTATCGTAATAAAAAAGAAGAAAAAAGTATAGTAAAATATAACCTTTGTTTAGACGCCTACTTACTGTTCGATTCAAATACTTTTCTCACTTTTTCGAAACCATTCAATCGCATCCTTATGCTAATCGAATGAAACAATGATCTTCACATATGTCCAACCACTTTGTTATAGATATCACACTTAAGTATATGTCAAAATAAAATAACATTACACGGTTATGATTTTTTAGTTGCAGAAATTCTTCAGATAGAATATATTCAGATAATTTTCGAAACGTAATCCTTTTAATATTATGTCTTTCTAATATGTTGACTCTGAAATTGCGATTTTTGATCTTTAGAAATATTTACAAAAAATCTGAAGCAACATTAAACCGTGATTATGTAAAATTGGCGTAAAGAGAAATGGAGGATTTTTTTATAAAAAAAAACGAATTTCCACAAATTTATATAATTTTTCCAAACAATTGTTATTACACGTTTCAGTTATAATAAAGTATAATTGTTTGCTAGAGTGTGATACTTGCTGCAATATTATTCAAAAGAAACCTTGTTTGTTCCACTATCATAACGTGCTCCAAACTTTTGAGCGACAATCTATGGAGCTTGGTTGTTTCATTCTGATGCAACAATCGTGTCGATAATGAAAGCAATTGAATTTGCGCAAAAGCGATCGGGGTTAATTGGAAACAAAAACCGTGAGAAACAGGTAGTCGAAGGGATGAACTTTTTTTTTCGGTCCTGTGTTCGCTCGTTGTGATTGCCAGTTAACCTGGATAGCTCTGAAAAAAAATAGCTATCCGATTAAAGGTTGTTAACAAAAAGTGTACCGTACTCAAAACTTTGGATACCCTTTCAATATACTAATGATCGAAGTTTCAAATATAAGCTAAAAACGAAATAAGAAATCGAAGTATGTTCTTGATGAAAATGTCTGTGGTTCTCATACATCGAAGATGGTTCATTGCTCTTATATGCAAATATATGTTTTATTTAACGTTTAATAGCTTTAGAAATATTACATGAAGAAGCTTCATTAAATTATCGTTTTCTTTATCTAATTAAAATTATTTCAATAAAAAATTCGGATTTAAATGTAACGTATAATGAACGTTTTAAAGAACGGTTATGGAGTTCCCATTTAATTATGCAGATTCTTAACTAGTTTGAATAATCTGAAAAATATTTTATTGAAATTTTTATTTCGTTAACTTGACACTAATTACAAATGTTTAATATTCTTGATACGTATCAGGTGTCATTCTAAAATTGGAAGCATCTTGTGCTGGAGTTATATAGAATAAGATGTTTTCTAAAATTTAATTTCAACAACGTATTGAAGCAAATGAAATGAAGTTGCAGCGTGGTAATCTAGTGATTTCATAAAATACGTGCGTGCTAACTTTACCTTTCTCTCTCACTAACCCTTTTAATCAGTGTGACCCATTTTACTCCATTTCACTGCTTTGAGTTAATAATTATGATAAGAACAACGCTTTAGAAACTACAGTATTTGCATCTCAGTGTATATTTATTTAATCTATTTTATTATTATTTATGTAACCTACATAAATAGTTTTTTGTACTAAAACCGAAAAATTATACTACCTTTCTAAGGTGATTTTAAGAACCTATTTCAAATTTTGCAGTAATTCCTGTGTGGTGGAAATATAAATCATCCTATTCTAGGAAGAATTAAAGACAGTTAATTAAATAATATTATATAACTAAAATTATTTTTTTTAGTTCAGGAGATATTTTGTTCAAGCATATATCACTGCACTTGAAAAAATTGATATTTCTTACCGAAAGCTTATCTTAACGTAGCTTAACCTCGAAACCTACTTTGGATCTCATTTCTTTTAAACCTCGCAAGCGTTCAGTGATTTATTACATGAAAGTAAATACGTATATACTTAGTATTTCAGAGAAGATTAACCTCTTTGGTATGGTTATCGAGTTTAGTCGGTGAGCATCCAAGTGCATCCACACAGTTGCTCCTCAACTATAGTCGATAAATTATCAATTGTGTAAAGTAAGGTGACACATAAGCTTTAATCAACTCATTTTTATTCGTCCGAGAATTTTTATGCTGTAAGCTAAAACTGAATTAAAAATGTTGTAGAAATCAACCACAACTTTATAAGAAGATGTAAAATATTTCAAAAGAATATTTGTGATTTTAACAGTAATTAATTTTGTGTTACCATGTTGCTATTGATCCTTATCCACTATAAGCAAGGAACATCAATTTATGAGATTTAGTTCAGTATTAAGTAATAGTATTAATCTTGTAAATAATAACAGCTATTTAACAATTTACAGAAAGGTTGAACATAACAAGAAAACAAATTTAAATGTTAACGTAATTCGAGGTTAGTACAATCTTAACCGTTAATGTTAATATTGATATGGAATTAACACTTGACCAACCGAATGGGAGGTCTTCCATTTTTTTCTCGACAAAGCGGCGCCATTGATTCTATTTACTTTTGTTATTAGTTGGTCCTGAGCTAGCGTTGAATTTATTAAAAATTGTACTTTGGAAAATTTATGAACAGTACTAGTTCAACACTAACTAATAACAAAAGCAAATAGAATCAATTGCGTTGCTCTGTTGAGAAAAAATGGGAGATGTCCCCATTCGCTTTGCTAAGTGTTTACATACGTTGAAAGGAAAAGACAGAAATCTTATTCTTCGTTATTCATGCATGCAGTGAAACAACAAGAGATGAAACGACAAAGTTAAACTACAGATTTTTATGCAAATTCGTGTCTTAATGAACGCAATTAAAAAAGAGACTCTGAACAGAGATACATTGTACTATAACCTGTACTTAACTGCGAATCCTTTATTTGTTTTCACACAAACGTTTAAAGAGCCGGATATTTTCAACAAAAATGCCTACACATTGATTTATTGATTTGCATACGAAATGACAGAATGTTACAAAACTAGTAATTATCCATCACATTACGGTAACAATTCTCAGCAATGTGTGTTTGCACGCGCACGAATATTCAGCCTGAATTTCATGACCACCTTCGATTTCCTTCGCCTGTCAGCCCTCTCGTTATCTCCATTTCGCAACTTCCATGCACACGATTTTCATAATCGGGCAGCTTTGTTACGCGCAACACCGTTTCACCGTGTAATTCCGTAATCGATCGCACGATGGCCTTTCGTGGCTCGTTACACGTCGAAAGATCGGATCGAGTCGAAATATGACGTTGCAGCGGGTCGCCCAGCTCCATATCCGGCGATGCGTAGCGGATGATAGTAGCTGGCGGAGTCGCAGGTGCAGTCGCGATTAATTGTCCTCCAAGCGCCGTATTAATTTCTCGTAGCCCGGCTATTTTGAATACCGACACCGATGTGCTGGCGGAATTTATTAGTCGCTTAACCCTATCGATCTGTCCCATTGTGTAGATTTTGCGGTGCATTTTAACTTAACCCTTTGCACTCCGCGTTATCTCGGACGTTGGCTACCAGCTACTCAGCGCCACTTTGTTGCAAAGACGTGCACTTACGAACCCTGATATTATATAGTATAACTTTGGAATCAAGTAAGGTATTATAATGATGTTTGATTTATATGAATTTGTAAACATATCGGAAAATATATATTTGCAAAAAAATCAACATAATTTTGTACAGTATCATACATTTTGAAATATTCTCCAATATGCATTGGAGACTAATTTATGCACGTTTCACGATAATAGATCGTTTGGCGTCTTCCATCTGATGTTTTTCTATCAGAACAAGCAATACAGTCTCATTTCCTTTCACCCATATTGGGAATATGTAGTTTATTGTTCAGTCTGTTGTTCGCTGATGACGTGGATGAACGTATTCTCGGTTCCTCAAGATCACTATTTTTTTATATATCTTAGTAATTGTAGCATATCTTTATTTGATATCTTGTGCCATTTCAGCAGAAAACTTCAAAGAAACATGCATTTCTAAAAAGGTTACACTGAGATAAATTGATTCCTCGGAATCACTAATAAATTCTAATGTCCCTTCAGAGGGGACATCCGAGTGATATGTTAGAAGTATGATGTCCCCTCAAAGAAGACAACAGAGTGCAAAGGGTTAAATTGATCTCAGAGAAAAGTTTCGTACGCGGGAATAGTATTGTGTGTATGAATATGACTTCGCCCGTTCCCAATAGGTGTCAATAGTATTACTGCTTACTAATACTTTCACACTTTACCGACCGGAAGCCTATTAATAGGCTTTTTGCATGCTTCGTTTGTAAATTTTGTAATGTTCCTTTATACGAAGGTAACATGTTTCTGAGCGATATCATATGTATACTGTAAAGAAATATTTAACTATTAGTTACTCAAAGAAAATATTGTTTAATAATAAAATCATTAGCGATTCATCCACGCCAAAATGAGCTGGTTGGGAGTGCGTATGATGAACCACTAGCGGTCGGTAAAGCATTAAAATCCCAATATTTAGATTCGATAGCATCTTGTTTCGACTGTCAAATGCATTGTGAGACTTATGGTTGAAGCATAAATAACAACTATTGTTAAATGATTGAAAATTTCGAATTTTATTCCGAATAGGGATCATTTATGGGAAGTTTTATTGCACTATTTTATTGCAAAAAAAAGTGCAGCAGAAACTTATCGGTTGCTTATGGATATTTACGGTGAGCATGCTCCATCAAATATAACTTGCAAAGAATGATTTCGACGATTTAAAGATGATGATTTCGGCATTGAGAACAAAGAACAATTATGCCCGAGAATAAAATATTCAGCCTTAATAAGAATGTAAGCCTAAAACGCTAACTATACAAAGGGCCATTTAGAACATAAAATTGCTTTCACTAAAGTATTCTGTTTAATTAATTACAGTTTAATTGTGTTAATGGAAAATACGTAACTGTGGAATCGTGTGAAAAGATAATGTAAAAAAGGAGGATTAGGTATATCTGTAATGAAAATGATATTTTCGGTAAAGTTTAATTCGATACTTTAACGTATAATTGTTTAATATTTCTATAAACTTGTTTAGCTTTATAATCTTCTGTAGAGTTGTATGAAATTTTAAAGTACTAGATTCTTAACTGCATGAATTGAAGATTTAGTACAGATATATATTTTCATCGAAAGATTTTTGCGTACAGTCGGAGGAAGAGTAATTTTTGTTATAGAGGGGAAGTTAAGAAGTACAGAAAAGTGGGACGTTCTCTAAGAGCAAGTGTCTTATAAATTTGTTAAAAAGCTATCAACGATGAGATAAGATAGTGGTTCGAGTTGCTAAAGTTTGGAAAGTTTGATGATTTATGAGAGGTGCTGGGTTACTTGCTTCTCGTTCAACCATTTACCTCTTTTTTACATAGGTTTTGCATTGCAATGACCTGTAAATTAATGAAGTACGCCAGTTAAACGAAAGAAGAAAAATTTTACCCATTTTATTATTGATTTCAACGCAAACTGTAATAAAGTTTATTTAATTCTTCGATTGATTTGCATTTCTCTGACTGAAATGTCTAGAAACTGGTTAGAAGTGGAAGAAACTAAAACCCACCAATGGAAAGTAATATTGGATCTTGGGACACGCCAGAAATTCAAAAGTTTCGACGATCGATCGTCCTCTTTTCTGTCCATTCCTAAATTAATATTCCACCATTGCCATCTGCCATCGAGTATTCAAACGAGCTAAGTGCTTTAAAATTGATCGTTTCCGGTACAGATTTTAAAATACACCCTTGAAATATTGTTATCATTTTTAGAAGTTTTGTCGTCATGTGACGTTCCTTTAAATATTCTTTTATCCTTTTATTGATCGTATGACCTATTTAAGATTATTATTCGCTGTATTGTTTAGTTATTATTAATACTCAATTGAGTGTTCAATTAATATTCCAATATACAGTTGAAAAAGGAACCCGGAAATAATGAAGATTCATTTGGTAAAAGTCGGACTCTGTAGTTCATCGCGAGAAATTAATGAACTTTTTAATTGTAATCTACATTTGTGCGCATATCGGCAATTTATACGGTCCTGTAATGTTCAAATAAATTACACTGCTGTGGAAACGAGTCGATGGAAAAATATTCGTTAAAATCACGAATACAAAACGAGGATATAAAAATTTCAATTAAAAGCATAGTAAGCTAATTTAATCTTAATACGCAAATTAAAATTGTCTCTTTGCAACTAAACAACGTAAAGTTTAAAATCTCCCTTATTATTTCAAATTTTGATTAATTTAACACACATGCATTAAATTATTCGTTTTGCGCTTAATTCTCAATATGTACGGTTGAATTTTTAAAATTACCATAGAAGTTGAATGGCTGTAATCCATTGGACCGTTAAACTTGTCGGGTGGCCATTATGAATGAGTATCGCAGTCTAGTCACGTTTCGTCAATAATTGCCAACGAACCTATTCTGTGATAGACAATAATGACTTCAGGCGAAGGATATCGACCGAAAATAATTTTAAAAACATTAGAATACATACCATGAGAAGTGCTGTTTAAAATATACATACATTTATTACCAGTTTCAATGTATTTATGTACGTAAAAGTTAAAAATCTTTATTTAAACCATGAATTACAATTCCTTAACTAGCAGGAAAATAAAGAATTATCCATTATTATGTTACAGTACAGTGCCTATTCTGTTCTTATAAGATATGCTGAGAAACTATGAAATATATAAATTATATTCTATGATCCTGCTAAGACCTGTGTTGAGATTGTTAGATTGTGAATTTTTATGCAAATTTAAATTTATGTATCACAATATGCACTTTATTTGAGATGTTTAGTAGGTCTTTTATATTCTGCACTTTTGTGCACGCTTAAATTTTTCATAAATGTATGAAAATCTGCAATCTTGTCATCACTATTACCTAGGTGAACGTAAAAGCTCGAGTTTAATTTTACTGTGACTATCTTTTGCA
Organism: Tetrapedia diversipes; assembly: GCA_033822845.1. Lineage (NCBI taxonomy): Eukaryota > Metazoa > Arthropoda > Insecta > Hymenoptera > Apidae > Tetrapedia > Tetrapedia diversipes. Next base: position 225,646 of record JAOPTO010000886.1, read on the forward strand.
CTTCTATTTATATTTTTCTGTTTATTTATTTAATTTATTTATTATTAACCACTTTGGTACTATAGTCGACAGTCACAGAACGCGCACACACGAACGTCGACTATAGTCGGCAGTCAAGAACTTTTACGTTATCTCTGCAATTGCAGTGTGTACGTTCACCTAATAAGTTACTTCGAATTATTGCTTACCAGGTATATTTAATCAGCAGTAGTGATGTCCTCTTCGCGAGCTACCATTGTTGGTCAGGTTTCGAGAAGTGCTTTAATTAAATTTTCTAAGTTTTCATTTATTAAAATAAAACCGTGAACATTTAAAAATATCGTGATAAAAACGTATGCTCTGTTGATCTACATTACAGGTAATGCTGCCTGTAATGTAAAACAAGCTTTCAGTGCTTAAAAGCTTTCCTCATCACAGATCTGTAAAAGATTAAGACGGATTCACCGTCGATGCACGAAACAGCGTGCGGATGGTGAGTGCCGGATGTGGGCAAGGTTTCGAGGCCGATGAACGCCGTATCGAAGTGGTTAAATCAGTCTCACAATTCTACTTCATTTTTATAAAAATGAAATTATTTAAGCGTAGCACACAAGCCTACAAGAACTTTGCATTTTGCATAATTATTCTGATACACTTTCTAGATAATCGATCAGTTTAGTATTAGGAATTTAATGGCTTAACCCCTTGACATACAAATAAAACGGAATTTAATGCATCCGAAAAATACTATTTAATTTGACTCCACTGAACGGTTATGTGCAAGTTTAAAAACAAAACATTTTATTTTGAAATTTGTATTGCTATGTAAAATTTAATCAGGTTGATATATTAACACTATTCCTACCACGACCGGTCAAATGACCGTTTTTAAAATTTCGATTAGAAATTCATATATACAACATAATCGAATCGCCTTTAAACTTTAGACTTTTCCTCAAATATACGTATAATACATTTCTCAATATTCACTTCTTTTTTCATTGTTTATTTTCTGAAAAAAATTTCTAGCCTGTCTTACGTGGGAATGTCGCGGTAGGAATAGGTATACGTGAAGTGTCGGTAAGAATAGTGTTAAGTAACATTATAAAATAATAAATTAGTAGTTTTGTAAAGTATGAAACATTTCAAAACATTTTGGAATATGTAGACAGTCCTCGACGTCTCGGACACGTCAAAGTCTACAATGGCACATGAAATCGTAAATTTCATGAAATTGTATGCCAAGGGGTTAATATATCCAAGTATTATCAAGTTCAGAAACACAAAAAGTAACACGATAATTCTTATACCGTAGAACACTGTATGTTGTGTTCAGTACTTGCCATTTTGTATACTGTCTATATGGAACTTCAAGTGTAGTTTTCTCGTGATCAAATTGAACGCGATAAACAGAATTTCTCAGAATACAACGGAACTCGTTACTGGGCGATTCACAGAGCCGTACAGCAAGGCGCGAGCATTCCTTCCTTGGAGAACATCGGGTTTCTTTTTACGCGGGTCAAATGAAATCTCCGTAGAGGCACGATTTCGCGGAGAGGATTCCCTGTCGACGCATTCGAAAGCCGGTTGAACGGGTCCTGCTTTGAGTAGCGCGTCAAAAACGAGCTTTTACGAGTTCCTCCTCTACCCTCCCACCATGTTCCGTTGATCTGTGAAACGGGGTCGGTATTCGAGAAATTACGCGAATCCATAAAAAATTCAATGCATTTTAGACCGCCGAGCGAAAGCCTCTCTCTCTCCCTCACACACACTCATTCACTCTTATCTCCCCCTCCTCTCCCACTCTCTTACTCTTATCCCTCACCGCCTCTCTCTCCCTCTCTCACACACTCATTCACTCACTTACTCACCCTTATCTCCCCCTCCTCTCTCACTCTCTCACTCTTATCCCCCCCTTTCACTCACTCACTCCCTCTCTCCCACTCACTCTTATCTCCCCCTCCTCTCTCACTCTCTCACTCTTATCCCCCATCCCTCTCTCTCTCTTTCTCTCTTTCGCTCGCTCTTATCTCCCTCCTTTCTCCATATATATCTATTTCTTGTGTTAAGCGTGTTCTCGTCTTTCCTCTCGCGATTGATCTTTTTACAACCCGTTTTCATGTTCCGTATGAGCAGTTTTCGTAGTTTTCCTCTATCGCTTTGTCTGTGTTGATAGCTTTTGCAAGCGTTTTATTCGATAAACGACGATTAACTCGCGCCTAAGCTGGGTCTCACAGCGCTTTGGCAAGTCGAACGCGACAGCTTGGATGGAAGTTTATGGTGATTTAGTAGTCTAAATGGTGATTTAATAATCTAGTAGTTTAGAAGGCTTATTATGGTTGGGTTAACGAGAAACAATTTAATATTTTTTCAGAAACCTAGAAAACACATTAAATAGCAATTTCATGGAAGTGGTTACAATAATTAATCTTAAGATCTTTAAAAGTAGCTACAAAAAGTACTCGTACATCATTTGTATATGTTTCGAAGTTTATGCGTTGATCGGTTGTACTCAACTATATTACATTTTCTGTCATCTAATTTTCTTTCATTTTATACTCTGTAATTCTGTTAATCAATTTTTTCTTTACGTAAATTTATATATTTATTATATTACGACGTTAAAGAGTCAATGAATACTTTTTACTATGAGATATAATATTTTAAATCTCTGCTTAGAAATGCACAAATCTTTTAATTACATGCATTTGTACACACAGTTATTCGCAAATTCCTTTAGTAGTCAAAGAATAGTAGTTACACAATAATATTCATCATTTTTTGTTCAATTTTGTTCTAATGTATTTCACATAATTGTAAGTAGAGTCGCAATTAAGTACTTGAACACCGAAATTTATTAATAACTTCCTGTTAGATTATGAACAGGATACTGTCTAATGAGAGTATTCATGACCTCGATAATAGTGTAAACTTATATAATATCCAATATTTGTATTACAAAAATTCTCTCTATAATTTTTCTCCTTTCCGTAATTTCTATTTAAATAATGAAAATTTTTATATAGCGCTTATTTGAATGAAAAATGAACTAATCTAGTTGATAAATTTTCTTACTATGTGGGAAAATACATTATTTAAATAAAAATCTTATCAGAAACAAATAAAGAAATTACTTTTTTTTACAATATTTCTAACTTTGGTAAATCTTCAAAATGATTGTAATCTGGATTTATTTTCGGATCAAATGAATCCATTAACGAACGAGATGACTCCACTATTACCGTTAGATTATTTTCGACTCACAATCAATTACGTTATCTTTTCCCTGCAAAAGATTATATAAAACTTAACTAAAACATAAAGCATTTAGTGTTACTTCGCCTATATTTCTTCTCTTCTCAATTTTGTATTAAAGATTCGGTTTTCTCTAACTTAGAAAAAATATAATTTTATTGGAAAGACAAAAATCAAAGATCGTAACAAGATAAAGAACATTGTACAACGATGTAAGCAAAGATTATACGTAAACAGGGTGCTGCCTCATATAGAATCTCAAACGTGCTTTTGCATATGCACTATGCTTTCAACAACGTAACCGCTGTTGCCCAAGCGTATCTAGCAGATTCGGGATACGTGCCAAAGACTGTTGAGATTCAAGTTTATGCACAATCCAGTGGCTCTATAGAGGCTAACAAGGATTTCGGATGTCGCTTCTGTTTATGTTCTACGACTACGTCTTAGAACCCAAGACTAAGGTTTATGGTTTACGGTGGTATTACGGAATTTGTGGTGCATGTAACTGAAACTATCGACGCCTATGAATACTTGTCCATGATTAAATCGTGTAATTAATTAAGCACGACTCTATTTTTCTGATGATTTATTTGTATTGTGCAATATACATTATTATTTTGAAACACATAGTTCTTTTAATGTTTCCATTACATCTTGTAACGTTAAAATTGGAGTTTCCTATAAAATATTAATTTTCAGGAAACCAAGGAATTAGTGAATAATTGGTTTGTGCGAATAGTAAACCAAACGAAATTTGTATTTCGTATTAATCAATTAATGCAATATTTCTCTGTTGATAATAAAAATAAGTAAGCAGTATTTACAAAAATGCTAAAATATTTTATATTGCCGTTTACTTTTAAATTTACCTCGGCTGCTCTAATTATTTCAATCGATTCTTTTAAATAAAGCAAGCGGTATTATCTTTCAATGGTTAACCGTATAACACGAAACAGCGATTCGTAAATTTGAGGATATCAATACGAACTTTTTTTCTCAAAACAGAACTCGACTATTTCTCGTTCGCCTGTAGCGTCGTTGAATTCGACCTCGCGATCTCGTAGCGCGAGGCACAGAAGGATTCCAGGCAGACGAGAGAATATTCAAAGCCGAAAAAAGAGAGGCATCTAGAGTCGAAAAAAGGCAGGAACGAGGACGATAGAAGCGCATCGTCGCTCGGTATTCCGCGATAGTGTGAATACGTTTCGCTTTACGCAAACGCGTTCCTATTCGGTCATCGAGGCCGATTCATCTCGCGCGCGCGTATTTCGAGAGGGTTTCTCGAGGAGGAGCAGTTACCGGGCACACGAGCAGCGTTTCTTTTGAACGAGAAACTGCTCGCATAAAAGTTGCACGATATTCCTATTCAGATTTCAGAGCTCCGGTACATTCGTCATTAACAGACCTTCCTCTGGGCTTCGCGTTGCTCTTACTCCCTTCGATTCGCCTTTTTTTTAAATAGTTCCTTTCCACGTTTACTGAATTCTTGCTGTTACAAATTGAATACAGAAATATTACGAAGCAAAAATTAACCGAAAACCTACTTTCTTAATCTTTTGCCTTAACCCGTTACCCCCAAATGACGTCTATAGCCGTCCAATCTTTGACGATGTGTAAACAGATAACGTCTATAGCCGTCCGATCTTTGGCGATATGTAGGCAAATGACGGCTATAGCCGTCGTGCACATTTTAATCAATAACAAAAAAAGAACAGCGTTAGTACGAAGTGTACTAACACATATATTTGTTAATTATTGAGTAACATATCTAGAAAAAAAGTTATAGCATGCCAGACAGCATATTAATTGTTTTCTTATGCGGTTATTATTATACTATTTTATAAGCAAAATCTCTTACAAATGATAATTTTGTTTCAAACTGATTTTCTTGCGTTAAGATTACACCTATTTACTCTCTTTTATTCATAGAAATCATGTTGAATTAGTAAAACAAATGCTGTATAATCGTCACGACGGTCATAGCCGTAATTTTCTCTGGGAAGAGAAAAAAATGACATGATGAGCAAATGACGGTTATAGCCGTCGAGAGTTTTTTTTGGAAAAACTGTAGCCAAATGTGATAATTTTCACTTTCAAACATACAACTGACACTTGATTCCATCTGGCAGTCATAAACAATTGAAAAAAGAAAATGTGTTTCTGAGCATGATCATCAAATTAAAAGTGTGCGGCAACGGGTTAATATAACGTGTGGGAAACGTAATTCTATTTCTTTGCCTAAAATGAGAACTTCGTATCAGACACGTGATGTCTTTTTCTGGCCGAAAGCGAGAAACTCGTGTCAGACACATTGTTTCATATTTAAATGACTGAAAATTTTTACTTTTCCTGCTATATAATCATAAAAATATTATATGAAATACAAAAAATTAATACATTTCCTTAATAAAAATAAAATGAAATATAATTATCGAATTCTGTGGTTTTATTAAATAGCAAATGCAGTACTATTAACCCTTTCGCTTCGGCTGTCCAGTCCGCCGAAGTACCGTCACTGAACGAAAGCACGCGTCAGAAATATGCACAGTACGCGTTTTTCTAAGTCTTAAATAACAATTGTGCTGAATAAAACAATCGCTGCTCTAATGTAACAAGTATATTTACATTTTTAATATGAAAAGGCTTACAAAATTATTGAAATACAGAATTATTAAAATATAAAATTATTAAAATACAAAATATATTTAGATGCCGCCTATAAGCGGTGCTCGTACCCACAGGTCATCTCATGGACGCCGTCTATAAGCGGCGCTCGAAGCGAAAGGGTTAATGTCCGCTGGTTTGTTCACAAATTTACCTGTGATGAAACTGCTTTTGGTCACAATGCATGAGGAAAGCTTTCATCAAAAGTAGCACACACAATAGTCTCTCGATTCATTAGGCAAGGAGTTAAGGGTTTTTTCCAAGAATCCAAGCCACAACTGGCAATTTAGAAAGTAAGAAAACGTTAACATATGGAACAAAGGGGTTATAGGGCCCTGACAGGAATTTCGACCACTCTGTTTGCTAGTCTGATGATAAAGATCGTAAAGTTCAGTCAAAGATGCAGCTTTCTTATGTTACATAATATAATAAATTAAAGTATTTTAAATAAGAGCTTATTCTATTTAGTAATATTAAACCCGATTTCCAACACTTGTCCTTTTATTAATTTTTCAATTCATCCTCTCTTTGTTCATCGCGAACAAAATACGTACAGTCGATGATGGAAATGTTCGAATAGTATACGCATTGTACTTATAAAATACAAATTTTAATTCTTAGTTCAACTGAATTACCTTCGTATAATTTTGATGCTTGCTGTATATTTACTTAATGTAAGAATGAAAAACCAAGGTAACGGTGATGTTAGAGTCTGTTTGTAACCAGCGTTGTTTGTTTCAAATACCTATTTTACACGGTCCTAATCATGGAAAGGAAGAGTCATAATTATAGCACATTACGAATTTCTATGGAAATTCATATTTTCAGAAACTCAATTAGAGAAAAATAAAAATGGAAAAGACGAAGTGTAGGTAAAGATTAGTTTCATCATTACAATTTTAGTTGCAATTTGTATGTAGGATGTTTTGTATATTTGTGTACAATTTTCCATTTTACACATTTGTACAAATTGTTTATAAATTTCTGTGTATTTCTTATCACAAGCTTCAATGTCGTATTTAACAAGCAGGATTCCTTCTGCAATAACTTTCTACTAGCTCAAGCATCTTCAATCTAGTCAATAAAATCACTCTTACTTCGTTTTACGATTTTCGCAGTGTTAAAATACTAGTTCGCTTTAAAGAGTTAACAATAATATTTATAGAGAAACAGTTGCTTATCACTTGCAGCTATGAAAGTTATTCAAAAAAGAAACCTTAGTCCCTACTTACCTTTTCGTCAGCTTATTCCAAGTGATTTAAATCAAAATTTTCTTCAAGAAGTAACCCAAACAATAGTAAAAAAATTTTTTATACAATGGAAAGCTGGTAATAAATATTTATTATAATTAGCACAGAATTTATAATTTAACAAATATTTTAAAGTACTTTATTATAATTTATAATTTTAAAGTACCAATAATTCAAACCGTTTACACCAACATTTGTTCTAGTTCTTCATTAAAGATGTATCATCTCGATGTTACACGAAATTCCTCAAACAAAATATCGGACATTCTCGAGCGAATGGACGAAGCCCATGATTGCACTTTGGAAAACGCTGCAAATCGCGATTATGGGGATTGCTGGTCTGGCCCGGCAATTGTGGTATCAGAGGGTGTTAGAGGACGATGGGCGAGCGCCGGTTTAGCGATCGTCCTTTAAAAGGCTGGCTTAGAGCTCGCTGGACACCAATATTCCCGGGAATATATGCTTCAGAGAGTCGGAAATCCAAGCAGACAACAAGAGCAAACGACCAGAGACATGGGACGATGAAGACGGGTCGACAGACTTCTTTTTTCGGGCGATATACCTCGACTTCTCTCTCTCGCTCGCTCGTTCGCTCGCTCGTTCGCTCGCTTTCACATACACTCTCTCTGCCCTTCTATCTTGAAATTGCTTTCTCTCAGGACTTCAAAAGTTCTACCACGACCAAGGGAGCTAACAAGGTCGAAATTTTTACCATGGAGGTAATGGTAGCTAGGGAACAAGAATTTGTACTCTCTTGGAAAATGCTGTTTATGCTCCCTATCTTTTAATAAAGAATGCGGATTAGATTGGGGCTGAGCAAGCAGTAGAATTCAAATTGTTTAAGAAAAATTAAACCGATATATTGCTTTGTAATTTTGAAGTATAATGTGCAAAGGGAAGCGTGGCAAAACCGGGACATTAAGGATAAAGTCTCATAATTTTTATATTATTAACATAAAAATGAAATTGCAATTGGAATTCTTTCGGACAGAGATCCTTATTAAATAATAGTACGTGTCTAATTCTTTTAAAATGACAAATTCAAAAAGATAACAATTTTAAATATGATCCGTTCTTACGGTTTTGATTAAATAAATTAAGCATTGAAATATGATATAATTTCAGAAATTTTCAACTGATCATTATTCCTCAAGCCAAAGATTTATTAGTAGAAATTATTACGCATTCCTTGTTATTTATCTTTTTTTCTATGTTTTCTATCAACATTACACAAAGTTTAACATTTAGGAAATTCCTTTTTGGATATTGTGCAATTAAATAAGTTATACGATGCATTTAGTGGCATAAAACGTTGAAGACATTTTACCTATCTTTTTAAATCTTACAGATTGACCTACTTTCCGTTGAACTCAGTTTCAAACGTTCCTTCGCTCGTGAGCAGCTTCTGCAAATCATGGAGTAAGGTGTGCTTGGAAGAGAGTACGAAGTTCGTTGCTGATATCTCGAAAATTGCATCGAAGTGCAAGAGAGACGAGGGAAACTTAAGATCCGTGTATAATTTTCGTGTAAAGTAAACTGTGTTTTTCGAGAAACGATCCGTTCATCTCGAGAGAACTTTGTTGCTTTGAAATCCTACGAAAGCATATTCTACAAATCTATGGTACATCTCTCTATGATTTACACAAGCATATCACATTAATATGTAGCGAAATTTACATTTTCCTAGAAAGGAACATGTATTTCTGATTTAAATTAATAAAGTTAAATCATTATAATTGAACGTTAATAATCGAGTAACGTTTGTTAATTTAGTTAAATTAAAGTTACTTTACAAGCTATGTAAAATTTCAAGAATAAAAATTCAAGTAAATTTATCTGCAGCGATCAGACAAAGTTATATTTTGCTTTTTTCGAACAATATTCATAAATAACCTTCAATTTCAGAAACTTCGCTGCTACGAGTCTGCGAAAGAAACTATTTCAGTCGAATATTCGATACTTCTTTGACCTAGTCGATTGAATTTCATTTCAACTTTGTCAGCAGAAGTGACGTTCCAATTTTTCTCTTCAATACTTTACTCAACTAGTTCAGTGATTAGTAATCAAATAAGTTCACTTTTTTTTCTGTATTTCCTTTTATCACGTCACACCATGTCCATTTGCAGTTTGGAAAACAACCCTTAACACTTAGCCAACCGAATGGGGAGATCTCCCATTTTTTCCTCAACAAAGCAGTGCCATTGATTCTATTTATTTTTGTTATCAGTTGGTCCTAATTTGATGTTGAATTTATTAAAAATTGTATTTTAGAAAATTTATGAACAGTACTAGTTCAAGACTAACTATAATAATAACAAAAGCAAATAGAATCAATAATAGTGATTTGTTGAGGACAAAATGGGAGATCTCCCCATTCGGTCGGCTAAGTGTTAACATCTACATAGATTCTTTTCCTTTATTATATTCTGAAAACCAGTTTCATTAATTTTGTTATGAACCCTATATTTTCAGAAAAAATCAGGTCTGCAGTAGTTTTCATCCCATACGATACAAATAAAAATAATTTTAGGATTGGCGTTCAGTGATCGCGGTATGGGTTATTAAATGGGCTTAGGAGAAGTAGAGTTATCGGTCAGGTCTGGATAGCTTAGTAATTAAAGCAGTCGGCTGATAAGCGAAAGATCTCGAGTTCGATTTCGATTCCCGGGTCTAGGCAATCCGAACGATCGAACTCCCTTTTTCTCCTATATAATTGTTTTGAATTTGGTACGTTTTGCAAGTAAAATATGTGAAAAAATTAGTTTCTGTTTTAATTTACCTATAAAGTAAAATTTTATTTTCTAATGAAATTGATTACTAATTTTTGTTCCAAATGTAACATATAAAGTTTAATTTCTAATCGGAGCAAACAATTACGCTTTACTCACACTGAATGTATTAAACTAAAATTGTATATTAGTTAATGCAAAACGATAAACAAGGAAGTTACGGTATAACAAATTACTACACACGCTATATAGTATTATTTAATCATGTCCTTTTGTAATTTAATATGTGTTGGTCCGCGTGTTTCTGGTGCAATTTAGTGCCTTTATCGTGGCATTGGATCTCTTTGTTTCTTCTTGGTTTCTTTCTTTTGTTTTCTTACCTATATATGTGTGTGTATCATCTTTTCCGTTCTGTGCGTATCCATTTTCATTTATGTGTTTTAATGTATCTTTCTATTTTATTAACACGTTGAGCGCCACGTCAGCCATCGGTGGCTGACACTAGACTTTCCATTTAGGCCACGTCAGCCACCACTGGCTGACAGCGTGTAACATGATATAGAACTATAAAATTTACACTGTTTTATGGAATTACAGAAAATTTGTTTAAAATTTATTTAATTTTGACTCATTACAGGATTAATGGATTTCGTTAAAACACGGTAAACGTAAAAACGGTTCTCCTTTACAAATATTACAAAATATTACAAACTTAGTCTTTTTCCTGGCCATTACTCTACCATCTTTTGTTACATTTTTATCATAACATAATTTTCGTACTTTAGAAACTTTTCCAGGTTTTCTTTGGAGTTTGTGTTGCTGTTTTTTAGATCTTCTTGCAATACTGTTCGATGAAATGTCTTCTTTTTCACAATTTGTAAGGTACACTGCTCATTTTTTTCTGGAATACCAGCACTTCTAAACGGCGCGCGTGGCCTGACGGGGACTCCCTTAGAAATCGGCGTGACGTTCAACGAGTTAATTAAATACCATTTTGTAATAACTACTCAAATATTTGTGGGGACACGGAAACTCTGCGGGTGTTCTAAGGGGCTGCATCAAACACTTTACAACAGGGCCTGAGCATCGGCCCGTCATTAGGCCCAAACGGCCAGCCGATCGTCATTACCACGGGTGTTTGATTGCAGCCTTATTAGAATCCAGAAAACACTCGCAGAGAGTCCCTTCCATGTCACCACATTTTCCCCTTCTGGACGTGTTCAGGGAATATAAAACACAAACTTCCCTGGGCGCGACATTCAGTTACACAATCCAACAGTCACAGTTAACAGTCACAATCACAGTTATACATTCGATCTATCATTCAATCTATCAGTTACATTCAATCTAACAGTTATACATACAATCCATCACAGTGTAATCTATCGCAGCACAGCAAATAAACATACTCTACATATTGTTATGCTGAATTTAAACCTAAACCGGATTCACGTTATGAAACTAACAATATGAAAAATAAAGGAATTGTTACGTTGAATTTATTCTGAACCCATGTTTGCACCGATGCTTTTTTGTGTTCTCGTTCGCATCGCACTATCTCGCTCATTTGATATAAGTGCATTATACTTTTGTTCAGAAGAACCAATTTGTCCTCGCGTCCATAGACGCGTTCGGCAGTGCAATTACAAGTTGGACGTCCGCGGTGACAAGAACGCGTCCACCGGACTTCGGCATTAATAGCTGTCGAGCCGCAAGGAGCGGGACGCATCAGCAGGGCGAAGTCAGAGAGAGACGGACCGAGACCCTCTCGACCGTCACCATTGTCCTCCTTCTCCCTCGCTGTCTGTCTTTCGCCATATGTCGGAGCGAACGACAGGCCCCATTGTCTTCCCGTAGACAATCCACCATCTCGCACCTCCTTTGCCATGGCGACCGCTTGGTTAATGGCCGAGAAATTATTTCCCTGCTAATTAACCGAGCTGCATAGTCGAGCGAGCAGAGGAGGAGAAATTCAGAGAGAGAGAGAGAGAGAGAGAGAGAGAGAGAGAGAGAGAGAGAGAGAGAGAGTGACAGACATACAGACAGACAGAGAGAGGCTAGTCGCGCCTCTTCCACGTTCGAACCCTGTCCCCCGTCTTATTCCGCTTAGCCCGTGCACGTCTCTTCGTCTCTCGTGGCACCAACGGCCATAATTAAGGCGCGGTAATTCGATCATTTTCGAGCCGCCACCTTTCAGAAACGATTTGCTCGTTCACGGGGACAAAGGCGGCGAACGATCGCGGCGAGTTAACGCGCGTTTAATCGCGGCATCTCTCGGAAACGGATTTTCCATGCCGCTTTTACGCTCTTCCGGCCTTTTTCTGTTTTCTTCTTCTTCTTCTTCTTTCTCGTTTCATCTCTGCTACAAGACGATGATGGAAACTTGAATCAATCGCCGAGCGGAAAGTTAGATCGAGGAGTTCACAGCGATGACCGCTCGGGTATTGGAGCAGCACGGAAGTTAAATAGGCAGCACTATATGTAAACGATGATGGTTTTAGACGAAGTGTAAAGTTAGAATTTTGCCGCAAGAAGCTACTGGGTTGTTGCTGCATTTCGTGGGATAATTTGACGGTTGCAAGATGAAGGGTGTCTTTGGCTTGTGTTGTATCCTCAATTAGGGTAGAGGTACGTACCGTAACGACCCTATACCTGCCTCGGTAGAAGGGAAGTGATTACTAGCCCTCCCTTCCTACAATACCTGTAAGCAATTGTGATTGGTTCGGGGTTGCCATCACTTTTGCTATAAATATCGAATCATGTAAAGTAAAACAAACACAGAGATACACACGGAACAACCACAAATCGGAGCACAACTCATCAAGAGAATACAACTATTATAATCACTCAACTCTATCGTGTTCAATTTGACACCTAACCAACTCCTAATATCAACCTCATCAAGAGAAAAACCTTTCGCCATACAAGGCGATCACGAAAAACTCGAGAAGTATTTCGGGAGCAATACACCGCTCTCGCAGTTAAATCGACGTACAAAACAGCATGTGAATTCTGATTTCACAGGGTGTTCATTCTAATTTTTCACAGCGGTATTCATATGTATAAAACAATCTGTTTGCTCTGGAGCGAGGTTTCACGTGGGAAGAGTAGTTCTTCTAAAGGTAAAGTAGTGCAAGTGGATTCCAAGGTGAAGCTAATTGTTTCAAGTGAAGTGCTTTATTTTTTTACGCATAATACTATGGGTTACACGTGAAGATAACGTGGAATTAGGTTGATATATGAGCTGTACAAAAGTCAAAGTAATCAATTGCATAAAATAGAAAGGAGGGAAAGAAACTGAGAAAAATGAAACGTGCTATTAAACTTAAGGAAAGTAAATAAAATAAAGTAAAAGATAGAAATCCTTCGAAATAAAGAAAGGTGGTATTAATATCTATAATGTGAATTTTAAACTGATGAGAAAATTGAAGAGAAATTAGAAGTGGTTACGACCTCGAATGCGGTTTTAAATTTTTAGCAAGTAGTGTGAATAGTTTATACGCCAGACAACGTTGTAGAATATTAAGGGGATGAGCCTTTGACAAATTCATTTTATGGTTATTTCGAGTATATGAAATTGTTGTAGTAAGTTATAGTAAGTGTTGATATGTAATTATCTTATCTAAAATTTAAATTTTATTATAAATATTAATTTATTATATATCATACTTATTTTTTAAATTACAAAAATACGATATTATAATTTTCCTACTTTAAATATATTTCTAACTTGAAACTATATCATAAAATATCTTTCTGAAATAGTATTCGTACATTTAATTGCAATACAGAAACAGAAAAAAGACACGGCAGGACTATATTGCTCATTTCTTCGAATTCATTTCAGACATAACAATTCCCTCGCTATTCACGTTTTACAAGCAAAATGGAAGCATCGCAGTGAAAGTATTTGTATTTTCACTAAAAGTTTTCCAACTTTTTGCACGAAAACACACAGTGGACTTCTATTGCATGTTTCACAGAAATAAAAGTCCTCTATTCGAAATAAAAATATTCCTGGTGTATGCATCGCTGCGTTTTACAACTTACGATGCAAACTCCGATGGTGTTCTGTTACTGGCAATTATTTCCAGCATGCAATTAAGCTTTTCATTTTATGTGAATGTCAATAGAAACGTCGGCATACAAACAGTGTAAATTCAAATGACATGAAAGAAGTGCTTCTGAAAATTTTAAATTGTAATTTCAGAGCTATAATTCGTTATTTATTCATTTATATATCTAGTCAGTAATTTTTCATGAAATACATTTAAAAGGAGAAATATCATTAATGGTTAAATATTTTTAATTCTAGATTCTCCTTCAACCGGTGACTATGTTTTACTGTAATGGTAACATTGCAAGTTTAGTAAACCTTTAATGAAAGATTTATTTATATAATTATTTCAGTGCTATTATTTCTGTTTGCCATCTTGTAATGTATTTTAACATTCTAATAATTAATTTTTTTACGAAAAGTGAAATAAAAATTTTTAGCCTTTCTTGTTGGAAGTAAAGAAAGTATCCATAATTACTTCCGATGCATGGATCCATTTTAACATTATATCGCTGACTGAACATGAATCCTAAAATTCTGTCTCTAATTTTTTGAACTGCAATTATGTGAAATTATGAATTCTGAGAACGTGGATATACAGGCCTTACTGCATAGTGATTTCAAAATTTATTCACACTTCAATATAAATTTCTTTGTGCTTTTAATTTAGTATTACAAGACCTGTATATTGCATTTTGTTTGAAGAAAGCATATAATTTCTATATGAATATAATTAGTTATGTAAGTTGGATTATTTGTTAATTAATATCTTATATAACCACTTGAATCTTTTAGAATTGTTTCACTTTACCATGAAGCAGTACTTTTTAACTTTTTACACTTTTCTCATAAATCGTGACTACTTTATTCATCCACAGTTTGGCAGAACATGTATGCTATCGATATTACAATCGATACAACATTTAAACCTGATTACGATTTCAAGCTTCAAAGCGCCAAAAGCAAGGCAGTAATTCATGGAACTTGGAAATACATGAGGAAATATCGCGAGTTACCACGTTTTACGGCGTGTTTAAATCGTAATGGGTATATTATAAAATCCCAGCGTCGGTTGCAACACCATCTGAAACTGCTACATGAACTCTGAAATAATAAACTCTCTCACGAAAAAACAGAGATTAAAAAATTAAAATATTTCAAAGGTTGACAGAGATGAGGGTGGGTGTTGGACTTGAAGTAAGAATATAATTATCGTTTATGCCTCCTCGCCTACGGTATGACGGTCGGGGCAAGTATATTTTAGATTGACCCCGACAATAAATACTAGTCGCTCAGCGGATTTCATAAAGAACGGGTCGCAGTTGCTTTATTTCTCCATAGTACCCTTATTCCTGCCCATACTTAACACATTGCGTACGGGTGACGAGATATCTCGTTTCAATATTTTCTTACACATGCGTATCCACGACTCGAAATAATTTGATCTGTTTGTTATGTTTGTTACATTTGCCATGTTTATTGTTACACAATAAATCGATATATAAAAAATATATATTAACATTTGAGAATTTACGAATATAAATTGAAAATAGTGTAGGATATGAGGGTGAAGGGGAAAACACACGAGTCATAAACAAAGAGAGTTAACAGTTTATTAAAAGAAAAACACAGAAGAAAATTAATTTATTTGAACACACGCAAGAAAAAGAATAAGAATCTGAGCGGCACTGCTTTCCACGACTCTTCTTCTTTGTAACGGCTATTTTACGGAAAAATACAATGTGTTTCCAACGGTTATTCCGTGGAAGAATCCTACAATAGTGTTTGTATGCATTGTATTCAGCTTTTTGACGAACAGAGCGCCGTACTGGTGCAGGTATTATCGCATATCCGCAATTTTCTATTTCAATTTAACAGTGGGTATCAGTAAACATTAACCCCTTAACGTACAATAACGTCTGAAAGACATCATTCATTTTACGTGTCGTTGTAGACTTGACGTCTCCGAGACGTCAAAAACTGCCTCCGGCGGTCGACGTTCAGTATTTAATTAGATTATTCATATTGGGAATGGGGTTTTATATTGATAAATGAAATGAACTCTTATTTATAAAATAATACTTTGATAATTTATTTAATACTTTTACGTAACACGAGGAAGGGCAATTTTGATCATATCTAGCGAGTTTTGTCACAAGACTAGCAAAACGCAGTGGTCGAAATTCTTACAACCCCGTCCGGGTCCTTCAGCACCTTTGTTCTGTTTTTCGATGTTTTCGAACTTTCTAAAATGCCAGATGTGGCTTAATTTCTTGGAAGAAGCTCTTGAGAAAGTACATTAAGAGAAAGCTGATTTATGGTTAATTTTTGCTTCGTAGTATTTCTGTATTCAATTTCCAACAATTCAATTATTCCACTCTGTTTTGTTTAGAATGTTCAAGATGCTCCCCCTATCTCGTTTCAAAAAGAATTTCAAAATAAAATGTTCTGTTTCCAAGCTTGCACATAACTGTTCAGTTGAGCCAAATTAAATAGTATTTTTCGGACCCAACAAATTCTGTTTTATTTGTATGCCAAGGGGTTAAACATTTAAAAAAAATGGTGACACCTGCGGGGACAGAAAGCCAAACGATACAAAGCACCGTTTAATCCCATAATGTTTCCGTGCCGCGATTTACATTCTACGTCGGGGCATATCGGTGCGTTTATTGTCCGAAAAATTCGAGACCGGCTGAAAAAGATGAAAAGACATCGTTCGTTTGTTTCGTAATAAAGCGGAGAGGAGAAAATGAAGCTGCGAGGCTGGCTGCGAAAACATCGTCTGCTCGAGCGTGATAATTCATTTCATTTCGGTTGCGTTCGATGTTGAATGGCAGCGAAAATTGCTTCACTCGCTCAACTGTGAAATTAGAATTTTTATTAAGCCACTGTTCATTGCCGGAAGTCGCAATGTATGTACGTACAATCCCGTTAAAAAATATTAGAAAATTTAAGCAAATCATGTAAAATCATTATAAAATCATGAATGCCTTCTTGAACTTATCTATACATATAAAAAGACATGTCCCGACTGATTGACTGATTCATCATCACAGGGTCTAACTACTAAAGCTAGAAATATGAAATTTGTACAATGGGTTCCTTTTATGACGTAGACACCCACTAAGGAAGGACTTTTTAATATTCCACACATAAGGTGGTTAAATAGAGGTTGAAAGATTATTTTAAAATCCACCGATTCTAAAGCAAACACTATGTAAACTGGAATTTAGCTTTTTTGTTAGAAATGAAGAAATACGTGTTTCAACGTTTTTGGAAAAACAAAATTAATTTACCCCAAGAGGGTAAAATAAATGATCAAAGTTTGTTTTAAAATCCACCGATTTTGAAGCAAGCACTATAAAAAAAAACGTAGTCAACAGCTAGGTACCCATGAGAGTTTGTCACTTTGGGCTGTAAGTAATCTATGAAATGTCTGTAAAGAATTAAAAATATCAGGTAAACGTTATTAGAAATGTAATGTAGGTTATAAATTATGATACGTTGATATGTTTGATGTTGCCACGCAATAGAACTTCCTAAGGTTAAGGTAAAGTAAAAAAACTGATAAAAAAAATACAGTATCTTCTGTTGTGGCAACACTGTTTGAAGCTTAATCTCCTTGATCACTGTTTCTGCTTTTTAAATACGTGTATTTCATGGTTTGACTAATTTTTATCAGTACGCTATATTTGTAGATGAAACGCACTATTTAATTTATTATATGTAAATTAAGTGATGTCACATGTTAATAATTCGTTTTATAAATCTATTTAACTATTCTTTCAATTGTAGATTTATTCAATTGTATATTTTCTGCAGAACATTTTTAGAATTGCCTTGCGTAATGTTTTTTTCTCACTTTTAGTTGCAGAAAATTGTAAGATATTCTATTCCATAAATAGAAATCCTTCAAGCTATTTCTTCGTAACTTTGTTTCTACTTTTCAGACTAAGAATTTTTGTATCTTTTTCTAGTAAAACTTGATGGATTAATTAAAACTTCAAATATTTAAGATTTTTCTAACGGTTATCAGCAATATCGTAAAACTGAAACAGTGTCAAACTTTCGGTCAGAGATACGAGTGCATGGGCAGATTCTCTAAATTAAGAGTCTGTGAATGATCCTCCCTATTTATGGGGGCCATAAAAAAGATTTCATTAGCGTTTCCTTAACTCAATCTCCGTCCAGAGATTCTCAACAGCGTCCTAAAGGCCGAAGTTACGTTTTTGTTTTCCGGAATGGTGTAATTCCGAGACACAGGGCGACTTTTGAAACCTTATTGCCGGTTCTTGGACGTATTTAAACGTTTGAAGGAAACATTTTAACTCGAAACTTGTTGAGCTCTTCAATTGGGATCCCGAGCCTCGAACTTGAACTTTTAATTTCAACAAGCCTGAAACTTCTCTCGGAAAGTTGAAGCGTTTGCGAGAATAGAATCACAGAGATACCTCAATAATTAACAGATTCTTTTCCCTTTATGTTTACCTATATCTATTTGAATAGATCTAATCGAGGAAGGTAAATTATTCGAATTAACAACCAATCAAGGTACACCTCTCCTTTTAAATGTTTTACGATTACAAAAAATATATGAAATTCACGTATTTAAAAAGCAGAAACAGCGATTAAAGAGATTAAGCTTCAAACACTATTATCATAACAAAAGGTATTGTCTTTTTTCCGTTAGTTTTTTTACTTTACACTAACCTTAGAAAGTTCTATTGCGTGACGACAACAAATGTATCAACGTTTCATAATTAAGTAATTGCTGGGCAGTGACTAAAAAATTATGTTTCAATTTTTTAAAGGTTCGTTAGTAAGTGTTATCGATCGTGACAATGTATCTTAATTCACAAGGCTACGTATTTTCTCGGCGCTCGAGATGATGTCTCTTCATTGACGATTACTTTGACTGTTAACCCTTTCGCTACGGGTGGGTTCTCCGCCGCGGTACTCCCGCTGAACGGACCGCTGCGACAAAACTGCACGGCTCACTACAGCCTGAGCTGCTTTGACGGTGTTTTTGAAAAAAAAAAAAATTTTTCTCAAAACGGGGTATTTATAACGTCTTAACATGCACACTTTTAATTGCAGTTCGAGAACCGCATAACTGCAACGCTCGTTGTATGTACAATACGCGACATTTTATGGAGAGCGACTGTAATCGCCCGTAATACCACAGTTCCATAGTAACGAAAGGGTTAATACCCACATGTCGCGCTTTGGTGTTCTGCTAGTATTCTTCTGCTAATGGGCGAATGTCGAGCATCTTTTAAGAGATCGAAAAAATGGAGGGTGGAAGAGGGAAGTGGACAATTTGAAGGTGGAGGGAAAAGTTTTGGAGAAGGAATTTACTGGCAGAAGGGTGATGGTGACCCGGGTGGGTTAACCTCTGACCCAGAGGATTTGCGATGGTCAGGCCCAAACCCAGTGGCTATAAACCAAGGCCGATTTCCGCAATGCATATAAATGATTATCAATCCCTAACAGTAAGATTATTAATCCTTTTAGCACCGAACGACGATATATCGTTGCGCCTCCGTTGGAGCCTTATTATACTCATCACAAGAGACTTGTGTTTCAAAATAACTTTATAAAATGTTAAAATGGCATCGTTTTATTCTCCATTTATTTCGCAATATGCTGCTTTTTAAATTTTGTAAATATCACTCCTACTTTGGTTTTTACGAGAATTTTCGCAAACCTCTGCAAATTCGTCGATTCGGCCCGGTATTCTTCGCTTAGGTACGCTCCTTTCGCTCGGTGCTAAAAGGGTTAACCTTAATCCTCCGTGTTCAAATCTTCACATCTATTGTATTATAATACAACTCTCATAATTGTAGTAGTAGTATTTGTCGTTTTTCACTTGTTTATCCTATTATTTTGCCAATGAAAATTCTTGATTTATTCTATTACCTTCGAAAATTAATTAGTAGCCTCACTCTTATGCCGCAATAATTTCACGTAAATAATTTACTCTTCATTCATTGAATAAATATGCAAACATCACTTTTAAGCAGAGTTGTGCAAACTATTTTTCAATCTCTATCAAATAACCCGCCAACACGAGAGAGTCTGAATTTCGTTAAAAATAAATCCATGCTATTTCAATGGGACTTCATTACGTTGTCACGAAGCTATGACAATAGTTCGTCAATCGACAAAGTTAATGGTACTTCTTTGCAAGTTTGCTCGATCGATTTATTCGTTGAATATGATGATTCTATTTGTTCACAAGTAACCAAATTCAATGGATTCACATTTAGTTTGTCAAATATTTTACTGTATGTTTTTGCATCGCGATTAAATGGTTATCGAGCAATCGACTAAAAATTATGCAAATTGAACGGCGCTTCGTTACAAGTTTGCTCGATTCATATATTCGTTGAATATGATAATCGTATTTGTTTGTAAGTAAGCAAATTCAGCGAAACTGTATTTCATTTCATAAACACTTTACTTTACAGTTTCGCATTGCGATCAAGGGGTTATTTGTTTAATTACGGGTATGAATCTAATTATATACAAGTAAAAATATGGAAACATAAGTATAAAACAAAAATGTATATGTATATACAATATCCTATAAACTATAAATTATAAACTATATAACAATGAACGAATAACGGAGTGACTAATTACAGGCTAAATATAACAGAAAATATACCTTAGTTATGAAAACGTATGAAATTTATGTAAATTGTCGTAATCTGATAGTATTGTATAAATTCCGCATAAAAGTAGAATAAAAGGAGAAAAAGTCTATTGTAAAAATGTAATAGTACTTTTTTACAAGTTCGCTCGATTAATTTATTCAGTAGATATGTGCCCATAATTATGAAAGTGATCTAAGTCATATATTTCTTGTTTCGAGATATTTAATGTATTACATCTGAATAAGTTAAAAAATATTTTTATATTATGCAATATTTTAATTTAGAATTTTATTACTCCTAATTAATGAAAATTTATTATGAATATGAAATTTTGTGTGAATCTCATGAAAATATTGTTTTTAAAGGTTGAATTGACTTGGACCATTTTCAAAATTAACTGAATGACCTATAAATAACTTAAAGCAATAAAAAACTACGAGTTTCATTAAAAGCAATAATTTTAATAAAATAATTCATGAACATTTATTAATTATTTTCGAAAAGTAATCTATTTTTATCATTTTAGGCTTTTATCATTATGAGTTTTGAAATTTTTTAAATGTTCCTGAAGAACTGGAGGGATGTAGGCTAGTAAACACATAATATCTTTATGTTTTTCTTTTGTTACTAGTCTAGTGGTGGTGTATAATAGAAGTAATTTAATATTTCCGTACATTGTTAGTCAACATAGCAAAATGGCTAACAGAATGTAACGGTTGGTTTTTCACAAATTCAGAAGAGTGAATATGCGTTTCTCGTTCAAAGAATGTGTTACCATCGTTATCATTATCGTCGTCGGCTGATCTGTAATAACTGATAAACTCAATTTTTTTTTTTTCATTTTTGACTTAGACCACTTTCATAATTAACACTAAATGAATTCCATATAATGTTGAAATAACAACCACCATTTAATGGTTCTATTTTGACAATATCGTGAAAATTACATTAAATTAATTTAGTTTAAAATAATATAGTATGAAATAACTGATGAACTCAATTTTTTTAATTTTGACTTAGACCGCTTTCATAATTATGGGCACACATAATAATCATGTTTGTTCGCAAATAGACGATTCGTTTAGTAAAGACGCAGCTGCAACGTCCAAGACATCGTTGAAAGCAGCAAGAGTAACGTAATGGCCGCTTTTCAGAGCTCTCCACGTCCCGAGGGCCGTATGAAATCTTAATATCCCTTATTACCGTACTCCTAATTAACGGGCCCGGAAGCCACTCGGATAACGAGTATATTTCTCATTTCACCAGGCTCGACTACAGTTACATTATAATGAGCCTTTAAATTCGAATTCTTAAAGTATTCCGTTTTAGACGACGATGTCTTTGATAACCCGATTCCGAAGTATGCTTTCACAAGTCTCGAGACGAGACGGGCTTCAGCTCTTTCACTGTACTACCTGTTAATATACAGCGAATGTTTATGTATTTATGAAGAAAATATACCTAAGTGTGCAAGAAAAGTACAGAATACGCGCAATTTGTAATGGTATTTAAATATCCTAAGTAAAATACGTATTATAGTATGATGTACACAGGAAGATATCTATTTTTCATTTCCAAATCACACACATACAGTGGCTCCAAAAAGTATTCGTACACTATGTCACAAATAAATTCGTTTAACCCTGAAATTCTGAATCCGATAGAAGTGTTTGATAAACCTTTGTGGGTATGTAGATCGTAATAGTATACGTATGAATGAATCTCTTCTTTTCATCTAAATGCCATTTTAAAGGGGTGAAACCAGCGTTGAAGTTTCTGAGTTTTCTCTCATTTTTTAAAGATAACTTTGTAATAAAACTTCATGAAGCAAAACCTTACAAATAGAAAATGTTTAATTTTTAATACTCTATCGCCCTGTTATAAAAAAAGAACACAGAAAAGCTTGTATTCAAAGCGTGAAAAATCACGAAAACTTTGAGATTCGTTATCAGCCCCCTTAAAAGATATTTTGCCGTCAAAAAAATTGCTCCATGCAGGATACACCATGCCCTGTACATACATAAAGTTTCCTCAAATTGGTTTATTTTTTTCCAATTATAGTTATGTAAAACTATTAAACATCTCTGGTCTTCCACAATCACAATATTAAAGCAGAAAATTCAGCAACATAAAGTATCTGAAAAGGAATGCAAATAAAATTAATTGGTGCGACAGCATTTGTTTTTAATGAGTTAAGTTTAACTTGCACGATAGATGTTACTGAAATATGCAAAATAACGTTGCGTTCTTATCGCGAGTTATATGATATTTAACAATACCAAAATTCGTTGAATTCGTGAGATAATTGAATTCTACTTTAATGCATTCCCAATTAAATTTGGAAGTACCGATTAAATGTCATGGAATTAATTGGTGATATCGGTGGAAACAATTATGAAATCATAATACTATTAAATAGTAACACAATTACACGGATATTGGATTACTCAAACGTGTATAATTGAAACAAATTTTTGCAGGATATTCTACAATGCAATTATTGCTGCAAAAATTTGATTTGCTAACGATACCTGCAGATATTCTTGAAAGTTTTGATGAAATTCTTGAAATAGCACATGAAAATCGAATTTGTCTTTGTTAAATTAATTACACATTTTTTAATTCGTCATTGTGCATAAACAATACGTATTAAGTTAGTAGTTTAAAAGAATTCAATAGAACTATGTGTGTAGTTGGGAACATTTGCCCTCCTAAGTTGAAATATGTTTCTTCCACTTCTTTATTTTTGATAATATATTAAAATATTCGAAGTTCCACAGTTTTCACAATTGTAAGTGCAATTTAAAACTTCTACAGGCTTCTAAAAGATAGTTTTATTTATTTTTTTAAATTGCTTTTCAAGCGATATTATCAGTTTAAGATAATTAAACTTCAATGCTCCTGTATATCTCAACGTAGGCGAGTAGACTACATTACAATATTTAAATGGTGAAGCAAATTTCCGTTTAAATTCCCTTTCTTTGATTAGGTGTATAAAAATGTAATTTTGCATAAAAATCCGCAGCCTAATCGTTATTATTGAAACATACCACACAAGTATTCCATAATAATGTAGGATTCTTCCACGGAATAACCGTTGGAAAGACATAGTATTTTTCCGTAAAATAGCCGTTACAAAGATGACACGGCTCACCGCCGTGTCGATAGTCAATTGTTTTGGGTAAACTTGTTGCGACCGGCAAATTTGGCGGCAGTCATTTTCTTGCGTTTATAAGAAGAGTCGCGGAAAGCAGGGCCGCTCAGATTTTTATTCTTTTTCTTGCGTGTGTTCAAATAAATTAACTTTCTTGTGTGTTTTTCTTTTAATAAACTGTTAACTCTTTTTGTTTATAAGACTCGTGTGTTTTTCCCCTTCACCCTCATATCCTACAATAATGTAAAAACGTTGTACGAATTCTATTCGACTTGTGCGTCTTGATAAACGTCCCCTAAATCAACCTATTTGCACCACATTACAAGCGATCGCTAACCTCTTCTGTCCTTCTGTTGCAGGTAAGCCAGAAATCCAAGGCAGTGATTCCTCGTGTCACCTTACGTTGTAGGTAATGATTCCACGGGTGACCGTGTCTTACCCTCGTCAAAGTCATCCAGCGACCATTCGTCACCCTCTTCAACCGCTCGCACGGTTAATCCTTCCGACCGTGCAGCTTGGGGAGGTGTCAAGTGAAAATGTGCCGTAGCTCCTACAATCCGCGCCGTTTCATATTTATGAACGCGTTCCTTTAGACTCGCGACAATAGGAACACGGGGGTGGTGGTCGGAGCAGGGAAAGGGAGGATGGATTGCGCTCGCGATTTCCGGTCGCGCTACACGCCCCCGTTCTACCGTTCCCCGTTTTCTCCGCGCGTGTCACGGCGGTATGATCTTCTTTGTCTTGTCTAGGCCGCGATT
Source organism: Tetrapedia diversipes (assembly GCA_033822845.1). Classification (NCBI taxonomy): domain Eukaryota; kingdom Metazoa; phylum Arthropoda; class Insecta; order Hymenoptera; family Apidae; genus Tetrapedia; species Tetrapedia diversipes. The sequence goes on from JAOPTO010000886.1 coordinate 250,151, forward strand.
ATTACCCTTTCGAAGGTTGCAGCAGCAGGTGCAGCTGCAATGTACCGGCGCGCACCACCTCGCATCCAAGTCTGATACACGACCTCCGGGGAGATTTCATACGGCGGAGGTCGCGTTCGCTGCCTTTTCCCGTCGGATATTCCGCGAAAGTCCCTGAGAATTGCAAATGTTTCGCCAACCCCCTCTCGCGTTTGCTCCCTCGACGGACCACCCTCCGCGTGCTCTCTGTGCCTCTGGCCGTTTCAGTTTCTCGTTCCACCCCCTTCTCGCCGACGCTCTCTGTCTCTTTTCGGTACGCTTCAAGACGACGCAACGCGCCACTTCTCGCCGCGGATATGGAAATTTCATATACACGCCCTGATGCGCCGTTCTGCTGGGACGGACCCTCGGCCTTGCTCTCTTCTTTAGAGATAATGCAATTTCTTGGTCGACTTATTGCGCGCGTATCGTGGCCACCTTTGATATTTCGCGTTCTCCCTGCTCCCTGATACGGTCCTTTTTATGCTCCTCGGAACGCCGGGCTCGGACGGGTTCGAGACGACTCTTTTCCGTTTCGTCTCGGAGATGGATGTCGGTGTTGGAGAGAAAATATCTTGGGTTACATTGGTGGAACGTCTTGATCGGTGTAAGCGTATTTTCGATGCCCTGTTCCGTGTCCGCGACGAGAATCGCACTTTATGGCGGATTTGTGCGATATTATATTACAAATAGAGGTCTCTATTTTACATATATTCAAGTGCACTCCCGTGCATCCGTGCAAGTCAACGGATAGTTGCAGATTCCGAGAAGACAACTTGATTTTATATTTCATAGCCTACGTAACTAGCTGTGTGTTGTAGCTTTATTCTGTAATTACAGCATAAGTATTTTTTCGTTTTAAATACACGTATTTAAGTACGAGAGAGTACGCTTTAATTGAACACGCACGTATTTTAAATTATAGGAATTTTAATACACAGTTAACTACCCTTTCCCGAACATTTATTTGATTAAACGCATTTGTATGCATCTGTACAATCATATATATTAGACCTCTGTAAAACGTAAATTCGATTAATATGGTAAATGAATGCAAAACAAAGAAATATTTGTTGCTATAAAAATAAATAAAATAATTCTTACTTTTATCATTTATTTAATGCAACATCTATTTAGTAAAATAAACGGATATTTTACTGCTACTATGTGGTTAACATTCGTCCTACATTTTTTAAAATCAACTTTCATATTATACGTTGATTTACATAAATATGCGCATGCGTAATTTATATAGTATGTATAATAATCCAGTAGCGCGTATAATATTGATTTATATATCTCCGGTGGTTTACTATTTGGTTTGAGAACAGATGAAGCAAATATATCTGATACTGATGTGTAAACGGAGATTAAAATTCATCATCCTAATTATCATAATATTGTTTTAATAATCCACACCAGATTGCAACACGACAATTAATTAAAGTAGAGAAAGAAAGTTAATTGTAACAGTTAAATTTGATATACTATGCTCGCAGTCACGTGTATACAACGTTCGGGACCGAAGAGAACGATCGAAATTGATAATTAAAAGTCGCTGGACAGAAATACGCGATGCAAGAGAAAAAAACAAGCTGAATAAATCTGAATATTGTAAAAAATATTGATACTTCGTTTCTATGTTGTGACTATTTGAATCTTGTAGTAATTTGTTTTAAAAATAGCGAAACTGTACTCGATCGATCCAGTTCTTAATTATTCTGTATTCATTATTTCACAAATTGGAAAACTGGCCAGGGTTGGTTGTAGTTAGAATGGATCGTCGATTTTAATCAAATTTTTCTGGCAATTCTAGACCAAAAATAAGCAGATACGTATCCCAGCGTTTCTTCCAATACTTGTTATTTATACAGATATTTAACATTTAATTTGTTCAATGTAAATGTGTATTATCTTTTCGAATTAATTTGATGTGATAAAAGTACATACAATATTATGTTATAGTAACCTTGTAATCGCGAAATATCCGGGACTCGAGTTGAATTTTTCTTACCAATCTCTTTTTAAATTGCATATTTGATTTTTGTCTGTGTAATTTTTCCATTCTGCTTCCTCTTTTAGAGAAAAGTACATTTTTGCCATGCCATTAATTTTTTTCTCTTAACAAAATTATATTAATAAAGGGCTAAATTTTGATGCAAAATCAGTATAGATGTAGTATATATATACCTGCAATATACTTTTTTGTGAAACGCATAAATATTTTTTTCAATATATTTGCATTAATTCAGATTTCTGTAACTTTTTTGATTTCCTTATATTTTTGATTACAGAAAAATCAAATTTATTCTTTTCATGATTATAAATTACCAATAAAGATTATGTAATAAGCAACGCTAAATAAATAATCTTGAAAATTTCGATCCACCTGAACCGATCAAATAATCCAAACTGTTCGAATCACAAGTTTTTCAAAACCTTCAACACATCGGAAAAATCAGAATTTGTTCTTTTCATAGCTGCAAATTACCAATAAAGATCACGTAATAAGCAACGTTAAGGAACGCAAAATAAATAATCTTGAAAATTTCATTCCACCTTAATCGATCAAACAATCCAAACGGTTCGAATCACAAGTTTTTCAAAACCTTCAACACATCAGTACCGTAATCGTTAAACCATTCGTCACTCGGAATACCATTCAAAAATCATTTAGCCTCGCTATCACAGTCGTTTGCCGGGTCTCCGTTAACTGTGAAAATTTGCATACGTTCCAGCTGCATGGTAGTTTACTTTTCCCGCAGCCGCGGTCACTAAACGAACGATGGTTATCAGATATTGGAAGTCGAGGAACGGCTTTATTCCCCGGCCACGCGGCCTCCTTTCATCGAAGTTAATAACGAGCGTGTGTCTATCGACGTGAACGTATAGTTTGTCGTAAGATCGGGTATATTAAGTATCCGTATATCAGAGAGCGTTCACCAAATCATGGATCCCCCGGTCGAGGTACAGAGTCACTCCCCCCGTAAAGCGATTTACGAGCGTCGCAGATTTACCGGGCAAAATTGCAGCCCGCGTGTCCCACGAATGCTTTAACTTACGGCATCTGGAGGAATATCATTTTTCGCGTTTAAATCGCGCCTTCGAGCCATTGTTCTAAAGCTTCGTAGCGTACGAGGGGCCGTCCATGAAGTATCCAGCGATTTAATATCGCAGAAAAAATAATGCGTGTAGAACAATGGCCCCTGAATCTCCTTTAAAATATTTTCGTTGGTACCTTAAACGTTTATTCTAACGTTTCTTTTTTTTTTTTTCAAACTAGTTTGTAAACTTCTTTTTTTTGGATCATTGTCAGTTACCCCCTTGTATTTTAGTTAACATTTCACTGATCGGGAGCTTATTAACATTTAGTTAACTGCAAGGTGATACATCTAAACGAACGCTGTCCATCGCGTATTAAGAATTGATTAAAAATTGATTAAACTTTGAAACCTCTTTCATAATCAATAGTTACGCAGTTTCTTTTAGCGGCCAATTTTAAATTAGACAAAGCATGAGCATTTGCTAAGAAATTAAATTCTGACTAGTTATAAACAAAAAGTTTACACTGAATCAAGCATAAATTACGTGATATCCCATTTTTTTTTTTAAATGGACTTGTACCACTTTCAAAATAAACGGTCCATGTCTATAATAAAATGGTTGGACATATGTGAAGGTCGTTATTTCATTCGAATAGCATAAGGATGCGATTGAATGTGGTTTTGAAAAACTGAGAAAAGTATTTGAATCGAACAGTAAGTAGGCGTCTAAACAAAGGTTATATTTTTCTACATTTTATTTTGTTTTATTACGCTACTCAACCCCTTGTGGAGTCCATAAACGGTCCATATGATCTGAGACTTTTCAGTGCCATAGTTGTTCTAGGAACAAGCCCTAGCCCGTTCTCTAACATTATAAACTTCATTCTCCATCCATCACGGGGGGCTTATAATGCACCCTTTGGCCCACCATAAATAGCATCTATCGTGTCCTCCGTGGTGCATTATTGAAACGGCGACCAGGCGGCCGCTCTCGACGAATTGGCAATAATCATTTCCCTAATGGACATTTTAGGGACATTGGAGCTGGACAAAGAGAGGGGGCCGTCACGGTAATGGTGCAATTTTGTCCGAACTTTTGTTCAACTATTATTCCAGCGTCGGAAAACGCGAATTGCCTTCTAACCGAGCTGAAAAACGGCGAGCCCGTTCGATTAATGGAACAAAATCGCATGATCGGGTTGCAACCGCGGGAGTGTCGATTTACAAGATTATTTTAGCCAGTTCTGGCTCTCAATAATTGAAAATTTTTGTAATCGGGTTATTTTATTTAATCGATGGACATGGAACGTGCCCGATTCGAATGAATGCAATCGCGAATGAATATTCCGCGGAAACGAGCGTGCGCGCGCACACAGCGATTAAAACGTTCCGATGATTCCCGTTCAATTGCCGATTTTTATATCCCCGTGATATGTACTAATTAATGCCAGTCCTCGATCTCGCGTATAATATTCCGTTGGTATTCGTTTAATGGGGCCAACGCTCAAAATATTCATAACCTGTCGTGTCGTTTCGATGTACGAAGCATTCGTGAAGGGGTCTTTGCATGAGATCGATCAACTACACTTTGAGTGTTTCTTTTTATTATTTTAATTGAAAAAATATGGGGAGTATGTATAATGAATCTTTAAATTCATATTACACCTTGATTATTGAATTTTATTGAAGCAAGAAGGTAACTGATATTTAACGTAAATTGAAATTCGGTTGCAATATTGATTTGAAAAAACCTAAAAGTCATCATAACAATGTTAATTCTTTTATTATCCGAGGATATAGACCTTTATTTACTATGGAATATTTGGTGTATTTACGCTTAGGATGGTATGTAGAAAATATACACATTCTATTTTTAATCTTTAAAATATTAACACTTAGCCGACTGAACGGGCAGATCTCCCATTTTGTCCTCAACAAAGCGCTGTAATTGATTCTATTTACTATTGTTATTAGTTACTCTTAAACTAGTACTGTTCATAAATTTTCCAAAACACAATTTTTAATCAATTCGACATCAGCTTAGGACCAATTAATAACAAAAGTAAATAGAGTCAATCACACTGCTTTGTCAAGGAAAAAATAGGAGATCTCCCCATTCGGTCGGCTAAGTGTTAATATCAGATAACTGCAAATTTTTTAAATTGTCCAAGTCAATTCCAAATTGAAAAAGATGAGTGATTGTCACCAAATATTAAAAGTATCGAATTATTAGCATTGATTAAAAAATATCAGTGATTACCTCTAAATATTAGAAACATTCCCTTTTTCAAAAGACTAAATACACTATAATAAAGCTTAACACTAGGTTTACCCGTCAATTTTACGGGCTTAAGAATTTCAGGAGCAAAATTTACAGAAACAATTACTATTATTCCTAACAATTTTTGTTAACTCTTATTAATGGAGTGATATGAATATACCCTAATCTATTTTCCTCTCAGCTCTGGCACTTCAAATTCTGCATAATGTCTACCTATTTCTTAGTATATGTATACACCTATCCCCCGATTTACACTGAAGATAGGTTCCTTAGAAAACCGTGTAAATCGAAATCGTAGATTCTTATACGTAAAACCGTGTAAATCAAAAACAAACTAAAATGTGCATAATTCAGTCATTTATTTCAACGTAAAATAAAACTAAATATATCTTAAAAACATAAAAATAACTGTCTATTTATAAAATGACAAAAATATAAAGGTATATGTATGTAATTCATTTTACATGTAGAAACGAGAAATATAAATTAAAAAATTTAACCAGAAATTTAGTTACTGTTATCACTTTCGTAGACTCTTAATCTTTTATTCCTGATTGGTATGATATCACTTTCATCACTCGATAGTGGTTGATGCGATTCAAGTTCGATGTTAGATGAATTAGAAACAACTTCAGATGGGCGAACTTTGGTAGTGAAATCCGTAATTAACAATTGTGTTTCGTTTTTGATCAAATCTTTATAGACCTCCTCATATTGAGTTAAGCGTTTATTAATATCTCGCTGAAATAGGAGAGCTCGTTCAACATTCGGGTCATTTTGTAGAAAATGATTACCCAATTGTCGCCCTAATTCAAGCAAATTTAAAAACCGTGTAAAAGTGAAATCGTGTAAACCGAGTACCGTGTAAATCGGGGGATAGGTGTATTAGAAACAGACATACAAGAAATGTCCGTAAATCTAGTGTTAATCGTGGTTGGTAGTCAACTAGAATCGAACGAAAACCTTGACAGGAGGCTGAAAATATTTTATCGAGTGCAGCAACGAACCCACTAGGAAGTGAATGTATAACAGCCGATAAATTTTCGTCGGTCTTGTCCGCAAGGCGTGTAATTGAATTCACGGTGCAACGTAAGATGAACGACGCTCGTGTGGTCCGATGAAACGCTGTCGCGCCACCAGCAAAGAGAAATACGAGGAGTAACTGCGGGACCGTTTCGGAATGGCATGCTTTTGCGGCGTAACTACGAGCGTGCATCACGGTGGTTTATGGTGTCGAAACGGCAATGTGGTAGTTTCGATTTGTGCGATAATGGACAATACGTTCGCCATCAGAAATTAAGTGTTCGAACCAAAAAAAAAAAATTATTAAAATCTTTACCAAATTACTGTTGAGTTTGAAAGTTCATATCGTGTGTTTCAGGAAGTCGTTAATACTGTTGTATTTCCGGTAACGGGAATGAATGCGACACATGAGGGATTTTTAAGAGAAGAGTTTTGTATGGCGAAGTTAATCAAATTTAACCCTCTATGGACCGAATCTTTGTTTTAAATATAAAAAAATTGATGGAACGGAAAATCAATAATTATAATTCTACATATGCAAATGAAAAGAAATTTTCCAGTTTAAACAATTTTACATTATAGAATATTATAGAATTAATATGTATACGCCATCTTATGAAAAAAACTAAAATTATTTGTTAAAATGCCAATAAATTAGCATGTGACCTGAAAATTACATGGTCCCATAGAGAGTTAATACTATACAACTATACGATACGGCTGTTCTAAGACAAGTCTGCCTTTTGGGTTTTTTTAACCCTTTCGGCCGTGCGCTCCGTCCGAGTGACACCGCTGTACGGAGCACTGCGCCGAAAAGTGTGCACGTTGCGCTTCGGTAAACTGATGTTCGGACTTACATCTTTCGGTGCAGCCTTGTCATTCTCCGGATCGTCTTTTTCTATAAGTGTTACACAACGACATATTTGGAGATTTTGCAGTTATTATAAATAAAAATATAATTTAGGGTAATTGATATGTCAAATTAAAATTCTCAATTTTGCAATTATTATAAATAAAAATATAATTTAGGGTAATTGATATGTCAAATTAAAATTCTCAATTTTGCTATTATTATAAATAAAAATATAATTTAGGGTAATTGATATGTCAAATTAAAATTCTCAATTTTGCTATTATTATAAATAAAAATACAATTTAGGATAGTTAGACATCGAATTATAATTCCTAGTAATTTAATTCAGAATGGTAAATTCTAAAAGTCGGCACTCGAACACACAGGTCGTCGCGTGGATGTCGCCTATAGGCGACGCTCGTAGCGAAAGGGTTAAT
>JAOPTO010000887.1:0-198235 GCA_033822845.1 Tetrapedia diversipes
TAACGATACTAACTTCAAAAATGTTCAAATTCGAAACATTTACTAAGACTCGCCTATATTAAACGTCATTTGGTTTAGTTAAGTGATATACTAAAATTTACGTATATGACTTTTAACCTCTGAGTCTGACTAACAAACAAACAAACTAAAGTCTGCAAATTTGTGAAACTATCATTTGACGACTAACAGGCACCTTTCGAACGCAAAGGGTTAAAAGACAGAACGAACTTCTACTTAGATTTCATTCCCCTGAATTTATTACGAAGAGGAAATTTACATAACGATCCGCAGTCTAATATGAATGAACAACAACGTTACTCTATAACTGTTGCATTAAATGTGTGACTCATGTGATTTTGAAAACGTTCGAAGCTAAAAAAAAGCCTAGAGAAAGTTAAAGTCTACAAACAATTGCAGGGTGTCTTCAAACATTTTGAGAAGAGAAAAAGTGAACAAACACGCGGACATAATATTGCACGTTATTAAACCAAATTTTGGTTTGATATTTCATTTGTTAAGAATTTTCTTACCACTTCTATTCGAAGAGCCGCAGGATATACCGTTCGCTGCCACGATACCTAGTGCAATGGCCAACGCGATGCACGACAGCACCCCGCAAGCTGCTATCACGGTTAAACCGCGTTCCAGCGTCGATCTCCTCTTCCACCATGTTGGATTTCTGAAACAGAGCATAGAATAATCGATATTAAATTTCGTTTCGTTCAAAAAAAAACTCTTGTATCTTAATCATTTAACCCTTTCGCTTCGAGCGCCGCTTATAGGCGGCGTCCACGAGATGACCTGTGGGCACGAGCGCCGCTTATAGGCGGCATCTAAATATATTTTGTATTTTAATAATTTTATATTTTAATAATTTTGCATTTCAATAATTTTGTAAGCCTTTTCATATTAAAAATGTAAATATACTTGTTACGTTAGAGCAGCGATTGTTTTATTCAGCACAATTGTCATTTAAGACTTAAAAAAACGCGCACTGTGCACATTTCTGACGCGTGCTTCCGTTCAGTGACGGTACTTCGGCGGACTGGACAGCCGAAGCGAAAGGGTTAATTGAATAAATTATTATCAATTTATTGTCGTGAGACAGTCTTGCTTTACACAGTTTAAAATCAGCAAGATCGACAGACAGAGTTGCCCAATTAAAAATAAGAAACGACGAGTTGAACGTTCTTCTTTCCTTCGTGTTTAAAAAACGTAATTTCAGTTTTTGCGTTCGGTATAAAAAACAAAAAAAATAAATAAATAAGTATGAATATAAAGAAGCTAAAGTATGGATCATCGAAAAGAGAAAAAGTATAGTAAGGTGTAAAATTTAAATATAATATACGGTCGGTCATAAAAAGTTTTACATGTTCAATAACGTCGATCAGTTTATTAAATAAAATTGGACAGATTTTGAAAAAGTGATTACATCTCTTGCGTTTATTTATAAAAAAAATTACAAATAAAAGAGAAATTTGATTGTAGAAAAATTTAAGTGCAGATTTAAAAAAAAAGTGATGATGTTTCTTACATTTATTTACAAGAAAAATAATGAATGAGAAATTCAGGTACAGTTATTATGCATACATTAAAATCAATAAAATTTGTGGATATGCAATTCTAACAGTTATATCAATAAATTTGACGCACTTTAGATGTAGATTATTTTACTTTGTACCTCCAATTTACTTACATCTACTAATAAACAAATGTAGAAAATACCGCTATTTTTTTAGAATTTGTCTAACTTAACCGACAAATCAGTTGATATCTATTAAATTTCAAAAACCTAGTCTACTATCTTTTAAATACATAAAACTTGTTTAACGTATGGAAACTTTGTATCTACGTAATTAACATAGAATGACAAGGATTTTAGGTGTGAGTTTTTCGATCTTCATAACCGATAACAGAGTTGATTCGTACCCCATTTACGAGGCAGTAACAGTATTCACGTTTCGAAACTGCGTTTTGGGCAGTTGAATTTAAATAAGACACGTTTGCCTGTGTACGTGATCATAGATAAGATTTATGTCGTCCTTAGCGCATTCAAGACCTTGAAAGGAGCCGGTGGATCTTTCAAGGCTCACGAGGATCGATGTTCCCCGGTCTGTAAAACAGCAGCAAGCGATAAAAGTGAGCTTTTAATGGAAATACCTCGGAGTTGTTCCGTACCGATGGTTCTGGGAACCCAGAGGTCTTCGTTGAATTAACCGCGAACCACGATTTGCGTCAAGGGGGTGTACCACGAGACCATGGCATTCCATGAACGATGGTAAATTATAATTTTTACGGTTTCGAAGAGGAAGAATGGAACGGCTTCCTTGGGAACGAAATTGATCAGAGGAAAGGTGAATATCTGTCGATCATTTTAAAGTGAATTTTGCTTCACGAACACGCAACAGAATCGCAAAACGAATAGAGGTTGCATAATCTGACGTTTTCGTTAACGACATTGTAAAGAGAAGCATTAATTCTATAATTATACGCATCCTTTACGTAAGATTGGAAATTAAGCGGATGAGAATTGGAAATCTTGTGAATCCTCTTACGAACGTAGCCACAATGCGTTGTTACTTGGTCGAATCGCTCTGTCTTATTCTGCATAAACGACAAAATATACCAGTTTTCATGAAGCTTTGTTATTCCTTTTCTTTTTCTTCCTTAACCGTTCTCTCCTCAAGCATTCAGTCCTTTTTTTTTTCTTGTACGCTCTACACTTTCCAATTTCGGGTCTCACTTGAATCGTAATAACAGACACAGTTCTGCGCCGAACATACGTTTAACGCTTACGAAATAAAATAAAATGTTAACGAATTGATACAAGAAAATGATGCAAAAAGACGGTGGTGATATAATGTCAGGAAGAACTCCAAAAGCAGAATTTCTCCGCGAAAGATAGAATAGTTGCTAACGATTTCTATTGTTACTCGTACCTGTATTGTCATCTTACAAAATAAATACAGACCATTGCACATCTGTATTGTGTCACAACAGTGTATTACACAAGCGGTGTTCTTAACAGGTGGCACAACCATTAATTATGAATAAGTACTATAGGAAATTTCTTATTTTATTTAGTAGAGTGGATGATAGGGTTCAGGAATACGTAAAACAAAGTGAAGTTCTTAGATGTAATATATATATATATTTAAAATAGTTTAATAGCAATAATTTAATAGTATATAAACGACTTTTCAACTTAGTACCTTCGATGTTCTTACTTCTTTTATAATCACACTCTTTCTGCCTGGCGCTCGCATTTTTTCCGTCATTTATCCATTCAAACACTCTTTCTAATTGTCAACCTTTCTCATTCGATACCTTCTCGATCACGTTCACCCAAAATTCCTCAGTGCGACGTTTCCTGTGCACTCTAGTCCAAATAATCTACGTTCACACGGCTATCACTCAACTCAACCACTCTTCACATTTTCCCAGAATCGTACCCATTCAATCGCATTCCTACAAATATTTAAAAAACTATTGTGTGTTTGGCCATATAATATTAACCTTCAGAAACAGAGGAACGAAATGTACAATGTCCAAAATTTGTACTAAATCCGCGACTTGAAGACCCTCAAGTCTAATCTACGTTCACACGGCTATCAAACTCAACCACTCTTCACATTTTCCCAGAATCGTACCCATTCAATCGCATTCCTACAAATATTTAAAAAACTATTGTGTGTTTGGCCATATAATATTAACCTTCAGAAACAGAGGAACGAAATGTACCAATGTCCAAAATTTGTACTAAATCCGCGACTTGAAGACCCTGACAAGTCCAAATATTCTACGTTCACACGGCTATCACTCAACTCAACCACTCTTCACATTTTCCCAGAATCGTACCCATTTAATCGCATTCCTACCATACCTTCTAATCTTCAACAAGATCAATTGGAATCGAACAAAATTGGAAGCGGAATCAAAAGAAATCATTTTTTAGGAACTGTCCTGCAATACATTTTATCGCAATTCATGTTTTCGTGCGTTTTCTTTTTTGTTGTTGAGAAAACCGTTTCGTGAAGTAACTGAAAGCAGAAAATTCACAGGTAAGGCATCTTTTTACGACGCGATGGTGAAAAACCGCGACTTATTGAACTGTACAGCGTAGCCAACAATTCACCCTTTTTCTCCCGACAAATAATTATGGCGGAACGAGCACGTAGAGTGTTGAAATCAGTCGTGATACACTTTTAGACCGGCGTTATGCAGGACTCGATTGCCTTTCGATAGTGAAAAGTAGCTGGAAACTGCGACGAAGCGTGAACCGATACAGTTCGCACGCTGTTTTCTGTATTTTTAAGCAACAGCTTGTGTGAAACAAGTTTAAAGGCATTCCTTGCGGTACATAGATTCGATTTTACGTCTTCCTTAAAGAGTAATGAATTATTGGGTTGGAGGGAAAGTTCTGTCGTATTTTAGATAGGCAGGTAATTTTTCTGGTAAATTAAAAGAACATCTAGCTAGTGAGTTATTGGGATATTTTTTGTTTTTTTTACCTGTTGTATAATATAAAAGGAGTCCTTTTTTACCGTTCATCATTTACTTGTGATGTTTAAAGTGAAAAACATGTCAGTAGATAAAGTGCATTTACGACACTGCATTTCGTATAAATTCCAAAAAGGAAGCAACGCATCGGTTGCGTGTAAAAATTTATGTTGCGGTATTCGGAAAAGATATTGTAAATGTTCGTACTTGTCGAAGATGGTTTAGCAAATTTCGTTCCAGGGGATCTGAGCCTCCAAGAAAGTGATCGATCTGGACGACCATCCAAGATCGATAATGATGTTTTGCGATCCATGTTGGAAAATAATCCACGTTTAACAAGTCGAGAAATTGCAGAAGAGTTTGGCATTCATCGTACAACTGTTGGAGATCACATTAAATCTCTTGGGTTTGTGTTAAAGCAAAGTGTTTGGGTTCCGCATGAATTAACGGAAACGGAAAATACGACAGAACTTTCCCTCCAACCCAATATTTCTGACTTTTCAGAAATTTTTCCTTTATTTCGGAACAAATTAATTGCCCCACTCTAATATTTCGTACTCATTCTTTTTGTGTTTCTTTTTTCTTCGATTTCACTATGCTGTTGCGTAATTTTAATTTCGTTATTATCATTATTCTATTTACATCGTTATTGTACTGGTATTAAAATTTATACGAAAAATAGAAAAAAGGTAGCATTTTCTAAAGCAGTTTATTACAAATCCTTAACTAGAGAGTATCTACACATGTAATTCTGTGGATACTGTTTCTAGCTGCAAAATTTTTCAACGCGTATAACATTCATTTTTATGTCGTGTCACGTAATAAAAAAAGTTTAAACATTGAGAAAATTTAGGAAGCAACAAACTTGCTGCATCCATTTGAAACGATAACATTAAGATGTAAGTGCACCTTGAAAAGATTTCTCTAATCGATCGTAGATGGTAACTTGTAATAGCGTTCATCAATAAAGCACACAGTCCAAGGCTAACCAGGTTTAGCTTTACCGCTTGTTGTGCAAGAAAACTAGACGTTTATTATCTAGTAATCAAGTGAAGACTGCTACAAAACTTGTGAATAACAATCTACCGTTGATGCAGATCCTCGATGTTTCTATCCTCGACGAAATTGATCGAACGATTAATTCACCTTCTTTTCTTGGTGACATTTTTTAAATTCTTTTTCTATTAACTATTTTAATTTACAGTTCACGATGACACTGGAACTAAGTCAATGTATTTACTGGCAAATACTAACAGTGAAACAAAAAAAGATTTGCTCACACGAAACAATACGAAAAATGGATACAAGCTTACCACTTAGCCGAGCGAATGGGGAGATCTCCCATTTTTTTCTTGACAAAGCAGTGCCGTCGATTCTATTTACTTCTGAATTTATTAAAAATTGTATTTTGGAAAATTTATGAACAGTACTAGTTCAAGGCTAACTAATAACAAAGGCAAATAAAATTAATTGCAACGCTCTGTTGAGGACAAAATGGGAGATCTCCCCATTCGGTCGGCTAACTGTTAACACTATTCCTATCGCGACCGGTCGTGATAGGTAAGACAGACTACAAATTTTTCTCAGGAAATAAACAATGCAAAAAGAAACAGAATATTGAAAAATGTATTATACGTATATTTGAGGAAAAGTCGTAAAGTTAAAGTAGGAAATTCTAATCGAAATTTTAAGAACGGTCATTTGACCGGTCGTGATGAGAATAGTGTTAAATATCTATTATGTATTTATCTAAATGATTCGCGTCACAAGAGTTGCCAATATTCACAGTAGAACATCGATTATCAGTATTTTGGTTATTTCAATGATTAATTATCCGAATAGACTACGTCACATACGTATCAATGTTGTACATAAACATGTTTATTTTTATACCCCGTTTTCTATTCTTTCACATAAAAATCATCCGTATTCAAAGCACGTTTAATTCTGCTTGTTTTATGACGTAATCTAACGCTGTTTCAAGCCGATTAACCGAAGAACCGTTTATCCAAACGGAGCTGTTTCCCAATTCATTTGAATAATAAACGTTTCACTGTACTTTCTAAGTTTCTAAGATTCCTAACAGCTTAATAGATTGAACTTCGCCCCGTGTCCATGACACAAGAAACGTAAGGCTGCTGTGTCACACGACACGCGTAGAATGTTCAAACAGTGGAAGAAGGTAACAATGTCATTGCGAGAGTACGTGAACGTTCTCATATAAGTAAATGTTCCACATACTCGTGTTGCTGCTGTACTACAGTAAAACCGATAGAAACAACTGCAAGATTATGCGATGTATAATTAACCACATTCTACGATAACCACACTTAATCATTTCAGTCGAAATCAAGAAAGTGATACATAGTTTATCTGTTTTCTTGTTTTCGTTTTTTTTCTCTCGTTTACATAAAAATTATCACGGATCGCCGATGACGCTGATGTATATTTTGCTTTTCAAATCGTTCACGAGTACATATATATCGACAGCGATGTTTACTTCGTGCGAATTGTATTAATCGTAAACTAATACGGGAAAACTATGATTATTATTGTATTCTATATGTTTCTAATTCTTGCTCTTGTGATATTTGATATATGCAGATCACTCATATGAATCTTGCGTAATGTTCTCAGTAACCTGGAACTGACACTAATACTAGAATAACCGTCGATGAAAATGTATTTATTTGCGACTAAGAAGTAAGATTGAGAATTGCACGAGACCAAATATATGAAAAACAAATGTTTATTTAATTCACAGGAAATTATAATAAATTTTCGAAAATGTACAACAGTAAATTTACAAAACTGCGAAAAATCACGAATTGGTCATTTTGATTCCAGCGTTAATTAACTAATTTAACTTTCTTTGAAACAACTTCGCTAGAATTTTTCTACTTTCGCATGAAACATATTATTCATACAATTTTACTCTCAATTCGATCATAATTGCTTATTCATTTCGTTGAATTTCCTAATTTTCGAACAGAGATTTTGAAACGACTACTCTTCCTTCCGATCTTCCCGAAAGATCTTCTCCGGCACCGTGAAAAGATACCGAATAATTTCCTCGTTTGTTCGCGAAAAACGACCCATAAGCTTATCCATTGTTCGCGAACAACGAACGGATCCAATTCACCCGTTATCATTTTCCTCCGTTGCTCGAATTCACTTCTGCGCAACAATGCGGCTGTATCGCTTACTTCTACGATAAAACTTAACCGTCCCAACCCACCCCGCGTAACCTGGGCAGCCAAATTTTAATTGAGAACGCCCGTAATCCTCCTATCGTCCGCGCACACGTGGCCTAGCGTCGGCCGGTGCCAACGGGGCTGAGAAGAGTCGATGTAAATCGTGCTCCTTGGTACCGTTGCAACTTCGACGGCAGGCGTCGGAGCCGAGCAATAAGTTCGCGACGCGATGCAGCTCGAGTGTATTGACCTCCTCCAGGGACGGCGTGCATCGGGACGTTTCACGGTTAACGGGCCAGCCTGCGACAATCCTAAATGGAGACCGGCCAGACCCGTGGAAAATCGTTTCTCGAGAGGAACGCACATAGCATTCCCCTCTTTGAGGATCAAATTTTCGTACCATTAACCGTTTGCGTACCACGAGTCGCTTCTTTAACGTTTCTCTGCAATCTTCGGTCGTTCCACATATTTGGATATTTACTCACAATTCAACGAAACTTATATACCACCGATACCACATTCTGCAAATGTCTTTTCAAATACACCTTCCAAGTACTCGATAAGGTTCGCATTAAAGAATTGTTGTAGTATGAAAATAATTATTAAAATTTGAAAACATCTGAACAAATAAGTAAGTTGTGTGTCGATTTCTTTAAATTACACATCAATACATATTATAACGGTAATTCCATAAATTGTATGTTTAACGGAAATAACTTAATACGCAAATTAATTGAAACAGAAATACAGTAGCGAACAAAAGTTTAAGACGAGAGGACAATCTAGAACATAGTTTTATAGTCTTCAAATATTGCCTGTAAATTAATTTTTATTGTTATGGTGAAACACTATTTATTGATTAGCACATAGTGTAAACTTGTTTATCATGCGACCCCTTATAAATTAGTTTAATTTCGTTGACTCTTTGGTCTTAACCCTTTGCACTCGAGAGGTGACCGTTAGTCGTTTAATGATACTAACTTCAAAAATTTTCATATTCGAAATATTTACTATGATTCACGTATATTAAACTTCATTTAATTTTGGTTAAGTCGTATATTAAAATTTACATATACGACTATTTAACGTCCGGGTCTGAACTAACGTCTGAAAATTTGCGAAACTATCATATGCTAGGATTACGATGCCCCATGAGAGGGGACAGCCGAGTGCAAAGGGTTAACCATTTGACTACTAAATATACTTTTCAAGTATATTCAAGCGACTTTCAAACGCAAAATATTTACTAAGATTCGCCTATATTAAATTTCGTTTAGTTTAATTAAGTCATATACTAAAACTTACATTTATGACTATTTATCTGACTTTTATCTGATCTGACTAATAAACAAACTAACTAAAGTCTGAAAATTTGCGAAACTATCATTTCACGACTCACAGTCGCCTCTCGAGTCTAAAGGGTTAAAAAGCTTCACTGCTAAACACATAATACCCTAATGTTGTTTTTGTTCTAATTGCTATTAAACATACGTGTTTGTACAAAAATTGTATCAAAAAGGAGCCGATTACGTTATACTGAAGTATAAATTTATTGTTTACACTAAATACAAAGAGTTATATATTTTGTATGTTGTGCACATACGTAATGATCATATTGCACGCACATTATTACGTGATTTTTTATCTTTACTTTTTAGTTTAGATAGCATAGTAATCATGTTTTGTTTTATATTATTATTGAGCGATAACCATACGTTTTATTAATATGAACGATAAAAACCTGTGACAAAAGCTTGAAGTTGTGTGGACTTATTTTATAAATTTTATATAGGGATATTATTTTATTTTCAACAAATAAATTATATTTATGATTTTATAAGAGGCAGTATATTTATTTTTTTTTTTTTATAAAAAGGAGTAATTGTTCGGTCGTTTAAAAATTCTTTGATTCAAACACTTTCATTCATATAAATGGATATTAGAAGATTAACAATTTGTTTAGATATTTGTGTATCATATACCGTCTTCATTGCTAAATTTTGTAATATTTAAGAATTCAGAACTATTGTTAAACGACTCTATTCGTACAAATACAATATCCAGACATTGGGTATTCGTACAAGGAGGTTCTACAACAGTATTTTAACTTCCAACTGGTAAGTCATGGAACGAAACCGATAAACTGCACAAACGAACAGCTCATACGGTACAGAGCCCGTTATGAAGGGGTTAAACAGCGGAATTAAGCGCGACACTACCTTACGATGTGAGAACTCGAACGGCGATCACCCTGACACACTTCCCGTGCGAACGAAACAGCGATCGTGCAGCAAAGATCGCGGATGCTAGCGCGATCAATGGATCGATAACGGGGAACGAGACCGCGTAACGTTCCCTCTCTCTAGAACGAGTACAGTTCTCGATGAGTTTCGCTCAATCGAACGAAACACGAATTATTCGGTGCTTGAGCATACTGAATGATCATTCTTGTAAGTACGTGGTGCTCGAATAAAGGATGCACTTGTTTATGAGAAAAGATCTTGGAAGAATTGAGGACTCCCGAGTTTACGGTCAGTTGGAGGTCTTGAGAACCATTTTCCGGGATGTTGGAATTTTTCGAATGACTACAGAAACTGTCTTCTAAACTAAACGCAGCAAATAATTTTTGTGTCCAATCCAGCCAGTTGGTAATAATAAATAATTATTTTAGACGGTATAAATTGTATGAGTGCGCAAAACTCTTTTAACTCGCTCACCAGAGAATTAATATCACTATAACAAAACTATACCCTCTTTTTCAAGTTTAACACGTTCGTCGCCCAGCGTGATTCGGCCCAGTTTCTCGTTGGGCCCAAATCCGATTGCATAGGAAACTGGGTTAAAAAAAATATAAACGCAGCAAAAATTTTAACCTTTTATTTTTATTTTTATTTTATGTATTTTATATTTATATATATATTATACTTCAATGCTTATTACATTGAATTCCTTTTAAAATCCCAATTTGAAATCCTACTTAACTTAAAGAAAAAGAGCGTCACCCATATTTGGTGACGAACGTGTTAACAGAGTACACAAATATCTATTAGAAATTACTATTGCATAAATTAATGATTATACATTTGCAGACATTAAACGTAGATAAACTAACCAACAAATTAATTTATTCCAACCAGTTCTATACATTGATTTCAATTTGCTGTAGTTAAATTACAGCCAATTTCGTTGCACTTTTATCAGTGACATTAATTTTCATTACCTTAAGTCACCTCCGTAATTAAATATTAATTACTGTATCGCAAATACATTCAGATATCACATGCGTACTTACATCTTTGAACGATATGCTCCATTTCGTAGAGGACAAGGGCGTAAAAGATGAATCGGGAAATGTGAAAATAATTAGTAAGTGAATTTTATAGGGGATACGCGAAGATTTACGGTTTTTTAAACTGTTTCGGTGTTATTGAAACGTTTGGAACTGCAACGTCATTATTCAGCTTGGAGAAGACGCAGGGCGGTCTCCCCTAATTTCGAGCCATCTGCCCTCGGGACGACAAAATTAAGGGGTTGGTCGGTTCCGAATTGATCGCATCAGTGGCCAAGCAATCATGCTTTATCGTAAAGCACGTTGAACAGATCGCTCGAACGATATGAACAGTTTCGAAAATAAGCATCTTGTAATTTCACATGGAGCCGTGTAAACGATGCATGTTTCATGAAGTAATTGCTAGTTTCTTGGAAATTGTATTCTTCAAACCAAGATCGAGCAGATAATTCAACAATATATTTTAGATAATGAATATGCACGTGATCTTATTTGAGCGGAATGCTTGGTGATTCACAGAATTGAACAAAACTTTGTCAGCTTCTTATCAGATCCAATTGCAAACTTATCATTCAATTAATTTTCTAGCAAATATTCTTTTTCATATTTTCCGAATCCTTTTATTAATCAAAGGTAATTTATTTATATAGTTTACGATGATGTTTTAATTAAATAAAAAACGCAGCAAAGGAAAGCGTAATACTTTATCGATCTTGTGAATCACTTTACTTTGAAGTAGTTATATTTTAGTATGTTCGAACAACTGTAATTTCTTCCAAATTATTTTATTATTTCATTAACAAACAGAACACAGAAGTACAGTTTTTTCATAGATATTTCATACATCTCTTATTTGTTACGTGAAAAAATTAATTCAAACTAGAAATTATTTGAAAACGAAAATTTTCTGCTTTATTGGCCCATTTCTACTGAAAGTAAATATCACTGAAATCAATTGCAAATAAGACAAACACTTAATTATTTATTAATGTATTAATATTAATTACTATTAATTTAATCGTGAATTTAATTATCACAAGAAAATGTAATCGTTAATTTAATTAGTACAAAAATGTAATTGTTAATTTAATTATTATAAATAACATATTCGTTAATTTAATTATTATAAAAAATTGTAATCGTTAATTTAATTATTAAAAAATTGTAATCGTTAATTTAATTAGTACAAAACTGTAATTGTTAATTTAATTATTATATAAAATTTAATATTATTAATAAATATTTAAAATTTATCACAGTTGTGTCTCTTCATTGTAGACCCTCTATGATTGGCCAAATTTCATAAAACTTTAAGCTATCCTGCTGGGAATAATATTTTACTGTTTCTAGTACAATGACGTTAACCCTCCGCTGTGCGCGATGACATTGAAATAAAGGATGTCCCATTGCCTTTTAAAGTTGAAATTCTTCAACCAGACTCAGACGAACCTACAACACGCATTTCGTCGAAGTAGAAGTACGACCGTGAAACCGTATCGAATTGAAATGCCATAAAACGAGCGTGAATCGCATGCTAATAAATAAATCGTGTCTCTTGCACGTATCTACCAGACGATTTGATATTCTGTGGCTTAGCCTCTTCGTAATTCCTTCGTTTTACTTCAACGTACATCAATTATTAAAATATCTAAAATTTGAATTAACTTTCAAATAGTTTCGATTCTTATGAATTCTTCAGAAATCTTTGCGGAAAATTGATTTTATGGAATCAGCTGTATTGCAGGTTTGTTGAAGTGAAAACGATGAATTCAGGAGGTAATTTATGTTAAACAAAATATAACGATGAGATGAAAAGGAAAGTAGGAACATAGCAAAATTTGTTTGCGTACAAATTTTTGATTTACCATTTCAATTTCTTGTATTCTAAATATTCTACTACTGACAAACCTCCTATAAATTATTAGATATAATTTTAAAATAGTTCGTTTATGACACTAAATTTTTGATAATATTTTAATATTCTTCACAACATAAATAATTAGTTAGTATTGACTTTGATTTTATGCGACATAAAATTTTCTTTACCTCAAATTTCGAGTATACTGAAACTTCCCTTATTTGAACACCCAGTATCTGAATACTTTATTCAGATATTCTATTGTACGAACAGGGTTATTTAATAATAGTTCTTAATTCTTAAAAATCACGAAATTTAATATTGAAAAACCTATAGGATACACAAATATTTGAACAAGCTATTAACCTTCTTAATTCCCACTTAAATGAATGAAGTTTAATACAAGAACAAGTAATTGTTCTGTTATCTGAAGATCCTTTTGTCCATACACCTACAACAGATTCTACTGTATTCAAATCGTTTCCTTCTTCACGGCTACTCCGTGAATCGTGACTTCACCGTCTTCGCCTATTCTTTTCAATCCTGGTCATGACCTTCCTCCGTGCACTTCTCGCAAACGGATTACAACTGTCAATTATCGCAAAATTACACGACCGTCCCGTTTCCGCAAATTACGCGATTCGCCGGCGTTTTGCACGCGCCATTATAAAATCGGCGCTCGATCCAGCCGATTTCAATTCGCTCGCTTAATTCGCGCCGCTTTAAAACGGGGCTTCCTCAATTTTCCAGTTTCGCGTGGAACGTTGTCACGTGCGATCTCGCAATCGCCCGGGACACTTAAAAAATCCAACGTCGCCGCGCGGTTTCTTCAATTTTCTCATTGACGAGGCCGTGTGCGTGGGCGTCGATCGAGGTCCTCCTTGAGACAGCAGACCCAACGAAGACGACTTCACCGGTGACTGCCTCGATTCTTGATCGAGGTCCTCCTCGAGACAGCAAACCCAACGAAGACGACTTCACCGGTGATCGTCTCGATTCTCGATCGAGGTCCTCCTCGAGACAGCAGACTCAACGATGACGACTTCATCGGTGACCTTCTTGATTCTCGATCGAGGTCCTTCTCGAAACAGCAAACCTAACGAAGACGACTTCACCGGCGACCGTCTCGATTCTCGATCAATCCCTCCTCGAGACAGCAGACTCAACGATGACGACTTCATCGATGACCTTCTTGATTCTCGATCGAGGTCCTTCTCGAAACAGCAAACCTAACGAAGACGACTTCACCGGTGACAGTCTCGATTGTCGATCAATCCCTCCTCGAGACAGCAGATTCAACAAAGACGACTTCATCGGTGATCGTCTCGATTCTCGATCGAGATCCTTCTCAAAATAGCAAACCTAACGAAGACGACTTCACTAGTGACCGTCTCGATTCTCGATCGATCCCTCCTCGAGACAGCAGATTCAACAAAGACGACTTCACCAGTGACCGTCTCGATTCTCGATCGATCCCTCGTCGTGATCCGGGTTTCTCGACCGACCTCATTGGCTGGAATTTACGAAACCAGGGGACCTCGTTCCACGGAGTGGACGCGATAAGGAAACGAAGCAGCACGGCCGCGAGGAATACAAATTCGTTGGTCACCTTCACGATACGCCTAGTTCCGTCAACCATAACTCCGCGCGGTCACAAGGTGACTGTAAATGCTTGTCGCGGAAGCGAAAACCAACAGGAAGGACCGCGATACCAGAGGAGACAGAATGAATTCTAATAATTCTAACTCTTTTCAGATGCTGAAACCGCGAAGAAGTAGCCTGTACAACGATTGCTTAGGTCTCTAAGAGCGAGAGTCCACAATATTTTGCTGCGACCTTTAACGCGTTCGTCGCTACGTCACTCATATTTGGGTGACGCCCTTTTTTTTTAAAGTTAAATAGAATTTTAAATTGGAATTTTCAAAGAAATTCAGTGGAATATGGATTGAAGTATAATATATATAAAATACATAAAATAAAAATAAAAATAAAAAGTTAAAATTTTTGCTGTTCTTATATTTTTTTTACCTCAGTTTTCTATGCAATCAGATTTGGGCTCAACAAGAAACTCAACCGAATCACGCTGGGCGACGAACGTGTTAACACTAGAACTACCAAGGGGATCAAAATGACCTAATGTGTAATGTTTCATAGAAGCGTGGTAAACTTACTGTGATGCCTACACATTTGAAAATTTCCTGTGATTTTTACTATGATTGCTAAAATTTGTTTTCCTTACATTAGATATCTTTTTCGTACATCTTTCAAATTTATTTCTTGGTCTCCAATAAGTATACCTTAATCGTCGGTAGTTTTAGCGTTAACACTTTACCGACCGCTCGTAGTTCAATTTATTCCATACGCACTCCCAACCGACTTATTTTAGAGTGGATGCATCGCTAATGAATTGATTACAATGATTTTCTTCGCATAATTGATAGTTTAATACTTTTTTACAGTATACATACGATATCGCTCGAAACAGTAACCTTCGTCTAGGGAACCATTAGAAAATTTACAAACTAAGCATGTAAAAGTCGAGTAATAGGCTTCCACTCGGTAAAGTGTTAATCCAGGTTTTTATTAATCATTTAAGAGCCATTTACGTAAATTACAATGCTAGATATCGCTTTCTCATTAATGACGTATAAGTAACCGAGTCAACCTCTATCAAGGATATTTATCAAGTGGCTATACTTTTTTGCGAGATTATCGTTCTGTGCATCATCGATCATTATCCAATCTATAAATTGTATCTTACGCTGAAACGACTGATACGGATAGGGAAGACTTTTCGAATAATTTCAGGAGTAACCGAACTTCAAGGTTGTACGCTCTTTTCACATTGGTCAACAAAATTCTTTGCTGTTGTTATTAGCCGGTAAAATGATCGCGCGTGTAGATTTGTACGGAACGTATCGCATAATACAATCGTGTGTCATTGTGTTATCGTTACGCGAATTTTGTAAAGTGTTAAACAAAGGTCACATGTGTGATTTCAACAGTAGCGGTTGTTTTGCAACGAACGACTTCGTTGTTCTGTATCAGTTTCCAGCCGGCACTACGTGGAACGATCGCTTCCTGTAGAAAGTATCGCACCTTTTATGCAGAAGCCAAAGAGGTGTGTTTGATAAGACAATGATCTGTCGGCGGACACAACCGGTTATACACAAGCAGGTATGCAAACGAAGAACCGTCGCGATGCAGCCATAATCACGTAGCAGAGACAAGAGTAATATTTCTTTTTCTGTTCATTTTCACTCCTCTGCACGGAACGTATTGTGTGCAGATAAGCAGCTTGAAAATTGGATAAGAGGAATTCAACACGTTCCTCTGAGTTCGGAGATTTTCAACAATTTTGCAGAACGAAATTAATTCTCGAGATGTTGCTTCGCAGAGGCGAAGCGGATGAAACGTTGCGTTAATGTTGAATTGTGTTTTCTTTCTTTTGTTTTTTCAGAACGAAACATCAGCACGCAATAAAGAAACGTGAAAACATAAAAAAAAATAATGGAAAAAGGTTAAACATAATTATTATAAAGAACAGCTCGGTATCAGAGTCTTATATTTTCATTTTGTTTTCAGCTTTCTTCGACTACGAGCAAGAGGGTATAGATATAAGAAATACGAGTGAAGAGAAAGTACACGTGAGATACTATAATAAGCGAGGTTGAATGAAAAAGTTGTTATAAAACATAAGCTTAGATATTTTCTCGTGCGACCAGACCGGCTCGTGCAGGATTTAAAATTAACCAGAGCCACGTAACGGAATAAAGAAATTCTACGCTATATATGATAGAAAATGTCTAGAGTTTCTTCCACTTTAACCGTGCATTTCGGATCACGCAACAAGAAATTAAATTCAATTAGAACTGTATGACTCTACAGAAACACTAGATCCGTGAAGTATGTAGGATGCTTGAAATTTCCTGTCATACATTCAACCACGAGAACAAAACTTATCAAATTATCCGTCAGTCGTATAACGGATTAGGGAAACTGTAGGTTAAACAACACGAAAGATGATTCCATTTTTATTCTCCAGATCCGTGTCTTAGATCAACCATCGTTAATTATAATTAACGGTTCCCGTAATGAGACTGAGGTACCGTAAACACTTAGCGTGGAACAAATAAATATTCGTGGAAAAGGATATTTTCATAGAAGATAAACAAGAAATGGAATTCATACGTGCTGTTCTTCGTGTTCTTTTTACAGCTATATATATTTTTATTACATTTTTCGTGTTCTAAAATAGCGTGTCTGCCTAAAAACGGCAGTCTAGTAATAAAACGTTCAGAATGAAGTGGTATAAAAATATCCAGGTCGAAATAGAACGTCTGACATTTCCTTCCCTGTTACAGGCAAGGAAAACAAATAAAATCTGTATCTCGGCCGATCGAGCAGGAAATTTATATCGCACCACTTTTGTTTCCATCGATTTCAAAATTCAACAACACGCGCGCTCGGTGCTCGGCCGCTGTTGGATGCAAATATTTATATGGTGCATCAGCACACGCGTACCATTGTTTTATTATCCTTCGATACGCGTGGAAACGCGCGAACCGCTTGCAACATCGTCGCGCGACTTTCATAATTCATGCGACGAAGAGCAGTGTGCATCTCTCTGTTGGCTATCTTTTATTTTAGGATCGTCAGGTTTCTCCGAGTTGGTCACCCGGAGGAAGTCGAACACTTTCACTTCTTCCGTCACAAAGCTGTCGCAAAAGTTTTGACAAAAAGTGCAACTCGTTTCAGATTATTTCTACAGTGGTTATGTTCGAACAAACGAACACGCTTGTATTGGGTTGGAGGGAAAGTTCTGTCGTATTTTCCGATTCCGTTAATTCATATGGAACCTAAACGCTTTGGTTTAACACGAAACCAAAAGATTTAATGTGATCTCCAACAGTTGTATGATGAACGCCAAACACTTCTGCACATTTCTCGACTTGTTAACACTTTACCGACCGGAAGCCTATTAACACTAGAACTACCAGACCAGTCAAAATGACCAATTGGTGATTACTCATAGCAGCCTTATAAATTCACAGTTGTAAAGCTTCTAAAATTTACTATGATTTTCTGCAAAAGATATGAATAAAGATTTATTTTCTAAGCATTCGGTATTTTTTTCATGTAATTTTTAATTTGATTTTTTCCATGCAAATAAGTACACTTTAATCGTCGGTAGTTCTAGTGTTAATCGGCTTTTACATGCTCACAATTAGTCTGTAAATTTTGTAATGTTTCTTTACACGAAGGTGATTGTTCCGAGCGATATCGTATGTATACTGTAAAGAGATATTAAACTATCAGTTACGCGAAGAAAATCATTATAATCAATTCATTAGCAATGCATTTGCGCTAAAATAAGCCGATCGAGAGTACGTATGCAATAAGTTATGCGCTCGGTAAAGTGTTAAATGTGGATTATTTTCCAACATGGATCGCAAAACATCATTATCGATCTTGGATGGTCGCCCAGATCGATCACTTTCTTGGAGGCTCAGATCCTCCGGAACGAAATTTGCTAAACCATCTTTGACAAGTACGAACATTTACAATATTTTTTCCAAATACTGCACATAAATTTTTACATGCAACCAATGCGTTGCTTCCTTTTTGGAATTCATACACAATGCAGTATCGTAAATGCACTTTATCTACTGACAGGTTTTTCACTTTAAATATTACAAGTAAATGATGAACGGTAAAAAAGGACTCCTTTTATATTATACAGCAGGTAAAAAAACAAAAAAGATTCCCAATGACCCGCTAGCCAGATGTTTTTTTTATTTACAAGAAAAATTACCTGCCTATTTAAAATACGACAGAACTTTCCCTCCAACGCAATAAATTATAGTTATCTTTAAATGCTTTTAACGTGATATTTTTATGGAAATGACAAGATCGTAACGCTAGAAAGAACAATTGGATCGAATTGATTCATTAACAGGCTGATAAGATATTATTTTAACTAATATACGTATAATTGCTTTGCAACTCTTTGATTTTAAAGCAACATGGATATTTTTCTGAATTTAAAACGATCATACGTTAATCATGTGGATATTAATTATTGACAATTGTCAGATAATTTAGAAATTCTGAGCGTCAATGAAATATTGAACATTGTTCTGTCTTTCTACTTCTACGTTTAAAATAGTTTTTTTTTCAATAAACTATTGTTTAATAATTGCGTATACTGTCATAGATAATGACATGATACACGTTATTTAACGTTCAAGAATTTATAATATTCGGCGCTAATTATTTATATTCAAGAAAATGTGCTTTCTTTTGGTAATGATCTCGATTCCGCATTGATTCATCATTCCACCCAAGAAATCAACTTCCCCGGTTTTCATCGTCATTTTTTCCTTTCGCGTTTATTCCAATGAACTCGGGTTACTCGAGGAATTGCAAGATATTTAATTTCTCCGAGATACCGCGTTATAAACGTCACGTTTCCCTGTATCTCTAAACGAAACCGCTTAATCTCGTGATTTCCACTTCAAAACAACACATATGACATTAAGCACGTACATTCGAACGAACGCGTTTCTGACAAAAACGAGGCAAATACTCAGTGTCGTGATCAACAGCTGCGAATTCTTCAATTTTCCATTCTATTTTATCGCATCGGTGAATTATTAAAAGTAAATTTGTAAAGGAAGTCCATTAGACGAGGAGACGTTAACGAAATCATCGATGGAGGAAACTGACAACTTTAGCTCGTGTCACGTTTATTACAAAACGAATTTAATTAAGCCGTCGACTATGAAATTGTCGACGAAGTACACGATGCTGTCGACGTTGATTATGTTCGTGTATTAATGCACAATGCGCGACAAAATGATAGCACACCCTGTAATTTTCACTGGTTTTCGAATAGCTTCAAAACCGAAGAAAAACATCATATTACCATTATATTATACAAGGAAAGGTGATTTCTATACGATGCTGTTCACAGAATTGTTGCGAAAAAATTACTGTCCTTGAAACACATTCATAAATATAGGAAAGATTAATATATTTTATCTGTTAATCCTAATGTAGTGAGCAATATTTGCAACCAAATTTGGAATCAGTACACAAAAATGCATAAGAAATTGTGTTTTCAAAGGATAAAACCCTGTTGATCTATTTCTTTTTGTATCTGTGCTATCACTTTTCTGTCGTATCCATTTTTGACACAAAAAAACGGAAATTTGCAGACAAAATAAATGTGACCTCCCGTTGATCTGTATCTGTATTTAGGAAGGTGTATTTTATATTCATGGAGTGACATGAAGGAGTATTTATTGTATTTTCTTTAAGAATCTGTGTATCAAATAAAATTAAATTTTATTTGTACTGATCCGTGTTTTTTTTTTGTCGAAATATGTATATCGTTTTGAAGATATTCGAAAAACACTGAAAATCATATTGTGTGCTACCATTTTGTCGCCTACTATATACGTTATACATGCGTTACAGGTAATCGTGAGATCGTAACGTCGTCGGGTACCACCACAGTGCAGAACCGATAGCTAGGAATAATTAATGTCACGACACAAACGACTCGTCTCGTTTCATCGACCATCTACCCGTCGTCGCAATCGCAAATTCTTTGGATCGTCGAACGTTTTCATTATTAAGCTTGTTCAACGTATTATCGTAGATTATCCGTTTGCGTGACAGAGGGTTTTCAAAAAACACGGTCGAAAAACGCCAAGGAGCTAGATCGCGATCTTTCGATCACGTGTTGAAATATTCTTTATTCTTCAAACTTTTCATATTTTTAATTTGTAACTTATTATTTTATGAAATACTATTATATTAATATATATATAATAACCCTTTGCGCTCGAGAGGTGACATCTGAATGTTTGGAAATTTGCTAATTTCCTTAATCCTGGCGATATTAGCGTTGGTTTTGTAAATTCTGACGATTGTATCCCGAACAATGTATTGACTCCCGAACAATATCTATGTTTTGTACGTATATGTTATATTCAAATGACGTATATGTAGGGATAATTTTATTGTTAATTTTCATTTTGATGTATCGTATACATTTAATCATTAATAAATTATGTTTGAGGTATCAAAACTGCCTTTTCGTTCAAACACAGCAACGTGTGAACGGGTACAGCTAGTATTATATTAATTGTGAACGCGGTGTCAATCGAGGGCTTCTCGAATATAATTTTTTCGTGTACTTTCGAACGTTTTTGTGCAACAGTTTCGACAATCCCACGTCTGCGATCTCCATCTCTATTTTTGTGAATTTGTAGATCCACGTAAACGATTCGACTTTATTGGATTTACGCATGGCGCCAGCTCCGTTAACTTTATTTCTTCTCCCGTTCATTTATTTATCGACCATCTTTCTGTTCCGTACGCTTGGAATTGTAATTTACACGATTATTGTATTACCGGTACAACATCTCTAAATTTGATAATTTTGTATAGCGGTCAACAAGACCGCTTTTTGATGCATTTAAAAAAAAAAAAAGAATTACTTCTTCATTATTAATGAGGCCGTGGCAATATATTTAGTTCAATGTCAAATAGACTTCCCGTACTTTTTTCATCAAGATATACAGCCACCTTGAACAAACATTGACAGTAATGTTACTGCGAGGCACTATATATCTTTGATGTCTACGTCGCTGGAAATTTATGTATTTATTTAAAAATTCCTTATTATTAAACATACATAGTAGTAAGATGCGAGGCTATACGAATGAGTGAATTCATAAAATAAAAAAAAAAAACAATTCTTTTATTAGAAGAGATAAGTTTGATTTCTGTTTAACGGTAATTCTTGATCCCAATTTCTTTCTAACCTATTGTTAATTTCGATTTTTATGTATCGCACGTTATGATAGGTTCTTTTTTAAACAAGATAACAACTTTTTCTTATGTTACATCGTAAAGATTATGCAAGTTATCTAAAATGAACTCGAAGAATTTTATCAACGACAATTATTCAATTGGACAAGCATCTTTGTATTCGCAACGTAAAAGCGTAACCTTTATCGTAAATTGACAAGCGTTATTGAATGTGCTGCTCTTTATTAACCGCACGTTATTGCGTCGACGTAAGATTAAGATGAATAAAAAAAAGAGGTTCGTCTGCGTACAATGCAAAAAGTAATTGTTTTAAAATGAAGCCTGTTCTCACTTTCTTCTCTGCTTTCTCTCTATTTGCATTTATGGATGCCCTTTTACGTATATACTTCGTTTCACAGCTTGAGAAAAGCGATTAAGCGGGACAATAACATTTCTTCTTATTAGCAAACGAGACACTTCATTGTAGAGCACCGTGAACATATTTTTTTCGATGAAAATAAAATGGTACATCATTTTTAATTTATCATATACCATCTTTTTACTATTAAAATACAAAACTTTTTCCGATCTATCAAATTTTAAGATTACCGTTCAGTGGCGATTGCCCCCCATCGCCTCTCTTAAGAGTAAACAAAAGTAAATAAAATCTAAAAATGATTCGTAACGTTCTGAAAAATTTTCTATGTATACGTTTCAGATACTGGCAAATGTAAATTTAATAATTTAATTTAATAATTTTGTTGGGTGAAAAAAAAAATATTAAAATGTAAATTGCAAGTAAATTTTGGATCCTGTAAAAAAAAATTGAGGAACGTACGAGTACGTTTCGTTTTCTTTAAGTTATGCCTCTAGATCCATTCCTATCACTATAATATTTAGGATGATAAAGTTTGACACGGTTGAACCATTAATTATCTTTAAGAATGCTATATTTATTTTTAGAATGTTGTTAGCTTTTACAATTAGAAGAAACATCGATGACTTAATTACCATTTAAACACTCGGCCTCGTCAGCGCAATAGCATTTGAAGGTATCGTCACCTTCTTATCCCTTGTAGCGAAGACCGAACAAGGACTTGCATCCAAGGTAATGGTCAAATTTAGACGGTAAATTTTTACCTGTACACGGTACACGAATTTTTCTCTCAAAACCCGAACACTGTACCGAACACCTGTATCTTAATGGACAAATGGTTTATAGAAATACAGGACGCAGGACGGAAAAAAGGATTTTAAAGGAATTTTAGAGTTTAAAGGATTACTTTGTAAGGTTTGTAAGGATTTTGGATTTAGAATTTGTAAGAAATTGTTTTGAGGATTTTTGTTGAAGAATTGTTGGATTCGGTTAATTTAAGTATTAGCGTAAGTAATGTTATTGAGAAGTAACAGATCCTGTAGGAGTTCAAGGATATCCTTTCAAGAATGATTTATATCTTTTAATTTCAATTACTTCTCTGGAAAATTAATAAAGGAGATTTATATAAGTAATTATATTTTTATGCCGCAAGACATACACCGTTTTATAATCATCCTTTTTATATCAATTTTCCTTATTTTTATAATGATTTGAAAAATTTATGCTCCTAAAGATTCTTGTTGCATTGTTAAGAATTTTGTAACATTCTATTTATGACAGATTTTTGGAAAATCCAATCTATTCCTTAAACGTATCGGTATTATTTACCCCACACGCTGTTATTATATTTGAAACGAGAAGATGAAAGTGAAAATTATATTTCCTATTTTCAACCAGGAAAAGAGGAAAGGAAGAGAAAACGCAATTCTTATTGTTAGCCGGATTATATCCGCAAAAATCAATTTCGCGTCTCGTTTATACTTCACAATGGCGCGAGGCCTGCTGTTCACTTCCGTTTAGTTGTTCGCGCGAAATTCAATTAAAACAGAACCTTAAATTATCGTTGCCCGATCTGATTCCCGTCCATCGACCGTCGAACGTGAAAAAGTCACGCAGAACCGACGAAAGAGAGAGAGACGATTGTGTAATCGGCAAGAAGTGACACAAGGTTGACGCGATTGTTTGCAAAAATGATTTAGGTGGCGATTCCAAAGGAACTTGCAAGAAGAGGCCGCATATAGTGTATCGGGAACATAGCGTCGAGTGAAACGAAGTTTAGAATTTGAAACGGTGTAGAAAAACAAAATAAAAGTTTCAACTATCTTTTCCCTCGCGAGTGACAAAAGAAGGCGGTGTAAGCTGTGATAAAAAGAGGCTGCTTTGCTCCATTTTAGATACCAAACTTTGAAAAAAATAAGAATTATAAAGGTAATAATGTTTAACGTTAGAAAATTGAAATTGTACTGAATTATAATCATGAAAATCAAGTTATTCTAGAATGAGATTGTTTAATTTAGAATTTGTAATTAAGACCGCTTTGCTCCACTTTAGATACCAGACTCCGAGAAAAATAAGGATTATAACGATTAGAATGTTCAACGTTAGAAAATTGAAATTGTACTGAATTATAATCATGAAAATTAAGTTATCTAAGAATGAGATTGTTTAATTTATAATTTGTAATTAAGACTGCTTTGCTCCACTTTAGATACCAGACTCCGAAAAAATAAGGATTATAACGATTAGAATGTTCAACGATAGGAAATTGAAATTGTACTAAAGTTATCTAAGAATGAGATTGTTTAATTTAGAATTTGTAATTAATACGATCAACGAAATGAGGAAATCATTTATATTTAAAAAAAAAATTGGACACACAATTCACGTTGCTATCACTCGATGTATAATTCATACAAGATATGCAGCCCGTTGACTAGAATTTAAACATAAGGAGGATACGATAAAATATTACTGAAGTTCTGAAAAAGAAAATATTAAGTTTCTTGTAACCATAGGTCTATTATGTGTTTTTTTCTCGTATTGCAATAGTTTATAAGTAAAATTTCTACATATTTATGTATAGGGATTATCAATAATTTTAAATCATTAACTCTTTTGCTGCTAACTATTATTGTCATTAATAAGTGACCTTCCTCGGACTTGCTTCTACGTACAAATTGCCACTATACCTTTAATGGTCATTCATCAAATGTAATAAACGACGCAATTAAGAATGCAACGAAAACAGCTGTGTTCAGACATCTATCTAATTTCAGAGCCATTAATTTGAAGGATTTCAAATAACCTGGATAACTATTCGCACCGAAATATACAGTTCAGTTCAGCAACCTACTATGTTTATTCTAAATCTATGGAAAAAAAGGTAATTATCAAAACACATGAAATTTTATACGAAAAAGAATATATACGATGCCAGTACCATTATTAACAATTTTGCTCGATTCAATTAAAAACTTACAACGTATATCAAAGTTTGAAGTTCATCAAAAATAAAATAGTGGGCCCTTTTAACACTAGGTTTACGGGACCAACCCCGTCAATTTGACGGGTTTTGAACTTAACGAGTAAAATTTGCAAAAACAATTACAATTATCCCTAATAATTTTTGTCGACTTTTATCGATGGACTGACACGAGTATACCCTAATCCATTTCCCTCTCAGCTCTGGAGTTTGAAATTCTCTATGATGTATACTTATTTCTTAAGATATGTATATTAGAAATGGACGCAAAAGAAATGTCCGTAAATCTAGTGTTAAATAATTTTCGAGCCGAAGTGCATGCTCGCGACTCGCTGCCTCGTACAACGACAGCATAATGGCCGCCTGTACCGCGGTGAAAGGGTTGGAAAACCACGAATAATTTCGAACAGACTCTCGTTTTCAACGAAACGAGAACGATACCGGTTCATCGTTGAATGTCAATCTCCTAGATCACGAGATCGATCCGCGAGCAGGCATTTCGCGAACTCTCGGGGCGAACTACGAAGTGTAATATGCTCGGAGCGTGAAACCGGCCACGAAGAACTTTCACCGTGGCCAGAGTTTAAGGCCTGATCGGTACGATCAATGCGTCCTGCGAGCTGCGTACGTTCACCGATCGTTTCCTCTCCCCGAAATATACGTGTCACGTTTTTAACCCTTTACCGCATATGGGCCCATATATGGTATTGCGGTTTTGATTCAATTTTATTTCCAAATTAAGTATTACAAAATAATTCAAACTATTTTAATCCATCAAATATATATTTAGCAATAATAAAACGCGAAAAAATTGTCTACGATTTTATGATACTTAATTTGGAAATAAAATTCAATCAAAACTGCAATACCATATGTGGGCCCATATGCGATAATGGGTTAACCCCTTGCCATACCATTTAACTCGATGAAATCCGGGCCCAACCGGTAGAAAAAAATCAAATATTTCAATTGTTACCTCCTCCATCAAACTATTTTTAGTATATTTCGCCTAATTTACATACTACGTGTCAAACTCGTGATTTTCACGTTTGACCCGCATTTAATTCCACAAGTCTGACTCGTGACACTCATGTTTGGTCCAATATTGTTATGACGAGTCAGACTCGTCAAAGTACGTCAAGGGGTTAAACTTGGGTGCAAAACAATTTTTGACGCAACCGATTACAACAGCGGCCGATCGCGCGTATCGTTCAACGTTCGTGTCGTGGCTAGTCGGAAACACGGAAATTCGATCGGAACCATGTTGACGGCCATCGTTAAACAAAATGGGCACGTCAACGAGGACGTTCAACTGTGGAATACATATTCAACCGGTTCAGGGAAACTTCGAAGGTCCTTCATGCATGTAGTCGGTTTGTGCAGTAGATGGAGATCTTTATGTAAATTTACATTTTTATAAATAGAACTGAAGATTTGGAGGCTGAATAAAAATCATGTTAAGTTTTTGCAATGAAATAAAATTTTAACAATGTCTGAGTTATAACGTGTATCAAATACTTGTTGCGTTTACTCCCTCCGAATGAGGGATTATAGGTGAATATAATAAATTAGGCATTACGAAGAAAATTATCTATGGGTGGTGAGAATTAATTGAGCTTTTACTATACGAACAATTTGATGGTTTAATCCGTTTTGAGTTCCGATAGATTCGTAAAAATGCAATTCTATCGTAGTTTATACTGTTTTCTACACAACAATCACATATATATTTAATATATACATAATATTTTATTAATACATACGAGAACAATACTTTGTTACGATAAAAATACAGTACATATAGAATGTAGTAATACTAAAAATATAATAAAAGAAAATAGAAACAGAATTATTAAATATTGTCGTCATCTGAGTACGATAAGAATATATGTATAACAATACGATATAATATGTGAGAGAAAAAGCAGAATATAAAGAAAATATAACGTATACACGTGATTCTGTAGAAATTTCAAAGAATTCCCAATTTATATTAATTTCATCATCAATATGAATTCTAACTACAAGTAGATTGCCGATTGCACTCAACTGTGTAAAATGGCACGAAATGTATACAGTGTGCGAAAATATATGGAATATCTAAAGAAAAGTTCAAGTTATATTTAGAATATAGGTTCCATTTTTTTTTAGTTGCGTTCGCAGAAACGAGAATTCTCAATAACTATATGCAGTCTAGTTATAAAACGAAATAAGAAATCGTACAGTTCGGACAGGTTTCAGACCTGCAATGACCTACGAACGGTTTTTCCTTGCCACGATAAGATCGTTAGTAATGCACCACTAATTTGTTTTGTCGACTAGGAAATGAACTCAAGTTAGCGACAAGTTAGTGACTCGAATTAGCTGTTCGATTTCCTTGACAGAGCGAAGGTGAAGGTGTATCCGAGAAAATAATTAGCAAGTTCCACGACACGTGGACCATTTCTCGTGGCTGGTTCAAGAGAATCGAAAGAAGCGAAACTTTCATTAGACAAACGAAAGAATAGCTTTTGTTATGCTAATAATCTGAACGGTATAGCAAAACCATACAGTGCTATTTTGTTCTAATTAAATATTCTGACATAATTTATTTACCCAAGCTTAAAATTCTGAGTGTTATGCCGTTCACATATGAATGACGTGAAAATTTTCACGAGAGATTAATTAAAGATTTTAGAAACTTAAACAGAAACAATTTCGTTATACGATTAATTTACGGATTATTCAGTTTTCAAATCGTAAAATATTCACTGACAGAGTTATTCCTTTACCAGTGGATTCAAGAATGCCGCTGCCTTGATACATTAAATAATGCACGCTTTATACCCTAAAACAGTATTATAATGTACTTGTAATTATGCGTTGTCCCAAGAAAAAGAGGTTCTCGGATTATCCGGCTTCCTCGATTATTCGGACGACTCCCATCCTACTTAAGGGACTACCGTATAAGCGCGTTGAATGAAAAGATTCTACTCGAATGCTTGTTCCTTTCTGGTGTTCATGTAAAACGTGTTCCAAGTTCGGATAATGCGTACAACCATCACGTTTGGAATCGGGTTACCGTGTTGACGGATGTTCGAAAAGAATGTGAACCGACGAACAACACAAATGCAGCCAATTTGCATAACCTCGAAATGCTTCAGGTGAAACCCAACGACCCCTGTTTGCCGACAAATTTTAAGGAGGGCTTTCGAAATGCATATACCTACTTAGAGTAACATCAACGCCTGGACGGCATGTTTTATCGCCGAGAAACCCGGCATGCATTGAAATCCCGGGATTTCTCTTTGAGAGGAAGAACGATGTTTCGTTTACATAAGTGGTTAGATCGAGTTAAATAAATTGGATCATGTGTGACGCGTCGATAAGGACACCAATTGTTAGATCGTTGAGGAACAGGAAATATCGTTGGACGAACAATCTGAATATGCGCTAATCAATTTTCGATCACAAACCTTGGGTGAAAATTCAAATATTTAGATACTTGTCGGAGCAACAGCCAAAGTGTTATCTTATGTATACAGTGTGCGAAAATATATATGAAATATCTAAAGAAAAGTTCAAGTTATATTTAGAATATAGGTTCCATTTTTCAATCAGGTCTTCAATCAGGGATCTGTAATTAACTACTCTAAAAGGTACTATTTTTTTTCTACAATTCTTGAACAACATTAATAACGATTTAGTAATTCAATATTAGTGACTGATTACAAAATGGAATTAAATAACAATTTAATAGTTATTTAATGGGTTAACACTTTTCGAGGTCCTTAGTCTTTTAGGCTCGTTAATAGATTGTCTTTCATCGAAATCGATCGAAATTACCTTCTTCCATCGTGGTCGTTACCATTTATTTATTCGGAACTACTGACGAAACAAAAGGAAGACTCTTCGTTAGAGGCAAATTAGAAGCGTTAATGAGATAACCGTTCGAGAAAATATGTGGGTCCGTTGTGTTTACCGCGCGAGATAATGCATCTGACGGTTTTGGGGGAACTGTTTTGATAAACGGCGCGGGACGTTATTTATAAACCGATTTAATCTCGAATCGGGAGCGAACGTCACGATAAGTTTCTGTCGTGGCGCCAAATTCGCCGCCAAACGAACATCTCGATGGCTCCGCCGTTCAACACAAACTACGTCAAACGAATCGACAACCGAAGGCGAAATCGAAGTCGTTATCTTACCCTATTCTCCTTTTTTCTTTCGTTAATTTTAACGGCCCCATTGTTGAGTCGAAGCATACCGGGTACCCGATTTATGGACGTTCATACGGTTTGATTTTATCGTGCAGCTACAGAATGGCGCGTTCGCTTTACACAGGTTATGGTTGTTTATTGAATCGCGGCCGAACAATAGTACGAGATTGTGCGGTTGCAATGATAACAAGCTCGCACAACACTGCGATTACTCGAATTGCCTTAACGCATCGTTATCGACGATAAGGTGCTTTCATCCAACGCAACCGGGTAATTTTTTTCTTTCGGTCTCGCGTCGCAAGGTTTCATTAACGTGACCGGTTTTTAGCAAGCTTATGTAACTCCGTCAAAACGTCAACAAACGGCGGGAAAAAACGAGAGGACGGGAAAAAAAGAAGCAGAGATGCCGCAAACGTATTACGATGTTTCTAATTAAAAGTAAAAGATGGGAAGACGTCATAGAATCGGGTACTCGGGTGTTTGAACAAAACATACCGCGAGTTTCAAGATGTCTAAGATAAAAATCGTCAGATGAAACGTTTACGATTTAAAGCGACGTCGCAAAGGCATTATCGCACAGTTTCTGTCTCGCGTGTACAAGTTTTTTTTCCGTTTTTTTTTTTCGTTTATTAAAGTCCACCGGGACCAGATCCCGCCAATTTTCTCATTCATAATCGGCGAACGCGGTTTCATGCGAAATAGTGAACTGTGAACGAGACTCACTTAATGACAGTCTGCTTCATGCTGTTGGTCATTCTGTGTTTCCCTCGACAGTTTTAATCGCTTTTCCTCTTCCTCTCGATTGTTTTCGGTCAAAACTGTTTCACTGACACATTACTGTACACACACTCTCTTTCTCTTTCTCTGCGATCCTTTCGAACAGCCCTCGTTAAGAGTCAGCCGCCTCTTTCTTTCGCTGCGTTCGAAGAACGGCGCGATTCTCGCGAACCCCGGAAGTACGAAGCTTCCTAGTCTCCTCGTGCTTCTTTTCCTCCTGCTTGCGACTTCTGTTCGATTCTCTTTCGATTCGTCCTCGAGGGACTTGCTTCCTTCCCTCCGGGTCCGGATATGAATCGGTTTGGGCTGTTGGCGCCAGACTGAAGGAGCACGCGCGTCTCTCCTCGTATTTAAACGCCCTCTCCCTACCTCTCTCGCCCTCTCTTTCTCGTTCCCATTCGATCGCTCCGCGTTTCGATGCTCTCCTCTTCCTTTTTCCGTGCTCCCAGAAAGGTTTTGGCGGATTTGTCGGAAATCACCGGACCACGACCCCTCGAGGAATGCGTCGTTCCCGAGGACCAGGACTACACGAAGAAGATGCACACGCCAGGCGCAGTTGCGTTTAATGTTCCGTTAACACTAGAGCTACCACAACCGGTCAAATGACCGTTTTTAAAATTTCAATTACAATTTCATAAATACAATATAATTGAATTGCCTTTAAACTTTAAACTTTTTCTCGAATATACGTATAATACATTATTCAATATTCAGTTCTTTTTTCATTGTTTATTTTTTTGAGAAAAATTTGTAGTCTCTCTTACGTGGGAATCTCGCGGTAGGAATAGGTATACGTGAAGTGTCGGTAGGAATAGTGTTAATACTAGAACTACCTGGAGCCGTCAAAATGATGATTATTCATAGCAACCTTACGAATTCACTTTACCAGGCTTCCAAAATTTACTATGATTTTCCGCAGAAGGAAATCTTTATAAATAAAGATTTGTTTTCTGTGTATTCGATATTTTTTCATGCAATTTTCAATTTTATCCGTTTCGTACAAATAAGTACACTGCAATCGTCGATGGTTCTAGTGTTAAAATCGTGTCCTGAATATTCTCGCGGACACGATCGAGGAACGATGCTATCGCGATCAACGTCTGAATGTTTGGAAATTTGCTAATTTCCTTAATCCTGGCGATATTAGCGTTGGTTTTGTAAATTCTGACGATTGTATGTTTTAATATCGCTCAAATCTTGTTTACTACACTCGCTAATTGATATTTTTTTAACCGTTTGCACTCGAGTGGTGACTGTTACTCACCAAATGATAGTTTCGTAAATTTTCACACTTTAGTTAGTTTGTTTATTAGTCAGACTCAGAGGTTAAACAATCGTATATGTAAATTTTAGTATATCACTTAACTGAACTAAATGACATTTAACATAGGCGAATCTTAGTGAATATTTCAAATTTGAAAATTTTTGAAGTTAGTATTATTAGACGACTAACAATCACCTCTCGAGTGCAAAGGGTTAACTGTCGCAGTTCTACGCGTACCTTTGTGTGTACTTCAAGCAATTATGCGTGTAACATTTAAATACAAAACTGAGAATTTGTGTTTCTCTTTCTTATCAACGTATTTACGGAAGATTAGTGATATACACATTAATAATCTTCAAAACACCGAGAAATGTGCTTACCTGCATCTTTTAGATTGTTACGCATTCGTTATATTTGATAACGTGAAATCGATGATCGAAATATGTGTTACTTTTTATCCTTGTAACATCTTACAGTATCGCTTGGTGACCTACATATCCTTATGACGGCAATTGGATGAAGTTCGATTCTCTTTCAATGTTAAAAAGCTGTTTAACCCTCCTATTGAGCCCGAGTCTACATAACCCGATCGTGTCTTCAGATTAATCAAACTCGTTTATTTTCAACTTCGCTGGAATCTGATTTCTTACTTCGCTATTTTTATGCGCCCGTACTTCAGTGTTCGAGGATAAGTACATATTTCACTGAACTTGTCCAAAAGGTATACACATCCGAACGCGATAGGAGGTTTAAACGGGTTTCGCGTGTTTACAGGTTCCTCTTTTCGTTCTGCTATTCGCGGTCGCTCCACGGAACAATGATACTGTGCACGTCAGTGATTTCCGAGGCATCGGAAAAAATTGTTCTCTTCCTTTGCATGGCCGACACCGAGATTACTATGCATCGCGGAAACATTTATTTCGTGCCGATGAACGTTGACGTGCAACGCGCACACGATCGCACGGCAGTGCACGAAATAGGAGAGGAGCATCGCGAATTTGAATTTGAATTATTATACCACGGATTAATTCACGGATGATCATTAGCGTTTCCTGGAAATAAATTATTACCATTCTCGTGTCTTAATTCATGATACTTTAACCGCAGTATTTAATCGAATGTAATAATAAGAGTACAAAGTCTTACGTTATTAACCTTTTCAAGGCCCATATAATTTTTCAGGACACATGCTAATTTATTGACATTCTAACAAATAATTTTAGTTTTTCTCATGAGGTGGCGTATACATATTAATTCTATGATGTTCTATACTGTAAAATTGTTTGAACTGGAAAATTTTTGTTCATCTGCATATATAGAATTATAATTATTTTGATTTTTCGTTCCGTCAATTTTTTTATAATTCAAACAAAAATTCGGCCCAAGGGTTAGGATGAGATAGGATGATTAGAGGGTTAAGATGTGAATTGAAATTGAGTAGTTGCTGAGTAGTTGAGTAGTTGAGTAGTTAAATTTTACCTTCTTGGTTTTCACTTCGAAGAACAACGAAATTGAATATATTAATGCAGGATACGTAACAAACGGAACTAAATAGTTTCGATTTTCACAACAAAAAATGGTCGTTAAACCAAGAATCGTACGCACGAGATCAAAGAAAGAACTGGATTCGACTGAGAACTGGTTGGAA
Source organism: Tetrapedia diversipes (assembly GCA_033822845.1). NCBI lineage: Eukaryota > Metazoa > Arthropoda > Insecta > Hymenoptera > Apidae > Tetrapedia > Tetrapedia diversipes. The sequence continues at coordinate 32,912 of JAOPTO010000887.1, forward strand.
GCAACAATAGGTGAACAATATAATCCATTAGTGTCAATTGTTCTCCGAACAAATGAATCGTGAAAGAAAAACAGGTAATCCTCGTGAAATAATAAACTCCATTAAGCAGCCTTTGGAAACGTTCGCTTCGACGTATCAACTTCATTCTACTATTCTTGGGACACTTTACTCAATACAGAGCGACTAGTAACAGGTGTCTAAAAACAATGGATAATGCAGGAGACAATATTTCTGCTTTCAAGCAGTATCTTGGAATATCAATCATATATTTCGTTTGCAATTCAGAAAGAACAAACGCTCTTTTATTGCGAAATTGGGATAAACTTGGAAAACTCTAATACTTTTTCTTCATTGTTTTATTTCATTTTTCGAACACTTACAATATTTATCGCAATTAACCGATTGATGAATTGATCACAAGTATGGACGAATACAATACCAACAAAGTATAGATATTTTTACTCATCATTTGTATCGAATGAAAGTATCGATATTTGTTTGACCATGAGACAAAAATATCGATAGCTGCTTGCATCAAGTCACAACGAGTACATACATATTCATCAATAATGGTTTCGCTAACCGAACGAACGATGGATTTACATAGTGAGCTCTGGTGTCATCATTTCCCATTGGGCAACGAATATGAATTATAGATAAAGATATAAAAGTAAAACATCGGAATCGCGTAACACCGAATTAAAATTCCTGCTTAAAATATCAGGATTGTGGATTACTATCGAATCAACGAATAAGTTAGTGCACCAGCACCATCGAGACAACATTCATTTGTCAACGTCTGCGGTCTAGCTAGTTGGAAAATGCGATGCGTAAGTTTGGCCGAGTTTCTCAAAGTTGTGGATATCGAAGCCGGTCTTCTGGATTCTCGCTTCAAAACTATTGCACGCAAACTTTAAAACTACCGTCCCAGAAACTGCACTGAAACTCTGTAGGGCTTCAACCTACATAAGGTGAGTGTACAGCCGTGGAAAGGCATCAACCTGCATTTCAGCCGACGATCAAACGACTAAAACGCACGATTAACAGTTAAGTAACGCGTAGCAGCCGAGCTTCTTTATAATATATTTCCTTGATGTTCGAGGAGAAACATTTTGTTTCAAGTTTGTTTAAACTCATGGATTTCTTTTTCGTAATGCTGTTTAGCTGATAAATTTGCGTTAACCGTAAACCGGTTCGACCCGACTTTCAATGTGGTTTCAGTGAAAGATTAGAAAGAAGAAAATACGTAATGGAAAAATTGTTTGTACAAGAGAATTAATCAAACACGTTCAGCTTATTTTTTATAACAATTTTTAGCTTGTCCAGTACAGTGTTTCCCAAGATTTTTTAAGCTCCGACTTCCTTTTATAATAGCTAAACGAGCTGTAATCCTTCCCCCCCTGAATATAAAATAACCTTTCAATAAGATAAAGAAAAACAATTCAAAAACGATAATTTCAGAATAAAAGTTCAACTTAATATTTAATTATCTTTCTTTATTTCCTGAAGAGCACTTCACGATCTTCAAGGTTAGAAAACACTAGTTTAATAACTTTAAGGTCCGACTTCCTTTTATAATAATTAAACGAGCTGTAATCCTTCCTCCTCTAAATATAAAATAACCTTTCAATAAGATAAAGAAAACAATTCAAAAACGATAATTTCAGAATAAAAATTCAACTTAATATTTAATTATCTTTATTTATTTCCTGAAGAACACTTCACGATCTTCAAGGTTAGAAAACACTAGTTTAATAACTTTAAAGTCCGACTTCCTTTTATAATAATTAAACGAGCTGTAATCCTTCCTCCCCTAAATATAAAATAACCTTTCAATAAGATAAAGAAAACAATTCAAAAACGATAATTTCAGAATAAAAATTCAACTTAATATTTAATTATCTTTATTTATTTCCTGAAGAACACTTCACGACCTCTAAGGTTGGGAAACACTAGTTTAATAACCTTTCAGTTTCTCCGTTCTGCTTCAATCCTGATGCTTTAGAATACTCTCACGAATCATGAGGTAACCAAACACATTTAAACGTATTTAAAGCTTTGTAAACCAGCAAATAAAAAATGTTACCGTGCAAATTAAATATTTTTTGTATCTTTCTCAACGCGTTTAACTCAAAGTTATAGTATTTAAACATCCAGTAAATAAAAGATCAGCTGTGCTCCGTACACTAAACGAATAATTATGGAGGGCAAATCACTAAGTTACTCTTAGTAATTAGCTACTAACAATCCACTAATTATCTCATTGCTTGCTAATCGGCCGTACAAACTCAACCATCTTAATTTACATTCATATCTCCGGAGATAAAGTTTCGCTCGTGAAAGGCATTCGCTTTATATAATTTCCATCGTAATGAATAAAACCCTTTGTTTCTTTATCGACTCGTATGATCAGAGGTTGATTTAGATCAATGCCCGTTAATTTTGCGACAGCCATAAATGCGGGTAACGAAAAATTGCGAAATGATCGACCGAAAGCATTGTAGGCTGAATTTAGTCCAACGATTATCGTATGGTCGTGCAAGTCGAATGGATACTGGGTAGCGATGGGATTAAATTAATACTTATTCACGAATCCGAGTGAATTCCAGCAAAACAAGTTCATTTCATAGGATTCGAATATTATATTAACACTTAGCCGACCGAATGGGGAGATCTCCCATTTTTTCCTTAACCAAGCAGTGCCATTGATTCTATTTACTTTTGTTATTACTTGATTCTAAGTTGACGTTGAATTTATTAAAAATTGTATTTTGGAAAATTTATGAACAGTACTAGTTCAAGGCTAACTAATATCAAAAGCAAGTAGAATCAATTGCGGCACTCTGTTGAGGAAAAAGTGGGAGATCTCCCCATTCGATCGGTTAAGTGTTAAGCATGTGCAAAGTACTGGAATTGTACAAACTGGATTCCAACATCGAAAATGTTAAAAAGACCTGTACGATTATATTATTGTATAATCGTAAGCATTCCGGTGTTCAAAAAAAATTGAATCTTGCGTATTAAAGTAGTATTTTACCACGAAAGATGGTATATGGAAAGATATACTGTAACGTCACTTAAGTTCAATATTACAGTCGATTATCGTAGGTTTAACTTTTAGTTGAAGTACACGTAAAAGATTCGAGTTTTCTTGATTAAGGTTCGATTACGGTTGAAAGTACCACTTACATTTCTTGTAAATACTAATAAGCAATTCGGATTTACCTCGTTTACCTTCGAGTTTATTTAAAAACTTTGTCCTCCTCTTTTCAAGCACTCGTGAACTATTCGAAACTATTCAATCGGATTCAAGTTTACTCGCAGTAAACCCGATCCCATCTCAAATTTTAAGTAATCCGTTTTCTTCCTCTTGCTACGAGATTATTCTTTGTACCTGGAAGCTTAAATCGCGTCTCGGAATTTGTTCCTTTGTATAATCTGTATTATTAATCTGACATATCCTAATGAATCCAACCTAAGACCATTGAGACATTTTGCAGCGAATATTTTACGTTTACTAACCGTTGTCGTGATTCACAATAGAACAATCTTTTTACGACGTTTTCCTTCGTTCCAGTAACGCAGAACTTGATAGCATGAACGTGGGTCGTGTCTTGGAAAATGAATCACCGCCGCGTTGATACGAGAACCGTTCTCGAGAGAACAATCTTTCTGAGAAACGAATTCAAAGGGTTCGTGCAGTAAATCTGCATCGTACATACGCAGGACTGTCTTGACGCATGGGCATGCCAGAACGGCGGCTTGGGGCCTCACGGAGCCTAGGGGCCCGAAGGCACGAGTTAATTTGTAGACAAGAACGAGAACGAGTTTAGTACATGTTACTCCGAAAGATACATCTCATTTCGAAACGATCGAATGTGTTTTACTCCGTTATTTGCGCTGAACTCTGTAAATTGTTTGAATATTTATATAATTATGCGATTTCTTCGAATTACGTGCAATTTTTACAAGAAATCATTTCAGTTTTGTGCGATGATTATTCATTTTACGATATTTTTTTTAGAAATGCAGAAGATTAATAGCCATTTGATACAATAGGGGTCGAAAGTTTAAGACTAAAGGGTTAACGAAATTAAACTACAGTGGCTCCAAAAAGTATTCGTACATTATGTCACAAATAAATTCGTTTAACCCTGAAATTTTGAGTCTGATAGAAGTATTTAATAAAAGTTTGTGAGTATGTAGATCGTAATAGTATACGTATGAATTAATCTCTTCTTTTCATCTAATTGCCATTTCAAAGGGGTGAAACCAGGGTTGAAGTTTCTGAGTTTTCTTTCATTTTTTAAAGATAATTTTGTAATGGTGCTTGATGAAGCAAAACCTTTCAAATAGAAAATGTTTAATTTTTAATATCCTATCGCCCTGCTATAAAGAAAAGAACAGAGAAAAACTTGTATTCAAAGCGTGAAAAATCACTGAAACTTTGAGATTCGTTATCAGTCCCCTTAAAAGATATTTTGCCGTCAAAAAAAATTGCTCCACGCAGAATACACCATGCTATGTATACGCATAAAGTTTCATTGAAATCAGAATTTCAGAAGTACATGAATTTTCTTATAACACGGTGTACGAATACTTTTTGGAGCCGCTGTAATTTATAAGGAATATCATGATAAACAAAATTTGCTTTCTGTGCTGATCAATAAATAGCGTTCTACCATAATAACAATAAAAATGAATGTATAGACAATATTTGCAGACCATAAAACTATGTTCTGTATTGTCCTCTCGTAATTACACTTTCGTCCGCCACTGTTCCTTTATTCTAACGAAAAAAATGTATTTTCCAATTTTTATTCATAATATTTTAAGTATATTCGTCGTTAACCGACAACCGATTATTCTCTCATGACGAGTATACTCGTCAGATGAATTAGAGGGTTAGAAAATGAAAGATCAGCGGCACACGTGAAAGGTTGAGAAATGAAATCGACTGTAATAAGATTAACATACTGTTCAATGATAACTGCTTTCTAATGATACACAAGCAGCTAATTTATACAGACGTGTTTATTAAATTTTAAAGATAACTCGGCGCCAAGGCAACTCGATTAGGTTCCCACGAGCGTACCTGCTGATCTATCCGACCTTCACCTTCTTTTCCCGATTCGCAGAAACTGTTCTTTATGGCGTGGAACGCGCGATGCGCAAGTTACGCTATCATCCAACCACAATGGCATTAAATCATTCTCGAAGGAATATTTTGCAACGTTAACCTGAATCGCTTACAGATTGTCTTAACCACAAACTTTAATTAAGATCGTCTCATGACGTAAACATCGATCTTGTAGATGTTACCGCGAATTAAATAATAATTAACATAAATAATAATGTAACGAATAAAGACATTCTCTGCTACATTGCTCGACTAAGGTAAATTGAGGCAAAGATCGAAATCAATGGTTTAACTCGCATGCGCGACCGCTTACAACCACTTCGTACACAGTTTCACACTCTTTTCCACTATTCTTTTTTTATCCTTGCTTGCAATTATTTTCGTTCTTTTATAACCTCTATGTCGTTGCACTAAGAACTGGGATCATCCGAATAATCGAATATTCGCGTTGCCAAATATTCGTAATCTGGATGTTTCCTTAAAAAAACCAATGTTGGAAACAAGTGTTGAAATTCTTCTTCTTCTTCTTCTTCTTATTATTATTATTAGTCCTGAAATTATTATTCTTATACTCCTTATAATCGATGAAAAATAAATGCTGTTCCCTATAATTATTATATTTCTGTAATTAAATATATTGTTCAAATACTGCTAACGTTTCTTTGAGCGGGAAACATATTAACCCTCTCATAGGCCCGTGTAACTTTCAGGTCACACGCTAATTTATTGACATTTCAACAAATAATTTGTTTTTTTTTTTTTTTTCATGAGATGGCGTATACATATTAATTCTATAATGTTGTATAATGTAAAATTGTTTAAACCGTCAAATTTCTTTTCATCTGCATATTATAGGATTATAATTGTCGATTTTCCGTTTCATCATTTTTTTTTATATTTAAAACAAAGATTCGGCCCACAGGGGGTTAAGAAATCAAATTTTCCTTCCCGTCAACGTCTCTCGATTCAACGGAACTTCCCAATAAGCCTATGCAAAACCGGTTGCATATTGCACGATACCGATCGTACCGCTATTTCGAACGGAAAACAATACCATCGTCGCGATAACAGACCTCAATCGAGGGCATCAGCAATAATAAGTTCTTCTTTCGAGCAATTCATTGATTAGCTTATCGATTGCGCTCGCAATACGCTCGCAACAATAGCTAAGGTCGCTCGGCTCGTGTATACCGTTATGTATTTCACGTTGCGTTCGTCGTGGAATCGGGGAGCCTTGCAGCTGGGTTCTGCAGGCTCGATATCTTGGCTGGAGACGCCTGACAAGCCGAGGACGAAGAAGTCCAACTGGAGTAAGGTCGGTGAACCGCGACCGTGGAAGTGTGTCGACGTTAATTAAAGAAATCCCATCGATTATTGGGTGACACTTCACGCTAATAGCTATCCAGAAGGAAAAAAATGCTCGATCTTCGGGCGTTGTCTACTTAAGAGAAGAGAAATTGCAGCTGATTAGGCCGCTTGTGAACAGAAAAACCTGTTCCCCTCAGAGTCCAATTTAACCTTCTTATCCATCTTTGTTTTTTGTTTGATCACGGTAATTGCAATTTAGGTTTATTTGGTACACTGTCGATATGCATTATATCTACTGCGCTCTTAAGTTAAAATGTTCTACCTGGAATTTGAAATGCTGAAGAAAACTGAAATTTCATTACTTGGGCTGTATGTATTATTTTAAAAGCAATTAGGAAAGATGAATTGGAGAGTCTTCAAATTTTTACGAAGCTTTCAGAATTTTCTTAAAAAGTAAAGAAATATATTGAACTTTGAACACTCCAGTCTACCTTAAAAAATGAAAAAATACGGGGGAACCTTAGCTTTTAGAATTTTCTTAAAAAGCAAAGGAGTATATTGAACTTTGAACACTCCAGTCTACCTTGAAGAATGAAAAAATACGGGGGAACCTTAGCTTTCAGAATTTTCTTAAAAAGTAAAGAAATATATTGAACTTTGAACACTCCAGTCTACCTTAAAAAATGAAAAAATACGGGGGAACCTTAGCTTTTAGAATTTTCTTAAAAAGCAAAGGAGTATATTGAACTTTGAACACTCCAGTCTACCTTGAAGAATGAAAAAATACGGGGGAACCTTAGCTTTTAGAATTTTCTTAAAAAGTAAAGAAATATATTGAACTTTGAACACTCCAGTCTTCCTTGAAGAATGAAAAAATACGGGGGAACTTAAGACAGTATACATAGTAGTGCACGCGTTCCTGGGTATTCTGCTTTAATCAATTTCACTCATTCAATTACGCTTCCGAAGTTCAGAGAATCCTGTTTTCGCTTTTTAATAATAACCGACATCGGAGTAGCGAAGAATCCCGAAGTATTCCTTATTAAAATTTCTCTTGCTGAAGCTTCCCCCTCCTTTTCATTCTGACGATCGCCGAACACGAAATTTCATTACGATACGGTTTACGTTTTCATGCTGACGGGATGAAATTTTCATAACTTTTACTCCTATCTTAGAGATTACATCAAGATTAAACCGATAACCGACGAAGTTAATCTTGCTGCATTTTTGTTCTCGAGTCGTCAAGTCTGTTGTTCGCAGACACGGTCAAGATAACGTTTATTACACAACGTTGCATAACACTTGCAAGCCAGAGGGATCTCTTTTATGAACCACGCGAAATCGCGAGACTATGAAAAAGAAAGTGCCGGGCATCGGCTTCGAGCGCGTGCTGACGGAGATACCGTTAGTGTCGCGTTAAAAAGGCCGCAATGTCAGGGAAATCGAAATTGCCGTACAGGCCATCTACTGGAAAAGGTGTCGTAAGAAGGATTCATCCACTATTTACCAGTCAAAGCCGTTTTACTCACGATTTACGTGTGAAAGCCTCTCTCCGTTATCCTCGTTTCTGACAAGGGACGTCGGCGTCAATCCGCGCGTCCCTCTTTTTCTGTTAACGTAATCAATTTACTGTGCTTCGTGAAGCTCCAGAGACGTGAACAGAGCTAAGGTTGATGGCCAAGATTTTAACCAGCAGATAAGAATGATGATCAACACTTTTTTCGGCTGTTGTTAAACAGAATTCAATCATAGAACGTCGATTACCCGAATAAATTGGGGCTTGGATCAGTTGGGATAATCGGTATGAGAGAACCAAATTTTTGATTGTGTCGCAAATGTTGGAAATTGGATACAGAAATACTACGAAGCAAAAATTAACCATAAACCAGCTTTCTCTTAACGTACTTTCTCAAGGACTTCTTCCAAAAAGCTAAGCCACATCTGGCATTTTAGAAAGTTCGAAAACATTGAGAAACAGAACTGCAGGGGCTGAAGGACCCGGACGGGGTTGTAAGAATTTCGACCACTGCGTTCTGCTAGTCTTGTGACAAAACTCGCTAGGTGTGGTCAAAATTGCCCTTCCTCGTGCTATATAAAAGTATTAATAAATTATCAAAGTATTATTTCACAAATAAGAGTTCATTTCATTTAGCAATATAAAACCCCATTCTCCAATACTTTTAAATATGGATATCTTTTCACGTAATAGAATAAATATCTAATAAATAAAAACGTAACACGTATAACACTAAAATTGAACGTTTTTAATAAAAATACATTTAATACACGCATACGTGATTCAGCCTACATTTTCAAAGCAAATTAAATAAATAATATTAAATTAACCCCTCGAATACGATAACGTCTGCGAGACGTTAAGGATTGTCTACATATCCCAGAATGTTTTGAAGTGTTTCATACTTTACAGAACTACTAATTTATTATTTTATAATGTTACTTGATATGTCAACCTGATTAACCACTTGCGGTGGAAAGACGTGTCACGCACGTCGAGGTGCTTTTGTTACAGGAACGCCAGTGACGTGTTACACACGTCGACAACGTGGGAGTGTAAGAAATGCTTGTAACGTTACACGTTCCAAGCTGTTTTGAAAAATATCACACACTGCAAAATTATTAATAAATAAATTTAGTATTCATACATATGTGATATTATCATCAATCGATGCGTCTTTATATTCTCTTCTACAACACGTTGAACGCTGCGTGAATTTCTTTCCATCACAAGTGGTTAACACGTTCGTCCATATTTGGGTGACGCTCTTTTTCTTAAAGTTAAACAGGATTTTAGATTGGAATTTTAAAAGGAATTCAATGGAATAAGCATTGAAGTACGATATATATATTGTGGTAATGTATAGATTTAAGGGTTAGTATTGTAAGATGGTACGTTTGGTGTGTGTCTGGGCGTGAATGTGTGTGCGCGCGTGTGTGTGCAAAGAGATCGGTAGAGTGGGGCCAAGTGTTTTGTCTTTTCGGGTCCCACTCGATCAAGAGTTGAAGAAGTCAGAAGCTAAGTAGCCAGCGTAGAGCAAAGAACTGTGTAGTTTACGAAGCATAGGTGTAGTTTGCGAAGCATAAGCGTAGTTTGTTATTTTGTGTTCGTTTGTGTCGTTTTAGTTTTATCAAATACACGTATATTTATCATTTTATTCACTTTTCTTTCTTTTCTTTTTTTCATTTATAACCTTTCCTACATATATAATCATTTCTTTTAACACAAGTTTTTTTTACATAACCCCTCAACAGTATGTATGTATGTGTGTCTGTGTGTGTACACATATATGTATACACTTTTCCTTGAACTCAGATTTTCGCTCGTTTCAAAAATATAACCTTTCCAATAATAGATATACAAAAAATGTCCGTAAATCCAGTGTTAATTAATCGCTGTCTCGTTCGACGGATTGGAGAAGACGGATAAAGATTGCGGAAAATACAAGGAAACACTCTGGCCTGGAGTTTCCGTGGAAGAAACAGCACCTATGTATAACTCGTGCCCGAGGTTCCCCCCTCCATCCCCGAGCCGGTTGACTTCTGAGCGAACGTTCGAGTAACACGTTCGCTATCCGTGAGCAGTTTCCAGATAGTTCGCGAACACGGATACAGCGAGGATTTCTATAGAAACGCAAGAGAGCTCCGTCCACCGCGTATAACGGACGCTCGAAGCAATCCTGCTGTTACGTTAATCGCCACGATATCTTCTCACCTGTGTATATAATTCATAACCCTTGTCCGAGCATGCAACGCGGCCGCAGATCGCTCGAAATAATTGGAAGATAGTTCGCAATGAAACCTGAACACCATCTGAAATTTGTCTACGTTTAACCGGGACGCGTTTCAATCTGTTTTCGCGATCTTCCTTAACCTTTTCAAGCGGTGGACGCATATATGCGTCTGACGCAAGTTGGTCGTAGAGACTATGGACGCATATATGCGTTCGTCAATTTTTGTTTTCTTCGCCTTATGATTTTTTCCGTGGCCACGCATTTCGACGTTAACCGTTTAGCGTTGACGAAAGTTGTTCGTTGGGATCACGGACGAAAATATACGTTTGCCAATTTTGTCGATCTTTCGCTTGCTGCAACGCAATTGTACGCAAAGCAAAGCATTTAGGCCAAGAGTATTCAGCGCTCAAAGGGTTAATACTAAAACGACCTACAATTAAAGTGTGCCTATTTGCATGGAGGGATGAAATTGAAAATTACCCGAAAAAAATACCGAACACATAGAAAACAATTCTTTATTTCTACCTTCTGCAGAAAATCATAGCAAATTTTGGAAGCTTCACTACAGTGAATCTATAAGGTTGCTACGAGTAATCACCAATTTTGATCATTATGACTGGTCTGTTAGTTCTACTGTTAAAACAATGAATCGTTTTTCATTTGCTCGGAGAAAGCGTGAATTAAGTATCATCGTTAACTTTCTTTTTAAAACCCGTAACTGGTAAGGTGAGGTGGTGGTGATCTATTGAACCCCAATGATTTTTAGTTTCGTGTAAAAAATATGTAAGTTGAATAGTTTTTTCAAATATAATAGTCACGAGTTGAGAAAGGAATGGCTATCCTTTCGAAAGCTCATTCAAGATACTCGATCCATCGATCGGTGTGATTCGGTTAAACGAAGTAACAAGTTTAGAAGGAAATCGTTTAAGGTGATAAACCGAAGGATGCGTTTTATTAATCGCGTGAGAAACGTTTCCAGTGATTTCAATAATGGATCTCGACGATTCGCAGGCTGCGCTGCGCGTTGTTACGTTAATAGCCAGACACGATCGAACGAAAGTAAAGAGATAAAACGGGGAGCAGACGCGGGAGGGAGGGTTGGAGGGAGAGCACATAATACGTTTTAATAACAGTTTCCGTAAATTCGACGGTGCGCGCTTCAAATTTGCAAACCCCACTTTCATCGACTCCGCAGCATCCACCGAGCTCGCGCACGCAACATCGTCGATTTTCCACGCGTTTTTCGTTTCATTCGATTGTTCCCGCCCTTTTCCCCGCCCGATATTTATTTATTTCCTTTCCGACCGATTCCAGTGTTTCGGATTACCTTTTACAGCGAACTTTTATTTATTAAAGCGATACGTCGACCGGAAAATACCGATCGATCGAACGAACCCGACAGAGGTGGGTAGTACGCGCGTGTATTACCATCGAGAACGCTTCCACGGGAACAAAGAAACAGGATGAAACGAAAACCAAATAAACACGGCGGAGGGAACGGCGAAATGGAACAAAAAAAATACGGAAAAAAGAGAAAAATGCGAGCAACAGAACCGCAAAGGTAGAGGGAGAGAGAGAGAGAGAGAGAGAGAGCGGGACAGAAAAAGAGGAACAGTTCGCAATGTATGAAGTCATTGGCATGATGAACGCATTGCCTTCGTTCGAGTCAGCGACATGTGCCAGCCGTGGTAATAATTCCCAAAGGGAGGCACGAAGCTGGAAGAAAAGGCAGACGGTCCTTCAGCACGGAGGAATTTAAAGAGGACCGGCAGAAACGACGGGACGACAACGACGACGACGACGACGACGATGGGCTAGAGAGGAGAGGCGTATTTGCATTTACATTGGCGCGCTCAAATTGTCGGAAAGGAGAGCGTGGAATAAAGGAAGCGTAACCAGGTACCGGGGAAAAAGAACTTTATCACGCCGTGAAATCGATTTTTCCTCACGTTCTACCCTTCTTACGTTCGAATGCAGAAACTCTATCATACAAACATAATCTCGTTGAACAAACGAAACAACGAGGAACCCTGCTGCCAGGCGTCTATTAAACGTAACACACGTTGGCTGTATCTTGACGAAATTGCTGGGATTCGATGAAATTCGCGCGGAACGGTACACGTAGAAAGAAACACCAGGAAAGTGTCGGACATTCTGACCTAAACCGTGTTTCACGGCACTTCTTTTTCTCTAGAAACAGGGAAACTTCAGGAAAAAGGAAAACAGAATGCAGTCCTAAAGCATGGTGAAAAGAAGCACTCTGTTCGATTCATTTCACGTACGATTTTTTAAAACGAATCCGTTTGAACCCACAAATTTTATTCAACTTATCGCGTGCCTGAAGCTTATACGTACACGCGGAAGCAATTCGAGTTACATTTGCTTCGCGACAGAAAAAAATAAGAGCTTTAATCCTTTCAACCATGTATACCATAAACACAGCATCGTATTCTTTGAAAGCGCAAGCCCGAGGCGAGGTGTTGCGGCAAGGTGAAACGGTAAGAAACCGAAGAGCGAAAAAGAAACGGGTGAAGAGACAGGAAAGACCGAAGGAGTCCTGCTAGACGAGAGACGAAGATGCGTTTAGAAACCGACGAAACGAGAGAGGAAGAGTGAGAAAGAAAGAGAGAAGGGAGTCGTTGCCACGGTGTGTAACTCCCGCCATAATGGCAGAGAGAAGTTGTCGCAGGGATGAAGACGGAATAGCAGGAGATCGGGATGGTAAAGAGAGGGAGGGAGCAAGAGAGGGGAACGGTTACGGATCCCTCGAAACGCGGACAAAGAGAGATTCGGGCAAGTTGCGAGGGTGAAAGAGCCAACGGGGACGAAGAGCGGGGGCGAGAGACGAGAAAGATTTCAGGGGCTGCTAGGGGCTGCGCCAAGCACGCAACGAAAGAGACAGGGAAGAAAAGAGAGAGGAAGAACGAGAAAAGGAAATGGAGGGAGGATGGTGAAATAAAGGGGAAAGAGGGAGTCGTCGAGAGGCGGAGGATAGAAGCGGAGAAAAGCGGCTAGTGAAATTAAAAGCGAAAGCAGAAATTGAAACGCATCCTCTCCCTCTCCCAACCCCCTTTCTCGCGTCACTTTTCGCCTCCGAGTTCCTCCATCCTCTGCTCGCGCGTTTACGTTCCCGAGGCCGATCCGTTCCCGTATCGGGCGGTCGACCGTCAAGAGTTTATCTTTCGCCGGGCAACAGCGACACGGTTACACGGTTAATCGAGTAAATCGTTTAATTGGTCGCGCATGACTGCGGGTCGGGTCGGTCTACCAGCGACGCGGACGAGAAAATTGAATTCGACCCGGGTACCGGCCGCTTTTCAGCGGAAGATTTACTTTTTCGTGGTTGCGGTGACGGTTGCTTGTACGTGAAACGGTTTCGAGTGCCGAGGATAAGTAACAGCCCGGCCGTAAAACTGCGATTAATTCGGGACGGACGAGCCCGGAGTCGTTCCCCGAACCGCGAAACGGTTTTTTCCGCTTTCTCCTATCCTCTCTTATTTTTGGCGTTCGCTCGAAGCCGCTGCACCCGCGTTTAAAATCGTACGAAATGTATGAGATCATTTTTCCCGCTCGAACGAATCGAGGAAGAATAATAATTTTGCTACTGGGTGTAGCGTATCGTGTGTACCATTTATCCGAATTGTTAGAGTATAACGATGATCTTAGGCAAGCGCATCGTTGTCTCGTAGATCGAAATCTCTGTGGTGCCAGCGACCTTATTTTTTTCGTTTCGCTTCAGTCTTCGGTGTATCGTTATCGTGGGTGGAGTCCCAGAAAGTGTTTTTGTCATTATCTTTACAACATTTTACAACACGAATCATTTTGGCGCTATACAGTCGCACGATTTAATGTCGCAGCTTTCGCACGTTTAATTCTCTCACAGGTTTTGTCCTCACCGTTTCCTGGACCCGCTTCGATGATGTGAGACGTAACGCTAAACTGACTCGTCAACACCAATACTTTTCTCTATTTCTTTCTCTACTTCTTTACTTCTCTTTTCTGATTTCTTTGTCGCAAATAAGTATACCCCAATCATCTTAGTAGTTCTAGTGTTAAGCGTGCACCACCGTGGTTCCGATTTACTTTTACATTTATGTTAACTAAATGCTACCCTAACACACCCTACGCCAATATCGGAGAAGATTCTCCGGACAAATGTCACATTTTCAAAGATCGTCCTTGTCGCGCATCAGCGAAAAGTCCTTCGGCGATCGTGTTCGGTTGGCTCTCTCGATCCTATTATCGCCGGGCAATACGATTTCGTGCAGGTCTGTATCTCGTTAACCAAGGAAGAACGATAAAGTTAGATAACGCTTAACGAACGGTCAACGAAACGCTTAAGTAACCGACTTAACAACCTCTCCTCCGCCCCCCGCCCTACTTGCCGATGTCTCTTTCCCTCGTTACGTTCCTTACACACACGCCAACCAAGATTAGCCCCGTGTTCGCCTCGCTTCGACTTCCTACCGGATCGAGACGAATACAATGGCCGATACGATTATCTTCGCCTGTCACGCGCTACGAATCGCTGATAACTCTGTTATCAGGCTCGTCCTCACCTAATGGCTGTCCCCTTCCCCGTCCCACCTGATTCCTGGGCGAAACGCTAATGAACGGATTCACGCTCGATTATTAAACTCCGTTTCCGGGATGCTCGGCTGTGTGGATAAACAGAATCAGAGAGAGAGAGAGAGAGAGAGAGAGAGAGAAGCAGAATCCAAAGAAAGGGGGAGGAGAAAGAGAGAGAGAGAGAGAGAGAGGAGCAGAATTCAAAGAAAGGAGAAGGAGAAAGAGAGAGAGAGAAGCAGAATCCAAGAGAGGGGGGAGGAGAAAGAGAAAAAGAGAGAGAAGCAGAATCCAAGAGAGGGGGGAGGAGAAAGAGAAAGAGAGAGAAGCAGAATTCAAAGAGAGGAGGGAGAAAGAGAGAAAGAGAAGCAAAATCTAAGAGAGGGGGAGGAGAAAGAGAGAGAAGCAGAATTCAAAGTAGGGTGGAGGAGAAAAAGAGAGAGAGAGAGGAGCAGAATTCAAAGAGAGGAGGGAGGAGAAAGAGAGAGAGAGAAGCAGAATCCAAAGAGAGGGGGAGAGAGAGAAAGGCAGAATTCAAAGAGAGGGGGAGGAGGAAGAAAGAGAAGCAGAATTCAAAGCAGGGGAGAGGAGAAAGAGAGAGAGAGAGAGAGAGAAGCAGAATTTAAAGAGAGGAGGGAGGAGAAAGAGAGAGAGAGAAGCAGAATTCAAAGAGAGGAGGGAGGAGAAAGAGAGAGAGAGAGAGAGAGCGATTTTCACTTGCCTCTCGGCGAGGCTAATTAATGCCGGCAAACCGAGGCGCGAATATTTAGAAGACATCCGAGATACGTACAAATTACGGATGAACTAGTCGGAATCGGGTACACGCTGCACGGCAGCGCAGAAATTATTACTTTCGCGAGCTTGCACGCGACCTCTGCTCCGACGGCGACGCTTATAAACTACACCGATGTTTACTCCGCGAATTAAATCGAATCAATTTACCGTCGCGCTGCTAAATTTCGCGGAACAAATTGACTCCGCGTTCGATATTGCATCGGCTTTGTTTGATCACTCGAAAGAGAAAAAGTTAACCCGCAAACGGATGAGGTCCCGTTTTATCATTGTTGAGGTCAAACAATATTTATTTATTCTTCGTGGAAAATACTATGTACTAAAGGCATTGTGACATAATGGATTCCCTTTTCTCGACTGTTTTACAGTACGTCGTTTTCTTAGAGTTTCGAGACCCAATTAATATTCCCAGGTATGAATGTTTGCACTGTCGCCGCGTTTGCAGTTTTGTCAGTTCCTATTGTGCGCCCGTCTTTTAGACATCGCCGAGATTATCATCTTTTTACGAAATATATAATTATTTACACCAGTTCCTTTTCATTCCACATCACCCCCCTTTAACAATCATTACCAACAGGAATTTCGTGGTACGCGATTGAACGTATTTTAAGTTATCAAGAGAGGTTTCCATAGATATTACTTTTAGGAACATTTCAAGTGAAAACTTCTTGGCGTTACAGCAAAACCGTTTCAAACATGTGAAGTGAGATTCATCAGCTGTTCGGTCGAAAATCGGGGAAGCGTTTTGTAGCTACCTGTGAAGCGTGCAATCGTTTTGTCATCCGTTGAAGGTTGAAATGAATGGGTGCGACAAATAAACGTGGATAGATCCGACGATCGGAGAACGTTTATGCTACACGAAACGCGCACCGAAGTTATGCAACGGCGCCGAAGCTGTGTCGTAATAACAGACAGAGCTCGTTAAGCAACAGAATAATAATCACGGATGATCCTCGGGCTATAACGTTCCGTAACGCAACAACCGCGTTCGGATTCCACAGAGGTTTCGTCTGCGATCGATCTCCCAGGATCGAGCTGCCTAAGACCGGCGAACAATTCGTTAATTTCGTCCGGATCGCGAGAGCGCTAAGCAGAATAATAAGAAAACACGCTAACCGAACGACTAACGGCGTTTGTTTGAGCCGATTGCCCGCGAATGGAGGAGAACGGACACGGAAGGACGAAAACGGATGTACGTGGAGAACGGACGGTGAAGGGAAGAGGAGGAGAAGGAGGAGGAAGAGGAAGAGGAGGAAAAAAAAGACACAGGCCCGGCTCAAAGGACTCGATCGTGTGGCAAGGACTGCTCGTTAAACTGGAAAACAAACTACAGAGAACCGGTCAGGACGAAGCTCAAGCGGGCAGAAAAACCGAAACGACACGCGCTTTTATTTCGTATTTTGCCATGCTTCGGCTCGTGATACCGATATCGATATACCTCGTGCATTGTGTTACCTTACAGACTGGTTTCAATTAGAACGATGAACCGGTAGCAACGCTTTGTTGCTGAACTTAAAATTATCTGTTCGGCTTACATATTAACTCTCGCGAAGCTTGTACGTGCGTACTGCACGCAGATATGAGAATATGTTTGTCAAACTTTACATTTTCTTTTTTTAAACAAATCCCTTTCCCTCCCCTGCTACAAGCATTATACTGGATAACATTCTGTATCGAAAATTTGAGCGCAAAACGTGTGCAGTCAAAATTCAGTCCCAAGTCGGAACCGAATATCAGTTAGGTACTCGTTCCAGTTTCCAGATAACTCTTTTTGTCCACGTTAAATGTTAAACGCTTCTTATTTTTAATACACATTAATCGAGTATCTCGAGATTTCTTGACGTTAACTCCATCGTCCTAGTTAACGAATTAGAACACAGCGAGACTCTTGATCGTGTCCCAATAAAACTGATAAAACGACCGGTTTGCATGATTATTAGAGGTTCGAGGGAGACCGCAACGGCACGAAGTCGCGCGGAACACCGCTTAATTCCAACAAATCGCTCCTCCATGGAGCCAAGTGTGAATATGGAAACGGAAACGGAGAGAACAACGAGAAGCCGGTAAGATCGGCCGAGATAACGCGGCACGGAATGGAACGCGGGTGCCGAGTCGACGGAGGAATAACCTTATTTACCGAAGGACTCACCATTATCATCCCTGCCCGTCCCCACGTTCCCCCTCTTGGTCGGCTTTCCTCTTTCGCCCCCTTGAGCGCGGTGATAAATTGCGGTAGTATCGCAGACGCATAAACAAATCTCGGTGTGCTTTCTCTATCTCTACATCGGTCATCCCTGACCACCCTCCTTTTTGTCCCTTTATCCCTCGCCCCCAGGTCTGTCCCACGTTTCCAAAATTCGTGACCGATACACCTCGAACGTGGCCACGAAACCAAACCGATCGATCTCGTTCGATTCGCATCCATCCGGCGGTTATGCATCGATCGATTTCCCCGTGACAAGCGAGAAGGGAAAGTTTCTGCGCGAAATGCATCAGTCAGTCACTTTCACGCGGCCGTTCGTAATCACGGAATTACCGATCGCCTGGGTACCGCGTATCGGGAAAGCGATGGAGGATGTTTGCGAGGCGAGGACGCGTTAAGCTGAAAACGATAATTAACGATAATTAACAACAGCGGAGAAGGGAAGCGAAATAAACGTTTGGATTCGACGTAGCACAATGCGGATACGGTGAAGTCTCGCTAAGGTCGAAAATAATCTCTACGCTGGACGACGAAAATGTTGATAAAATCACCACGGCTCGGCATGCGATCAAATTAGATTAAACGAAGTTAAATTAAATCTCACGTCAAATTATTTTTTAGGCGACAACGTGGAACTTATACTTTTTTTGTTTATCTATAAACTTGTATACTTCGAAAGGGTCATCGGTCCCGTTTAGTTGCAAGCAATCAAATAAATGAACGAAGATAGGAATTGATAAAATGTGTAATACGCTTTTTTGTTTTCCCTTCCACGAAGTTTCCGGGTACGTCAAACATCGAGCAAAAACCGATAAAAACGGGACCAGCTTGTAAATCGAAATTAATTTCCTGCGGTATAATTTTCCGATAGCCGAGCGCGTGGCTCTAGAGAGAAGCCCGACAGTTTTTCCGTGGCTCGGCCCGCTCCTCCGGGAAGGTTTTCCACGCTCGACGAATCCTCTATTGCGACCGTTTGTCCTGCCACCTTCCACGGCCGAACCACCGACCCCTCCATCCGTCTCTCCCTTTTCCCTCCTTCTCTACCACCCTTGGAACCGTCCGACAAGCAGGATTATAGCACCGGAAATATCAATGGTCTCTCCTTCATCCTTTGCCCGGGGTACCTGCACCTTTTTTTTCCCCCCGTCCTTTTATCTTTTTGGCCGGAGCCTCGACCAACGGAATTATGCTCGTTACGAATCCTCCGGATCGTGGCGCTTAATATCACAAAATGACAAGTGGCCGGGGGGAGGGTGGAGGGGTTACTTTTGGAATGGCAGACGACAACGTTTAATCACCTTTAATTCCTTCGTTCCCCGAGAACATTTCTTTAACCCTTGCACTAACGAAGGGGAGACACAGAATTCGTGCTGAAATAATTGCTTAAACGAAATGTACCCCGATTCCCGGCTCTTCGTTGCTAAATGTATACTTAAAAAGATGTAGATTTTCATCGAACGGATATGAAGTAGTCTGTTGGTAGACCGGGTAACAATGGCATGGATTAATGACGAGGGTTAATGTAACTGAAATATGTTTCGAGAAAATAAATTCACGATTTATCGTGTTCTCAAGCGTCTGGCCAAACACTGGTCTTGTATTGAAAGATGTTAACAACAATCTGGTATTAAAAACAATCTCCGACAAATGACCCAAACATCGCTGTTATAGACCAAACAAAAAATCACTAAGAACCTAGGTAGCTAGCTAGTATCATTACGGGTCCCAGCACGGGACCATTTCTGGAATTTCTCGTCGTAACACAATTGCCGTTTGTCGTCCCATTTTCCAGCCGCATCAACGGTGCTCCAGACGAGCTATCTATTTCGAGCCGCTATCTAATCGTCCGCCCCGGCGCGGCGATCCTTTACGCAAACTCTTTTTTTTTCAATTCGCTCGATAAACGCATCACGGTTCACGGTAAACACGTATATTCGACGAGGGGAAGCGACGCCGAGACCTCGTTTCCCGTTCGCGTCACGGTTGCTCGTCGTCGCGTGTTGCGAGAGACACGCTCACGGAGCGATTTTTCACGGACATTCCCCGTCGACGGACTACGACGAATACACATCGCGGCGTGGATAGCCGGCTAAGCAAGCATTGTTCAACGTCAAGCATCCGGCGACCCGACATCCACTCGCCGCTGAGTGAATTCGTACGACACACAAGCTGTCCCGTTTTTTTCTCCCCCCATTTTCTACTCTTTCTTTCAAAACTCCGTAGAACCGCGTTTTCATTCTCGTTGATTATTTTGTTTGGTACACGATAATAGTGTATACCATGGAACATCAATTACGCGAATTTTGGTGTTATCCAAAAGCTCACGCATGTGTATATTTTTAGTGTAGGAGAAAAAGAGCTATCCGTTCCGGATTGCCTAGACCGGGAATCGAACCCGGGATCTTTCGCTTGCCAGACAACTGCTTTGACCACTGAGCTATCCACGCCCAATCGGCGATTCTCCCTCTCCTAGTCTATTTAACCTAAACCGAATCGGACACAAATCTCTTGCATTAGCAATACAACTATCAAAGGGACTAAACTGAAGGAATCATAATTTTTCATAGAAAATTGATAAATTATCTGTGCAGTCGCTTCTGAAAATTTCCCATAATTTTCACTACGATTGGTAAGATCTATTGCCCTCGTATTAGGAATCTTTCATGCAATTATCAATTCGATTACTTTGTCACAAATAAGTATACCCTAATTCATCGATAATCCTGGTATAACCATACAGAGTGGTGCGCTTGTGAAACTTCGTACTCCGAAGCGTTTTTCTGAGCAAAGTCAAGCGGTGACGCACGTTTCTGAGAAATATTTCCCGTACAACGCTCATCTTTCGCAGACGACTAATTTTTGCTTGATCAGCGTTCACCCGTCGATGAGCAAATTCGTGCGATACGTAACAAACCCATCCTCGTTCTCGTTACGCTTTCATTCACGGTAACGATGCGTTGACATGTTCCCGCGAAAAAGCGTATTTTTCAGTCTTGATCGAAGTCAAGCGATGACACTGAAGAACTCGGACAGCCCGCGGGTCCCAAGGAGCATTTTCCATACAATGCTCACCTTTTGCAATCGGACAATTTCCCTTGACCAACATCCGTTCGTTGCCAAGCGAACTCGTACAATACCCAAGCTACCCCTCCTTCTTTTAACGTTACTTTCACCCGTAAACGAGCAAAGATTTTATTCTCCGCGAAACAATGCGATGCGCGTATCCTCTCGTAACAACTATAACACGTTTCTATTCGATCTCAGACAAGGACACAGGTTAGAACGACTTCATTGGAAACGGGTTTAAAATAAAATAAAATGAAACTCTTATTTAAAACTTAAGTATTAAGTGAAATCACAAAAATGCTTACTATGCAAAAATGAGAAGCCGTGCTAAAAATAAATTTTACACCAATATTTCCCAGCGTTTTCATTAAATACTGATATCAGTTTCAGTCAAATAAAATATACGATGATATCGAAGTAAAAAACGAAAATGCAAATGGATCTATCTTTCTTATACTTATCCTCTCGTTTTTGTATACCAATGTATTTTAATCCGTTAATAAAGTATTATATTATTATTATTATCATGCTCTATCGTTCGAAACTAATAGCAAGATGCAGGGGCTTGTATTCCGGCTGCGTTCGCTTCGCGACGCGATTCACCGAAGAGGCGGAGGGGGAACGACGTCTGTTAAGGTGCTCGAGCAAATTTGCATGGATAGCGTTCACGCAGCGGGAGATACGACGGGAGTGGGGGAGTAGCGAGGGGTGAACGACGAGGAGAAACGGTTAATGGATTGACACGGTGGGTTGCAATTAAGTTAAAGGTTGAACGCGATT
The DNA here is from genome assembly GCA_033822845.1 of Tetrapedia diversipes. Lineage (NCBI taxonomy): Eukaryota > Metazoa > Arthropoda > Insecta > Hymenoptera > Apidae > Tetrapedia > Tetrapedia diversipes. The sequence goes on from JAOPTO010000887.1 coordinate 54,516, forward strand.
CCTGGACTATTTCTGGCGGCTCGAAAACGGGTTACGTATAAATATCGCGATACGGATGCTGGCATTAAATTTCGAGTCGATCGAAGATCGAGCAACGCGAACGCGTTACTAGGTATACGAGTAACGACCGTCCACGCGATAACAATTCATTTTCTCTGGAGATCTACGTTGAACGCGTAAAATCAAAGGGTTCCGTTGAAACGGTCGACAGCAGACTTCACAAATGTCACCAATCATTTCTACCAATGACAGTATTAATCTACAATAGCATTAACAGCAAGAGTAATGATCGAGACTTTGTACATAATAAGAGATAAACCTTTCATCCGAACGCTTTTGATAATGTATGCGCCGTAATATCCAGCATCGTGCAGTTCGATCATAATTAATATTATTATTCCGTTAAAATGGCCTGTGTCGATCATTTCAATGGGATTAAAGTCTGCGATTAGAAATTCAAGCGAAACCTTACATTTTGAGTACAGATAACTGTGTTACGCGTACATGTTACACGAAAATTGTCTACCTTCGGCTTTCCAAAATCAAAAGAAAAAAGAAACACATCCAAAATAAATTCGTGAGTCACTGTACGTCAATGTTGACATAATTTGATCGACGCTCGAAGATAAGGCGACATTATACAAGATAGTATCGAACAATCGAATCGAAGAGCATTATAGGGAGCTGGTAAGTTGGCGAGTCTAAGGGATGCGGGTCTAATTGAACGCAGCCCATACAGGCCCACCTTTCTCGACACAATAATAAATACAAGGTACACGTATTTTCGTTCCTAACCGAAATAAACGAGAATTGGTTCGTATCACATCGCGTGACGAAGATAATTGGGTGGCGCGAATAAAGTATACCCCTTTATCTTGCCCCTGTGCCGTCCCGCTTGCCAACTTACAAGCTCCCTATAGTACCCACTGTGCTGTGAACTCCCACGAAAGGAACGCGGGTCTAATAAACAAAGAGAACGTCTCGCCTCGTACACATTTTAGCATGATATTGGCTCAAGCGTTCACGCGTACCAGCTACCACGTCAACCTTGCGATATCGAGAACCTAAACGCGATGACTATGAGAACGTGCAAGCGAACAACGAACCCTTCTTGTCCCTATGCCGCCCCGCGAGACTTCTTGACAGCGACGCATAGTACCTACCAATCAAAGATTGATAAATTCACCCTCGGATCGTTTCAGCCGCTCCCCTCGGGTCGATTCCACCGGAAACGCAAACCGAGTCTTCCCAGATTGGTACCGTTCGCTCGAACTCCTTTCAAGAAACTCTTTCTCCTTGCCCCCACCACCGCCACCCGTGGCAGACCGGAAGGAGGCCGCCGCGCCGTTGCTGTAAGTATTCTAGTTGGGCTTTTCTTGCCCGACTTTCGCGTAATAACCGGAAGCGAGAAGCGAGGGCAAAGTGGATCGCATCATAAATCTGGTCTACGCTCAACAACGGAGAAGCCTAGCTCGCGCGCTCTCTCGCGGGGCACGATCAAAAGAAGTTTCGCGGAACTGGCTAACATTATGATAATCCGTCTGTGCTGTTCCCATAGAGGTTATAAAAAATGAGTCGGCCGAGTGTATTTTCAAACCTCGACGCTGCCGCGTTTCCCCCATTCTCGGTCCCGCCTACTTTGTTCCGTTGTCTGGCCGACCGTTCCGTGTAGTTGGAATGTTTCCTACATTATTCCTCGATATCAATTTTAACCGCGCTCCACCCACAATGTTTCCGCCGAGCGAAATTCGTGTCCTCGTGTCCCTCTTGGTGAAACCCCTCATTGGGTATGCATAGGTGAACGAGTGACACTGGGAAGACCGATTATTGGGTCGAAGTTGGGACTGGTAATTGTTATCGACGACAGCAACAACGTATCTTAATTTCTAGGGTTACGTATTGTCCTGCTTCGCTTCTTATCCGAACTATATTCTTAATTATTGGTATTATTTCGTTATCATTTGAAGTATCCGAATACGTGGCTCTCGGCTAACCTGTTCAGGACGATGATGAAATTCGCCAATCGCTCGCTACTTCCGGTGTTCGCTCGATTTCATCGAAATCTTTTACTATTATCAACTCTTGCAACACCGAGTACCGTTTTGACGCAAACTGTCAAAGGAAAATGGTGTAAATACTGTCATTCTTCATTTTTATTTTATATGTAATATCCTCCGTTTCGAACTAATATATTTTACATATGTACATTAATGACTCTCACCCGTAAATTATTTAAATAAATAGAAAGCAATCCGAATCAATATTATAACGAAGATTTAAGTTTATTATCAACCAAAAAAGAAACGAAAATTCAGTGAGAACTTTCCAGGTGGAAAATGCGAACCAACGTCACGTGTTGTCCGTCACGTGTACACTCGTGTTTCATCGGAATCTTTCACCGACGAACAGGTAGGTATTCGGTGTTTTTTCTTTCTTTTTTTTTTTCCGTCGAACCACGTATTAATCCCGAGTTCAGAGAGAATTTCTGCGGTTGAAACAGTCCTCGCGTCGGCTCCGGCCGGATTAGCTGGATTCATTTACGCCGAACCGATCGGATAACCTTCGAGAGCCCGACAGCAGCTACTCAAGGTTACTTGGATACGAGAAAGAAGAGCCGCTTCAGCGATCCTCGCCAAACGACTCGACACACGGCTATAACACGTATTATCCAATGTATCTCTATCATCGGCCGTTCCTTCGATCGAACTTTTGATACCCGCAACGACATTCGAAGCGTTCTTTCCTTCGCGACTCCCTCCATGGAGGGATTCTTCTTATCCGAATACTGGTAGCGAGAAATTCTATCACCCTAACTTATCTGATATTATCTGATAATATCTACATATATAAAAATGAATGTGTGTCTGTCTGTTTGTACTCGATAGATTCAAAAACTATACATCCAATCGCCGTGAAAATTTGGGGAATTATTAGGTATATCCCTGGGAAGATTTCTGAAAATTTTGTTTAAATCAGAGTTAGGGTTCTAGGTGCTCCCGAACAAATATCCCAAAAATATCAAAATAACATTTAATTAATAATGTTTGTTAAAAGTGTAACCATGAATAAATTGTAATTAATAAAATTCAGCAAAAATTGTTGGTCATAATAGTAATTATTTTTGCAAATTTTGCTCATGAGGTTGCTCATGAATTTTGCTCCCATAAACCTAGTTTAACAATAAAGTTATGTAATAGCTTGTTAATAATAATAACAGCTTGTTATTTTTAAGAGCCATGAAACTTAAGTGCGGAAAGATATAGAAAAAAATAGAAAAATTGTTAATATCTAATAATAAAGTTATCTAATAATAGCTTGTTATTTTTAAAAGTCACGAAACTTAATTGTGGAAGAATGTAGGAAAGGAAGAAAGAAAAACTGTTAATATCTAATAATAAAGTTATCTAATAATAGCTTGTTATTTTTAAAAGTCATGAAACTTAATTATGGAAAAATATAGGAAAAAAAGAAAGAAATACTGCTAACCTTCTCAATATCCATTTGTTTAAATAGAGTTTAAGCACAAGGAAACGTGATCGTTCTGTTATTCGAAAATTCTACCATCGAAACACATTCGTCTCTCTAATAGCTTCGATAACCTAGGTTCCACTGCACTGATTTTTCCCCTTGAATTGTACAAGGCATAGAAAAACACAGATAGAAATTGCAATGTAAAGTTGTCGGGTTCGAATTTAACGGAGTGTGAAGCTTCATTTTGCAATACGTTTCAGACTATTATACTTTCAACCGGTTAAGCTACCTGCGCGAGATCAATTCAAAGAAATTAATTATATCGGTTTTAATAATATACTTACAGCTGTACACAGTCCCGATTAAGAGAATCTTCGATTTATCGTTACATGTTATGAAAACATTATTATTTTCATTAATAAACATTACGCTCGAAAGTTACCTCGTGCGTTTCTCGTTGATATCGTGTCTGCGTTCGTGTAATTTCACCGCGCTACGTTTTGTTTTAATAAACAACCATCGTGAAGCAAAGTTAATTTATCAATCAATAATTCCAATAATAAGGCATTCCCAGCTATAAATACACGCGAGTGAAACATTACAAACTTCCGTTTCTGCTAACTTCTCGCCGACGCAAACACGGAGTTTCCACTTTCCTGTTTCGTTCGTGAATCTCGTCGAGGAACTGAAACGCGACGCGGCCGTGCTCGTACGCAAAAATAAACTAAGTACTACAGAAGAACGAAGACGTACGTTCCGGTACGAGCGTACATGCATTCGGAAAAGGGATCCCTGGTCGCGTGTTCAGCATTACTCCGGGGCTAAGCCAACGAGATTTATGCTGTAAGCTGCGAGATGACTTCGTCATAAGAAACGCTCGTACTTACCTCGAGATCGATCCACCGCATTCTTTCTGTCGTGTATTCGCGCGCGCACCTGTACTCAAACCCGCATTCCCCTTCGAAACAACAAATCGATTCGACGATCCGACAGAACCCACGAATCACCCGGAGGGCACCGCTTCCACGATTTTTACCGAAACTCGTTTCGATTTACCTATTAAAACTTGATTATGTGAGGGTTACTTTATTTCTTTACAAAATGGCCTTTTTTCGTTCGTAAAATACGTCTGCTGTCTTGCTAACTAACCGTGCCCTTTTTCCCCATGCTTTTATGGGCGCATCCCCACTTGGCACTTTCCCGAAAAACAAACCCGCCGTCGGTGCGGGCCTGGAAAGTGTCAATGGCCGGGGAGGAGAAAGTGACCGAGTCTCGCGCGTACACGGTCCCAACCCTTATTGAGGGCCTCTGATTTATGGGGGCCCTAATGACCACTCTGGCCATCGTCACCCCTGATTGTCTGGTTCCTCTTACAATTAACCCTCCTGATTAATCCTACCTACTCTAGTTCCATCGTAAGACTTACGGATTCTGGAAACGACGAACGATAAAATCGAAAACAGGCAAGACGACGATGATACAGATTAACAAATATCGAGAACGGGAAAAGGCGCAAACGCGCTTGAAACGGCTCGAAAGACGAACACGTTCTTCTGTCGAGTACAAGCTGAATCGAAGCTCCGTGAAAAGCCGACAGAAGCTTTCACGAGAAAGATTCAACGTCGAAAGGGAACGCCATTAACGTTTGCCATCTCGGTCACGATTATTTCTTTGTGGGACCTCACGAGGACGCTGCACCGTGCAAGGAACCGTTCCATTGTGCGAATCTGTACGTGTAATAAAAGGTTACTAAGGTCAGCGAACATTGAAGAAACCCGGTTCCCTTTGTGAATGAAAGAGCCGAGGGAAAAAGGGAGAAAGGAAAGGAGAAAGAGAAAGAGATAGAGAAGGGAGGGGGACAAAAAGAGGGGGTGAGGAAAGGAGAGCGGGGAGATTTTCCGGACACACTAGAAAAATGTCCCCACAATCCGTGAGCAGGTGTTGAGAATGGAACCTGCGCTCGCCTTTTCAAACGAACCTTCGACGCGCAACATCGTGCACCCTCTTCTTTGCTCGTGTGTAAAAAAATACTCGTGTTCACGTTAGAATCGTTCGCATCCTGTCGGGAGCCATTTAACGCACCAGCATTTGTATCGAAGGTGCAGGTGAAGATTTTTCGTAGAACGATAACAAAGAAATTTCTAACGAAACGAGACTTCGATTGAAGACTTTGAAACATTCGGTTGTTCTGATTTTTGGTCACTTTTAGATTGAAAGATACTCTGCCAACAACAAGCAGAGCATTATCGGTAACCCTTTGCTGTTACAAATATCCGAATGCGAACAATCACATTTAACAGTTACACTATTATTTATCCCAACTGAATAAATTTCAGTGCAAGTTAATCTTTTTACAATTGTTTAATTTCAACGCTCTGCATTTGGGAATTTTTTGAAGACTGAAAATCGCAAAGGGTTAAAAGCGACATAAATGCATAGCAAAAAATGAATAAGGTAAAGAGAAAAAACGTAATTTTTAATTTTTACACCTTTTGTTTCTGTTTCCTGAAAAACTGCCATTCATGAACATTTACGACAGATTCTTTAGTTCTGTACAGCAGAACCTCTCGTCAGACCGAACGCAGTCCGTTTCTTTCTTTCCTTCCATTGAGGAATTAATCACGGGTTACACGCGATAAAAAATGCAAGGTTAACGTCATCGGTGTATGAGATAGATAAGAAACGCGCGCGGCTCGTTTCAATCGCACGCACACTGACGCGAGACGTCGCGGCTAGAAACTATCTTTAATTACATCCGTAATAGGACGTCCAGTTCGTGTCGAGCTCGTGACGTTCGTTCCTGTGATTCTATTTATTACTAGGTCATACTACATTCGTTCCTTTATCCTTCTCCGCTTCCACCTTTCTATTATTATAATTATCATCGATAGTTATCACGATTATCGTTATGTCAACCTTCTGCTTCCGCTTTATTATCGTATCGTACTTCGTTTACTCGTCTCGTTTTTCAATCCCATAAGATTCGCTTGCTTAAACACTAGGTTTACAGGACCCGTCAATTTGACGGATTTCGAATTTCATGAGCAAAATTTGCAAAAACAATTACTATTATTCCGAATAATTTCTGTTGACTTTTATCGATGAACTGATTAAAATATACCCAAATTTATTTCTCTTTCGGTTCTGCAATTTCAAATTCTTTTTGGTGTATACCTATTCCTTAACAATATTCCTACCACGACCGGTCAAATGACCGTTTTTAACCCTTTGCACTCGTTAGTCGTTTAATGATACTACTAACTTCAACAATTTTCAAGTTCGAAATATTTACTATGACTCACGTATATTAAACTTCATTTAATTTAGTTAAGTCGTATATTAAAATTTACATATATGACTATTTAACGTCCGGGTCTGAAATAAAGTCTGAAAATTTGCGAAACTATCATATGCTAGGATTACGATGTCCTATGAGAGAGGACAGCCGAGTGCAAAGGGTTAAAATTTCGATTAGAATTTCACATATACAACGTGATCGAACCGCCTTTCAATTTTAGACTTTTCCTGAAATAAACCTATAATACATTTTTCAATATTCGCTCCTTTTTTCATTGTTTACTTTCTGAGAACAATTCGTAGTCTGTCTTACGTGGGAATGTGGCGTTAGGAATAGGTATACGTGAAGCGTCGGTAGGAATAGTGTTAATATATGAGTATTAGAAATAGATACACAAGAAATGTCCGTAAATCTAGCGTTAAGGACTCTGTGTTTCAACGAACAAAGTTTACAAACAAACCCCTAAAAGGGGGTTGCCATGCTAAAATTTCAAACGGTCGTTTAAAACCACTAAAATTATGCTATTCCATTCGTTGCATCGCGCGTAACGAAGTAACGTCTGATCGAAAAATATCAGATACCGACTGATAATTCGATAATTTCGCTGATTCTCCAACGTTTACAACAGGGAACCTTTTGATGCGCGCGGGAGGGGAAGAAAGCGCGAAGAACTCGAGGAACAAGTAACCAGGTTACCAAAACGTCCCACAATTAATTTGCTTGCAAACGATTACGTTCTGCGAATAATTATTCAAAGTCCTGGCTCCTGGCTGTGCAGAGTGCAACCATTTAAGGGGGGTTGAACGACGCATCGGCAATATCGCGTTAAAACGTACACCCTCGCTTGAGGGGCGAGAAGGAGAGGGATTTCAGTTGAATCTAGCTCGATGGCCAAAGTGTTCTTTTCATGTTTCCGTTAAACTACACGTCCAAGTATCATAGCCACTTAGCCAGAAATTTATAAGCTTACCGATTTTCAGTGACATCACGGTTTTAAAGCTTATCGACGATTTATTTAGCTTCTGACCCGATCTCCTTTTCGTCCCTATTGTCATCGTGCTGATCCGTCACGTTCATGTAAAAAATTTCCAACGCTCCAATTTTACCTACTTTTATCCTATTATCTTTCACTCTGTATCTCGACTGTTTTACACCGTTTGCTTTTATTTTTACGTTCACCTTCTGTTTCCCTTTTCTATGCTTGTAACTCACTACACCGTTGCTTCTTACTTTCTTTTTTTTTTTTTATTTACACGCATAAAAGTGGGCCTCGTGGGCTCGGTTTGCTAGCCAAAATAAAACGAATGATTTACAGCTAATTATTCGTACTTTTGCTGTTACGCTTTATTACAGTCGTTACAGCGAGCAGTAGTGTACATTCGATCACGATCGAACGAGCGAACACACGTTTTCTCCGAACGAAAGTCGAATAACAATGCCCCGCGACGCCTCGCCGTTCGACGGACGCGAAAGTCAATCGATGTCGATTAAAGAGCAGGCGGGCTTCATTAAAATACAATTAAAAAATAAAAAGGCGCCGACGGTTTCAGTGGTTTAACTGCGTCTAACGTTCGCGTTTCGCGCATCGTTAAAACTTGCTCGACGGGCCGCGGAACGACGACCGTCAGAAAGAGAGGAAAAAAAAAAGAAAAGAAGAAAAAAGTGGCGAATATCGTTCCGCGCGACGCGGTTTCCGCGCAATCCTCCGTACGTAAAGGAGTTACGTATTAAAAATTCCTTCCGTATTTAATCACACATTTTGGAATTCCGACTCCCGCCGTATCCACAGGACCCTTCAATTTCCACTCGTTTCTATACAAACTTTTCCAACGTCCAACGCGCGAGCACGACCCCTATTCATCGGACCACTGTTCGCGCCTTATCTTCTTTGCACGTTTTATTGTGTACGGCTTAATGAAAACTTTCTGTTAATGACGAATTTCACGGGACACTCGAACTATTCGTTTCGCGAACGAGTCTCCGTTAATTGTCGAGATTATTATTCCACGAAACATTTTTCAATCACCCTTTCAGCGTACACCGCACTTAAGGTCGGAGCTAACGAAACAATGGAGAAGCCTGTAATTTTGCAACGATGAATTGACGGGGGCTTTCCGTGAATTTGTGTAAAATGAAATACTTATATGGACACGGTGGAACCTCTCGTATACGAACCACGTAATAGAGAGACAAAGGGGTTCGGATAAAAGAGTTTTCGAATTACAGAACAATTACCTTTTGATACGCCAAATTTCATTCACTGAAATGGACATTACGAAGATTAACGGTTGGTTTGAATATTTGGGTGAACCTGTATCTCTTTCACTGTGGAATTTCATAATTGTTTAAAATAAAGAACTATTAGTAAACGACATTCTGTTCGGATGATAGAATATCTGGGAACAATGTTCAGATAATGTGTGTCCGGATAAAGGTTCAGAAAGTTTACTGCACACATATCGTATCCCAACTGTTAACGAAGCCTTTCTATATTTTATCTGTGCATCTATCGTCAAGATAGAGCACCTGTGGTTGCTGCACGACAACGGCGTAGCAACGTCGAAAAGTGAATTTTCCGAACAGCGTGCTGCAAATTCTGACGTATTGATGACATTGCGCTTGTCGGTAATAATCCTTTGATAAAGGAACGATATTAGACGTAAACAATGACGAAGAAAAGACGCTGGGACGCTCGCGACACAACTTTCCGAAGAGGTTTCGCTTTTTCAGCGGAACATTCTTTTCCCCGATAAGATAACATTTCCGCGCGAAGAATTTTAAATAGATCGCCGAACGGGCATCGACGTTTCTTTTCCTTCCTTCCTTTCGCGTTCCATATTGCGGGACGACATTAAAACTTCCCGTTAAGTTTCGAACACGAGACAATAATTGTGAAAAATAAAAATAGACCCAAGCCCATTAACCGATGAACTCTACCCCGAGTGATTTATGCAATCCTTTTCTTTTATCTACACGTATGCGGATTATACGATTAACGATATGATAATTTTGCGCCCGTATATCATCACAGACTAGCTTCTATACTCTGTATTTATCGCTGTTAATGTTCCTTTTAACGTATTCACGAGACTGCGTTTCAATGTTTTCTATAAAAAAAAAAAACTAATTTCGAGGACAATGACGTTTTATTTTGTCACTGTTTACGAAAAGCTGATATCTGTTTACTTTGTTTAGTAGATCACTTCTTACTCCCATATACGCAGAATTAAAATTTAAGGGAAAAAGGGCATAATTAATCTTAGTTAATCTCAGTTAATTTAAGTTGATTTTCGTCCGATTAAAAATTAAAGTTTTAAGATGTAAAAACAAAGGCACTGTCAGTTGGAGTCGACAAAACAAAAAACAAAGATCGATGTTTTCCAAAAGAACATTCTGGGAATAACTGAAGAAAATCTGTTTGCAAACAGCCTCTGTTCAGGCCTCACGAGAGAAAAGTCATCGGAGTGGAATTTATAACAGCCGCCAAATATTCGAGACCCATAATAGCTGCCAAAAACCGTGTCGAAGCCAATTCAATTTACTTACACCTCGAAATTTAACCACAACTGAATAATTACTATACAAGGTAACGCTCATAATACCCATACCTGGATAAAAATGATTTCGAACGACATACGTTGTGCTCCAATATCAATAAACATTAACGAAACGCAAAGAAAACATTTCGACTCTAACTTCAGACGCATTGATGTATTTTAAAGGTTCGTACAGAATATTGCGACGAAATACGAATGAACGCGTACCACGATGTACGAGTTTGTCGATGACGCAATCATTCGAAGGTTGTTCCGATTCGTGTTTACGTTCATTAAAGGTTCCAACCGTGGACAAATCCTCCAAATTATCGTGTAAAGATGAATAACGGAAACATAAACACAAGATCAAAGATAACCGAAGAAAATAACCGGATGGTTGCTGACCGAAATGCAGATACAGCACTCGCGACGTTGACAAAACCGAGACTATGTATTGATCGCAATCACAAAAGTAATGTTTAAGGCAGTATTTTAGTACTTACATAAAATGTGAGCAGCGATGTTGCGCACCGTCGGCAGGTCGTGGAGTAGCGTATAGTATATCCAATAATCCACAAAGAATAGCGTGGTACTGCACTGATCAAACTTTCACTTTTTTTTTCTTTTTTTTTTTTATACCAGCCAAATAATAGGCTTTTCTTTCAAATCACTGATTTCAAATCACACTTAAAACAGTTACACCACTTGGAGGTTTGAACGAACACACCTCTCACGAAACACCACAGAACAATACGAAATTGGATCGATGAAGAGTACTCGATGCAGAAGTTGTTGGTTGAATAGCACCAATTTCCAATGTCTGTGCGTACGTATATAACCGCTTGGGTAACGTATCCGGACGAAGAAAACTCCTTACTGTAAAGACACGAACATTAGTTCCGATCACGCCGATAAGATAGTTGAACGGGAACTGATGTGCTCGCGGTACAGGCGCGCGCTTTACTCCGTGAATTTAGTCGAATCGAAAGAAACTGAATCTCGAATCGAATCGAGTCGTTCGGCACAATCAAAACGTATCGCGACGACGAAGCGCGAAAATCGAAATACATATACACTAGAATCGGTATATCGCGCAGGAAAGACGAAAAAGTAATGCAACACGAAATTCACACAAAGCTATTGCTAACGAAACGAAAATGACCGATCGGCCGATCCGATGGAACACGAGCACGCACGAGAACGCGACGACTACCGATGATCGAAGATTCTCGCTTACGACTGAGAGAAACGAGAAGGACAGAAACCGAAGACGGATTACATATAGAGCGCACGCGCGCGTTCTAACGCGCTTTCGTTACGTAAAAGAAGTGCGCGTTGGTTGAACGTCACCACATCAGGATGGTACACACTTCGCGGCTCCGGGTAAAAGCTGTAGAGAGAAGTAGCCGAAGAACCGGGTATATATATTACCATGGACGCGAAAGGCACCGTGTGCTAACCTACTTCTCCTTCCGTTGACTGAAACTCTTCGCACCAACAACGATGATGACGACGACACGACGAGACCCACACGGTACACGCGGCTCGTTGTCTCTCCTCCTCTCGTCCGCGGCGCGCGGTCCTTGCTTCTTCGACTTCGCTGTTTGTGTCACCGCGACACCGCGACACCGCGAAACCAGAAAACAAACAACTGCTGTCGAGGACGCGTCTTGTTTGCAGGAAAGCTCGACTCTTTTTCACTGGGCGGAACTCGTTGTCGTTGTCGCAGGGGAAAAGGGGGACACAGAGGGAGAACGAGGGACACACATACACAGTGGCGCGCGTGCCCACAGGAGGGAATGAGAGAAAGAGAGAAGGAGAAAGAGAGAAAGAGAGAGAGACAGCGCGGCAAAACGACACAATCCAACTACGACGGAGGTCCGACTCGAACTGAGCGCCGAGCGGCTGATCGAGGCCGACGTCGGCCGACTCGGCCGAACCGAGGCGCTCGCCGATAGCGCGCTCCTTCCCTCCCTCCCTTCCTATCCCTTCTACACCAGGTCCCTCCCGCCGCTCACCGTCCCTCATCGTAACTTCACTGCCGCCACCCTCTTGCCTCTTGCCTCTTGCTCTTCCCTCTCTCGAACCCACGGCCCACCTTCCTCACCGCGCTCTCCTCTCTTGTAGTCCTCGCGCTTGGTCTCGCGTTCCCGCTCTTTCCCCTCTCAAACAAGCTCACCGTCATGCTTCAACGCTCCCTCCCGACTCGTCCCACCAAAGTTTCCGACGCACCGGTAACTTATCGGAATTTACTCGTTACTCCGAATTCGTGAGCGATCGTGTGCACTACGATAATACCGTGTACAAGAATACCGATAGACGTGATTGATATTCAATACCGTATTTAAGAAATCTGTACGGGAACATCACCATTTCGATACATCGAACGATAAATCGGTAATTATATAAGTACCACTTTCGATTCTCGAGACGCTGTCGATCGTGCGGCGCTTAAACGATTAATTAATCAGTGAATGAAAACCTATATAATTGTTGTGTGGCTATTAAAATTGAATGAAGACAATTTTTGAAAATAAATAAATGAATAAATGGAAACAAGTATACGAACTTCAGTGCCGTTTGATAGGAAGATCATAACCTTCATCAATTAAAATTCATATTTCAATGGATACAGTGTGAAACATCGATAATTGGTTAGGATGTTGTCGAACAAGCAGTTACAGCGAAACTTCAACGGAAAATTATTATAATATTCAACGTTTATCGAGAAAATTGTTTAGAGATTCGGCTACGAATACTAATTGTACACCGGTTGCACGCGCATGTCTCTCGTTCGCCTCGGAATGATACGATAAACGATACAAGGCGGAGATAGGTTATTACACGGGTATATTATGAGATATAGTGTGTAACAACGAAGAGGAGAAGAAAAGCGACTACCGGCGCCGGCAAGAGGTAAGCGTGTGTTGGCATTATTGTGGGATGAGTGTCTACACATTTATTAGAGTGTAATGTAACACAACTTAACTATCCGTGAAGCAACATACGTTCAAAAATACGTGTCCACAAGAATATGACGCCACTTTTTCTACGTAGCAATATTTCAAATCGATTTAATTAATTAAAGTTTATACATGTAGATTCAGGGAAAGATACGCAACAAAATACGATAGTCTGCGTTACGGTTTTTAATAAGATACAGAGTGTTAAATGTATTTTATTGACATAGTATCCCAATATTTGTGCTAAAAATTTCAAATTATAGCGTCTGGATATGTTTCGAAATAATACAAGCACGTTCACGCGTAAATCTCCTTATATAAAATATCACGAACGCAGTGACATATAAAAACTATCGAATCGAGAAACATTGGACGGTTTCCAAAAAAATGGATCATTACTTTGCCGTGGCTCCTGCATGCCTCTGGAAACTATCCAGAAGATGTATAGCCTTAGCTTCTCCTGTGTAATATCGTCAAAAGTCCCTCTTCTAAAGAGACCAGAACAAAATTAGCACCCGTGTGCAGTTTCGTTCTATTATACAACCCATTTAACCATACACAATGACGAGCAATTAGAAACGTTACCGCAGTTAACGAAAATAAAAGGAATGGTTCGCGCTGCACGTGACGTGAGCTTCCTCGAATCATACGGGATTAAAATCTACGTACGATCTCATTCGTATCTCGCGTAACTGGTGTTCGCGCACGATAATCGCGTCGAGATCTGCAAAATTACACGTTTCGAGCGCGTGTAACTTTTGTTTTTTCGTGGCGTCGTCGAATTCCGAAGCATGACTGTGCGCGATGTTGTACACATCGTATACAACATATACGCAAAATCTCGCTTACGCTTATCGACGGCATTGAGCAACCTTCGTACGTGTCTAGTCGCGACTTACGCCAGTGTCCAACAAGTTGTCGACATCGAGCTAGTAAACAGAGTAACCGATTGATACAGACTGCATAACATTAATCATCCGAGCCGGTTGCTCGTCAGTGTCGCGTCATCTTCGATCCTATAGGAAGACGTTAGCGTCGATTTTGTGGCACGCCTTCGCTTAAAAGACGCGCGAACGTACTGGCGCTTCTCCAAAGTGCAAATTTCACGCGAAGATTACCGGCGGAAGCACGGACAAGCCGCTCGTGTGTTCCTTGTAGCGCCGTTTAAAGATGAGTCATATCGTTAAAGCGAAACACTTACGAGCATATCTTTATTTCACGGCAACGAATAAAACGGGACAGCCATGCGAAACAAGAAACACTTAATTGAGCAATAGTATAACGAGAAAATAAAGGCGGGATTCCAAAAAGTTTATTATTCGAAGTTTTTGACTGTGTGTGTCCTAAAAACACATTTTTGTCGTGGCTTAATTAATCAATTAGTTGATACATTCAGAGTTGTTCGAATGTTATACACAGTCTATTAGAGCGTTGATCTTGGCGAAGTTGCAAATTTATCGACAACTGTTAGGAAGGGCGGCGATCGACCGGAGCCAATTACGGTGTTCGACGGTGTAGCAACGCGAATAGCCAGCGTGCGTGAAGGAAGGCGCAAAAACGAAAGAAAAGACGGAGAAAGAGCGAACAGTGTGCACGAAATCTAGGTCACGACCCAAATCATTCTCCTCCGGCCTCCGTTTGAATCTTTCGCAATGCATGAAAGTGCCCAAAGCATTTCGAAAGCCCCCGCTACAGCGACTATACACGCTGTTCCACCGTGAGCTTTCCTCGTTTTCTCCAATTGAATTTCGAACGAGTCTCAAATAACACCACCAGTGTGCGCGTGGCAGACATGTATTAGGTGTACACGTATTCCTTGTCGGAGCTTAAACGTGAATATTTCATGTACCGCGCACGAAATGTTCTTCATACTATGTAAACATACGTAGGTATATCCTAACAATGGATCCCGCGCTTCTTACATACGCAATTTCTTATTCACTCTGTTATATTTCGTTCCGCGTAAAATTACATTTTATTCCGTCGTTTCGATAATGTTCGAAAACAAATGTAACAGATTTATTATACCCAATGAGGTATGCTTACGTTCCATTAAAATTGATTTAAAAATTGATTCGAGGAAACAATTCGTACGTTCCCGTTACGACGAACCGGCCAATCAGAGATATTCCAGAACGGGACCGATCGAACCGGAAACACGTGTCCCCGGGTGTTTTCCGAACGAGGCCAGAGGAAATTTCTGCCGACAGCCTTGAAAGTGCACTTGATTCGCAAGCGCGTGCCTCGTAAACGCACAAGGTAACACACAGGCGAGTTAGTTCTGGCCACTAGTGGCGCGCGTTCAGAAACGTTCCGTCGCTCGTTCGGCTCGGTCGGTCGCTCTTTCGATCTCTCAACGTCAGCCACATCCACGCACACGCGTATATACATGTATGCAGCCAGCAAACGAACGATCCACGCGTGCACACGCTAGAACGTGTGCATCGTGTATGGTTGCAACGTTGCCTGACCGTGCCTGCGGGTGCACCGGCGTGCGGTGCGCGTTGTTGCCAAGCCGTCGGACCAACCACGGCACATTCCCATAGAACCACGCGAGTGCACGCTAACAGCCTTCGAACTTCGCGGACTACGTGGGACAGAGCGGACGAACCAAACCCATGGACGAATCGTGTTTCGAATTTTCTCCCGCTCGTTATACACTTCGTTGTTCGATGCTCGTCGTACGTTAACAGTTTAACCGGACCGCATTCCGTTCGATTTGATCCGGATAGGCTGACGGAAGCTTCGTGTTCGTGGAAACAACATCGCGGGTAAATCGAGGCAAATCGGGTGTGATGCGATGATATATTAACACGTTGCCTGTCACGCTCAGTTTTCGCGTGGTGTTCGCGTCTGCGTGGTGATTTAGTAACTCAGTGATTGCATCGGGACGTGCGTTTAAATTTTGTTATACGTATGAGTATGTTACTCGCATATTTCATTCCGTTAACCAGATAAAACTCATTGCACAATCATGCGTCTCCTTTTTTCGAGTATACTTGTCACTTGGTAAACTTTCTCATCCATTTTAATATACCTGCCTGCCGTATGCGTAGAAGTTACGTTAAAATATGATCGCATTTGCTTCGGTCGATATAAAATTAACTCATGATTTATACAGTACGTTTGATAATACCTGTCCAAACATCGGATCGAAATACATCTAGGTTAACGGATTAAACAACACGATATAATAACGGCACGATTAATGTCCATTATGATTCCTTGTTGAACGTATCAGATTTACGTAAATCGAGAGTGGTAACGACAAAATGTATTGCACGCGCGGAAGGATACATATTGGATAATACAGTTTCGTGTAGCGACGACGCGTGGGAATAGTGGCTGAATGCCAGTTCGAGTCCACTGTTGAGGGCCACGGTTGCGGCAGTCAACCGTGCTAAATATACATGTATGTAACTGTAATAACTTTCGTAACAGTGAACCCCGATTCGTTTCTTTCCCTAGGCTATTCTTTTCCGAGTTCTATCTATATAAGTACTTACGTGCTCGGCATTCCACGTCACGGTGAAACTAGTTCAAGTTACCATAAGCATTTTACAGAAATCGTAATAATAGCTTAAGTCGCGATTATGTCGAGAAATTCGTACGCGGAACAATAAAAAGATTAGGTAATCGCGTCGAGTAGTCACCAAACAGGCTGTGGTGTGTATAATAAATTCAGCGAAATCGTTTCGTGACTTATGTCGTCAGTAGATCGTAGACAGAGATATCGACTGCGATTATATATCATTTAATTTTTCGGCCTCTGTCTTATCGCCGCGGCGTCTCTGAAGTGCAAAAAAAAAGAAAATAAAGTTCGTCCAGTAATGAAATGTTGCGACTCTGGAAACAACCTCAAGGACTAAGCAAGGGTAGGTCAGTGCAGCGGGCAAGAGGAAACGCACACACGCTTACCCATCTTCCTGAACGCTTCATAAGATCTTAATTATATAGCCTGGCTCTCGAGCAGCACAGGTGTGCATTTACTTTGAAATTGAAAAGAACGCAAACAACCTGCGCGATTGCATTTTCTACTCCATCACCTGTATTTGCATAAGCTTTTCCAGTCGCGTACGCTCTTAAAGGAATTCAAACGATTGTGTAAAATTTTAATTGCACGGATTTTCACGTAATTAATACATCATTCGTAAACGCGTTTCCACATTATAAAAGTCGAACGCATCGTTTCACCGACACGTGTACCTAACGAGTTGATGGCCAGATACCACGCGATTCCTAAGCGAACTGTTACCGATAGTTTATCGTGACTTACTCGCGTATGTGCGAATATTTGTTTACTTTTCGAACGAACGACACGGGAGTGGCGAGAGGAGTTATCACAGGTTATTTTAAGTCGCGTTAACCTTTGGATGACGTCGATTCGTGACATCGTGGACTGTTAAAGTATTTAGTTCGAACGATCTCCTTTTTCTCAAAGAAAAATGTAAATGTACCGATACACGTGTTACACAGATCCGTTGCCATAGTTTACGTTAAACACAGTCAATGCAGGTGATGTTTTAATCTACAATTTTTGAAATCGCGAACATTCAGTTTCGTTGGACGATAGCCGAGGCATCATTTCGAACGAATTTCTGCTGACTTTAAACCGCGAACGATAAATCACAGGAGAATGCTGTCGAAACGCTTGCAAAAATGTAGGGTCAGTATTTCAAGCGGAAGGTGTTGAAACGCAAAGACACAGAGAGAACGGTGGTGTGTAGCGTTGATGGAGAGAAAGAGATTGTAACATGGCGTCAACTGTGAGCAGAGCCGAGCGAGCCTTGGTCAAGGCAGGTCAAGTCACGTCTAAACCTGACACTCTGATCGCGATTGCAATTGCAGGGAGGAGGTGGTGGTCAGATTCATTCGTGAAGGCCGTGCAAGTGACCTTGATCCACGTGCACGACCGTGACTTTATCGAAATAGAGAATATGGATTGCTTCGATATTTCTGACCGCTTTCTTACACACTCGCATTCCCGAGCGCCGTATCTTTTTTTTTTTTACCTGCGTTTACTGCTTCAATAACTTCTGTTTACGCGAAAAGACACAAAATTGTTGTAGAATTGAATTCGCGAAAAACGAAAAACGAAGTTCGAATCAGAAACGATATCCGATGGCCCGATCATTCGAGATTCAAACGTTGTTTCAGTTTTCGAGTAACGCGTGTCTGTGCGTAATGCGTTTAGAAATAAAGGTGCAAATATTCTGCTCTGCACCACGTGGAGCTGTTTCGAATGAAAAATGGCGAAGATCCCGGACGTGGGTACAAACACGTCTCGAAAGTTGAAAGGAGTCAGAATTTTGAAATGTTTTCCTCGATCATTATCTCTCAGCAGACTCTGAGCCGGCATTGTAAACAGCTTCCCGGCGAAAGAAAATGTTTCTTGCACGAGTCGCGTTTCTCTGTTATGTTTCGATAGCGTTGCTACGCGTATATACAAATGCCACCGTATGTTTGTATTCCGTTTGTCAAGGTGGAAAAATGAAAGAACGGTTCGTTTGAGCGACAGGCAAGTTTACGAATTGGCCGTGGTCCCATTCATCGTAACACTGAACAAAACAAAAACAAATATAATTATCAGATTTTCAGTTCATTCTAGTACAAAAACCACTTAAGAATTGTTTTATTCATATCATTACCCACTTTCTTTCTAGTGAAATGCGATGCGCGCGTCTGTTTGTGTGTGTGCGTGTATATGCGTAAATTGAAACTGAGTGGTTTGTTAGCACACTTAAACCGGTGATTATCGTTAACATTTCACACGAGACGCAAACGAGCCCTATTATTTATGCAAAGTACTTAGAAGCTCCTCGTGTTTCACGAGTCGTGTTCAAGGGAGAAGGGTACGCGAAAGGACACACGACGATGAGAAAGGTAAAAAAAACACAGGAGAGCCGGTGGACAGGTGACAGGAACGAGTTATAGATATTCAAGTCGAACGGCCGGCAAAAGCGAGCGCGAGTGTTTATTTCACGTTTACTTATCGCCCTCCTGATAGCTTGTGCGCGATGAATGTAAACTCTCGCGCGAAAACTTACGCACCGTGAATGACGATCTTTAAATCAACCTTGGAACGTTGTAACGTTAAGCTGCGTCTAGCAACATCGAGAAGCTTTTTGTCAGTGTTCCGTATTCCTTGAAAAAGTCGCCGCTTGTTGCTTCAACGTGAAGCCAAATTGGTTCCAAAGTGATCTTGCGTGAATTTACAGGCGTGTAAATGAAACGAAATTCATTTTTAATTAACATTAGTTAACCGATTTCACTATGTCGTGCAGCAATTTCTCAATTTCATACCTGCAAACCTATAATTTTACACAAAATTCGCCAAACACGTAATGCGAACACTTTTCCGAACAACTCGATGTATTGAAAACATTTTGGAACAGGCAGCAAACAAGAAACGACAAAATGTTGCTCGACGTTACTCCAGAGTGTAGACGCAGCTTTAGACCGTCGAATCGATAAAAAAGACGAACGATCGATTGAAAGGGAATAGGCAGAAGCAGAAGCGCAAAGCGGTAGTTTATCATTGTGTATACGCGAGCGTGTTGGTTGCGCGTGCGCGCGCGCGCGTGTGTGTGTGGAATAACGACAATAGAGGAGTAACGAACGATCGCGTAAACTCAATAGGAAACAAATAAATCGTTTTACTGCCTTATAGATTTTCGAACGAGCACCGATGCGGTGCATCGGTGTTCATTATCTGGCACACCGTGATTTTACGAGTGTTTCCTTCGTTCTGGCACCGTTACGACTCTCTAGTTTATCGTAATCATTTCACCCGTTCATAACGGGCATATTTATGCTGCAATTAACTCTCGTTAGCGGAATACCCATCAAGTGCATGACTACACCGGTATATCAGCCACGCTACACCGCGAGCTGATTTCGTTACGCCGTTGCAACGCGTTGCCGCAATCCTCTGCTCGGAATGAACACCGCAACCCTTTTTCTTCCCCGTGAAACTGACTCGTCTACCTGTACGCGCTTAACCGTTTGCGTACCACGAGCCGCTTTTGCGCTCTTCTGATCTCCCGTCGAGAAAACCCAGTGCATTTGACCGATGTTGAATTGAAACAACTAAAAGTCGCGGAGATGCGCTAAAGGCTACGTGTGTTAGGGATGGGCAGCAAGGGTACTTGGATTAAATGAGAACACTCGAGGTCCGCTTTCTATAAATTCCTCTGAATGACTACCTTTATTCTTTACTGGTTGTCCTTACACTCCTCGGTTCGGGGGTCGGTCCGAAAATTACCTGCCCCCGGACGGTACACATTTAGGTGGGGCGGTACAAATTAAATAATGCTTTCTCCCAAATCCGACAACCGATACAGACAACTGACAACGCGCTTAACAAATTGCCAAAATGCGCTCAAACTTTTAGACGCATGTATGTCGCATTGCCATCAGCTAGTATAAGAATATATATATAATAGTATTTCATAAAATAATAAGTTACAAATTAAAAATATGAAAAATTTGAAGAACAAACGATATTTCGACACGTAATCAAAGGAGCGCTATCGCGCTCTTCGGCTTTTTTCAACGCATGATCGAAAGAGCGCGATAGCGCTCCTTGGCGTTTTTCGATCGTGTTTTTTGAAAACCCTCTGCTACGCAAACGGTTAAGCATCTCGCGTTTATCGCCCAACGGAGGAACGATTAGCAGACGAAGCGCGCGGACAGACTTCTGTAAAATTGATTCGCGTTAGAAAGTTAAGAGCTGCGCAACGCGCGAAAGAACCTGGCGACAAGTTTGAAACGCTGTTGTAATGACGGTAACGACCGCTCCGTTGAAAATAATTCCAAGCGGTCTCTCGTTACGGCTCCTCGTTCCTTTGAAAAAAAAGAAAAAAAAAACGAGAACGATTCGCCGGTCAAGCAATTACAGGAAGCCGTGCATTTCTTCTGGCGCGTAAGAAGCTTAACCGGAGGCGACAGAACAACGACAGGAGCGATCATCCGTTCGAAAGGACTCTACCTCTCGGAAAAATAAACGGACCGTCATATTTCTGCCACGTTCGCGGCTCTTCCTGAACTTTACAACGGCTTTCCAACGCTCCGCCTGGTAGATGTAACAATATTGGTCTAACACGGAACTCCCTTTGGTCATCGTCGAATTAAACGGTCCCTTCTTACGTTTCCCGCGGAAAATTAATCTGCGACTCTCCTCCTCTCGCGTCGCTAATCTTGACCTTATCGCGTAACAAGACGCGTCGTCTACGTATATCGTTATTAAACGCGCCATCTTTCCCCGGGAATCCGGGATGCAAACGTCTTAGCTTGGCTAATCAGCGTCGTGATAAATTACCCCCGACCTTTCGCCGGGCATACGCAATTATATTACGCAGGTTAGCGAAAACGTTTTCCAACGCGATTTCAAATACCTTCACCGTAACCGTGTAACGGAGCCAACCGTTTCGGATCGACTTGACCGATAACCGATGCGACTGGAATCGCGGCTCGATTAATAAACGAGCAGTTTCGGGCGGGAAAACGTACGACGTTGGAGGTGGAGGAAAGATTGTGTTAGAAAAAGATAAAGAAAGAGAGAAAGGGAACAGGAAGTGGAAACAAGAGGGAACAAGCGTGTGCTTAGCACTGACTAACCCCATTTGGTAGCGAAGCGAGGGAAATCCATTCCAAGGCGCGGAACATTACCCAAACCATCGGCCGGGGCCCTGAAACCCAGCCATGGTTGCCATGGTGACCGCGTCCATCCCCCTCTTCGTACTTGCCTCATACAACCCTCCGTAGCCCATTTTCCACCCCTTGCTCTGCCGACGCCCACACACTACCGCCATCAGCACCCACCACCACCACCACCACCGCGACCACCACCACCATCGCCAGTACCACTACCACCCAGCGATGTCCATCCCCTACCAAGGTGTTTGCCTCCCCTTCCTCCCTCCGACGATCTTTTTCATTTCTTATCCCTCCACGTCCTTGCGGGGTACCACGTTCGACGACGCTCGTTTTTGTATCAATTCGCGATATCCACCATCGAACGATTATCCGATTATATGTACTCGTTTGTTCGTTTCGCCCTGTGATCGATCGTGATCCTCGAACCCGTTGCGAAGACGTGAACGTTCGCGGAAACTTGTCGCGATGTCGTTACACCGATTTATTTCTGTTAACCCCCTGACATACAATGACGAGTCTGACTCGTGATTCATTTTACGGGCCACTGCAGACTTTGACGAGTCAGACTCGTCAAGCGCGTTTTTCGGCGGACGCCGTGCAGTAAACAATTAGATTACATAGTTGCTTCACTCGTGCATCGATTATTATTTTTTAATATTATTTAGACGTTCTTTATTAACATCAATCTGAATGAAAAATCCAAATTTCAAAATAAAATATACTCTTTCTCAGCCTTCACGTAACCGTTCATTGAACGAAATTAAATGGTATTTTTCGGTCGCATCAAGTTCCATTTAATTCGTATGTCAAGGAGTTAGGGCGGTCGTTCTGTTCGAAAACATTCGAATCGAGGCAAAGAACGCGCATCGCGACGACGTTACGCGGTATCTGTTGTTCAGAGATGGGATGATTGTTTACGTGTGATTTATTATCGACGAGTTAGATTCTAATAAAGGTATTAATGTATGTGAATATGAATTAGTTAACACTATTCCTACCACGATCGGTCAAATGATTAAAATTTCGATGTCGATTAGAATTTCACATATACAACGTAATCGAGCCACCTTTAAATTTTAGACTTTTCCTCAAATAAACCTATAATACATTATTCAATATTCACTTCTTTTTTCATTGTTTAGTTTTTGAGAAAAATTTGTAGTCTGTCTTACGTGGGAATGTCGCGATAGGAATAGGTATACGTGAAGTGACGGTAGGAATAGTGTTAAAACGAGAGATAATATTTTTAAATATGTCGTCTAATTAACATCGATGATACACCTCGTTTGAAAGGATAAAATTAACAAAAACTCCGATGTCGTGGTTACAGAAAAAATAAGCTGGAGCAACACGCGAATTTAATTTACTGGTTTATCGTGCATATTTTCTTCCACCATTTCATTTGGGGAGAAAAGCGATAGTCCAAGCGGTAAGGATTATTCCATTCGTGTAAGAACGTGATCGTCTGGAACCGTGGCCAGAAGGAAATACCACGGTAATCAGCGCTCCAATTACAAATTCGCTTCCTGATTCTGGAATTAAATTTCGTTCGTAGCCGTTGCGTTCGTAATTATGCATCGAAAGTTCCGTGGTAAACTTTCCTGCTCACATCCTTCTCTTTTTGTTACCTCCCAGTCAACTTCTTATTAACCGGCCTGGTTAGGTCGGTCTTCCTAGCGACGGATACAAAGTTCGCGGAGTCTAACGAGGGAGTCTCTTGAAAATTCTAATCCGGGGAAAATTGCGCCACTCTGCTGGGAAGCTTCGCGTCTCTAAACAACGAAGACCGCGATAACATATCACACGTAAAGAAAGTGTTATTAACAATTATCGTATAAATAATACCGAATCGAAGAAAGTACACGTGAAACCTGAGCCAGGCTCGAATAGCTCACTTTCACGTTAAAGATTCGAACAGCGAAAAAGTAAACAACAAAAATCGCTGGTTTCGTTACCGATACCGGTTCCGCAGAACAGAGAATCGCGTTCCTTTTTTTCTTCTTAGTCCAGAATTAAGCTTGAAATGCGCGGGCTTGGCGCTCGTGCTACTTTCCTCGCTGCAATTTCAAGGTTGTCTGCCGTGTAATAGCATAGATAAAGCTTTTTCTTTTGTTCCGGGCCGGTATGCCCAGTATCCACCGACGTGAAGAACGCAGCCGACGCCGGAGAGTCCGCTTATAGATGTCCAGAGACCAACGCGAAATATTTACGGCGGTAGCGATAGCGAAACTCGCAGACACGTTCGCAGCTAAGAGCAAATTTCCCGCTACCGGTAACGAATGATCGTGATGCATACTATAGCCAAAAAAAGAAAAGGAAAAAATAAAACCATCGCCTTTTTTAATTATCGATTCTATATCTTGTCTTCGTTGTTTTCGTTGCGATATGTTATCTTAATTAGCAGACCTCGAATTAAAGGATACGCTTTAATAAAAACGAGAAGATTTAAACGAACGAGTATTTTATATGTAACGCTTTCACCGAACATTCCGAAACGCGGTAATTATAGTAATCATACAGAGATGTCGCGTGAGATATAATACTGTGTATACGTATGTACACACACGATATTGTTCTCTATCTTATCGATTCTATTCCTATTATCTAATATCTAATATTATCGACCACCACTCTCCTATTACCCAATACTCGACAATTTTTCGATTACAAAAGCAATAAAAGGCATATACGATCTTGTATTGAAAAATCACTCGTCTGCGTTGATCCTTCGACAAGATTTCGACACGCGACAAACACGAGCGACACCGTTTCGCGACCGACACTGAAACGATGGAAAGTGATATTCTAGTTTCCCAGTCGATAAGTATCAAAGAAAGAAATCGGATCCACTTTCTTTTTCGATCTTCTTATTTGTCGCGTATAGCCATGTCGACGCGTCGCTCCGCGAACGAACGTCCTTAGCCTAAGCCGACGCCGACGTCGAATTAGTTTCCAGGTAGACTGGGACAAGATTGTAACGGTACCACGACTCGAGCGCGGCGCACAGGATGGGATGGAATGGCATGGAGTTACAAGGCGGCGCGGGCGGTTCAGTGACCGACCGACCGACCGATCGACTACTCGCTATACCGCCGAGTCGCGTCGGGAGAAAGAGCAAGGCGAGAAAGGAGGAGAACGAGAGACACAGAAGGGTTCCCCGGGTACTCCGTTTCAGAAGTGGTACTCGTCTCGCTACTTGCGGTCTCGTAACTCGATTCTTACGCGGATATCGTTTGCACCCGGGACGACGCGACGCATCGATGACAAAGAGGAGAAACACCTCTCGATTAGCGCTGTCTAGTTATAGGCTTGTTGTCTGCGCATTTTCTCTCAACATTAGTTGGATGTTTATGTTTAAACATTCTGTTACACACACTTAAGAGCAGGCAACGACGTCAGGGACGCTTGGATGATTCATGGTCAAGTATACGAAGACAATATCTAATGCGAGCTCTTTCAAAAATCGACTATAATGATTTTCACCATCCGAACAAATATGTTGCAAAGGTATTTTCCTTGTCTCAAAAGCGTACTGATATTGAAAATCCTGTAAAAAACAGCTCCGAGCGACACAAACGTAAAACGTTGAACATCGATATCGGGCTACCGCAACAATGATTCGACAGGTTCTAATTGCGTAAGCGACGAGTAAAGTTGCATCATCTGTGTAGGGGGTCGTAAAATCTGGGAAAGTATTTTTCTTATCTTAATTACAACGAGCGATCGCATTCGGTTTGCCGTTGTCTCGCCGCAGCTGTTGATGCAATTTTCGAGAACACGTAAAAGTTTCCTGCTCGTGATATAAACGTTGGCGCCACCCCTCCCTCCCTCCCGCTCTTACAACCAACCGATTCGCCTCTACGCGTGCACACCGAACTACCGCTGGCCCCTTGCTCAGCTGAATAAATTACACAATTTCCCGTCATGTTCCCGCTCCTCGTTTCGCCTGCTCTTCTCCCCTACTCTCTATGATCCTTCCACTGTTTCCTCCTTCTCGGGTATTGTTTCACTCTCGGGGGATCCACGAGGCGAATGAAAACGGCAGACGTGTCGATTCGTTCGCGCGCGGCCATCGAGCCGACAACTTTCTTCGCTTTCGTTCGAACACGTGTAACGTCGAAACACGCGAACGCGATTCGAAATAATGCATGTGTACACCGACTTAAAGTGGGTAAGCATAATGTTGTCGACAAAATAACGGCGAATGATTGCACGAATTGTAAACAATTTGAACGAGTAGACTTTGAAGTTTGATATTCATAGTTAGAAAAATTAATTAATTAATTGATAAATTCTCTGGCCACTTGGAAGCCTGATCAAGAACGAGCCCATTTTACTTCCAGCTTCTTATATTTCAGTAAAATGAACAACGTCAAAATTATTTGAACGGAAAACTTATTTTTTAATTAAACGACTTAACAGGTTCGTCATCGTATTTCAGGCGTATGGTTTCTTTCATTCCTACCAGTTAAACAACCGGCCCGGCCATCCTCGTTGCTCAACTGTTTCGTCTCTGAAAAGGAAACGGGTCTCATCGCGAACGCAGCGCACGCTATCTTACTAACACACCTACTTAAAGAGCGCAAGGAAGGTCAGGTCTATTAATAGAGCAACCTGGGATCATCGGGCTCTCTATCGACCATCGAGAGTTCTATCGTTGTCTTACATAATGGAAAATCGTGCCGGCTCGTTTAAGACCCTGCTAACGAGGAAATAAAAGCGTATGAAACGTTTCGTTGAAACAGATCTGTATCACATGGATTTTCGATAACCAAAAATAAAACTTATATACTTAAATAATATAATCGTTATTTCTTAAGAATTATAAAATTTTCTGGTATTATTTTTGCATCAAGTCACTATGCAATTCGTTCTGTGTATTCATTATTATTGCTTTCAAAATTCAGAATGATAAACAAATCAACTGTTCTCTCGATTCAAGAAAGCAGTTCAGGTATAATACACCATTCACGATGAAGTCCCGCCTAAAAACCTGCCTTGAGCACTTGCACAGCGTCCAGGATTATCGCTAACGCGACAGAGAAAACCAAGGTATGAGAAATTGGCAGTAGAAAGAACGAGCCAATGGATAGAGTGTGAATCGAAAGGAGAGGGGGTAGCGTGAATGCTGCAAGCACACTGGTAGCTGTGGTCGGTCGTGAAAGTGCCGTAAGTCACGTTTTAACGAGTGCCCGATTTACATCGTCGCCGTTCCACTAACCTCGCAACGATGATATTACCGCGTGCGCCGATATCGAACAGGCTCTCGCGAAATCGACGCATACGGCATTCGAAAATAATCGCCATTGATTATTTCAAGTTGATATCACGATGCGCTACGTTAACTCTCGTTCATCATTGCGACCATTGTTGGCGTAGTTCACTTTTATTTACCGTTTCAATATCAAATTGACGCTAGATGTCGTGTTACAATGTTGTACTTAAATTAATGTTTTCAATTATTTTTCTAGTCTCAAAAGCAACCTAGTAAAAATTTAACGCTACGAAAAAGGCAGATAAAAACATTAACCTTGAAATAATTGAGATTGAAGGAATCATTGAATTATAAAACATACATATATAATTCATTTTCCAATATTCTATTCTCGCAATTCGCTATTTCCATTTTGCTTTAAAATCAATTTGTCTATCAGTTTACTCAAAAGGTGAACCTTCACCTTTTTTTCTGTTTATGTTTCGTCTATATTACAGCAAAACCATTAGCATATTTTGTTCCCACATCGGTAAACGCACGTGCTCGCGTAGATATGCAAATCAATATTGCCCATATTGCTTTGTAGCATCTAATTGTCTGTCATAAGCATATAATCTCCATGCAGGTTTCTGTGCACGTTTTAATGTATTTATGTATGTAATGTACATACGTGTGTATACTCATGTGTACCAGGCGCATCTGTACGACTGCGTGTACTAATCGCACACTACTATATTCGTACGTTTAAATGCCAATAGGTTTAAATATACGAGCAGTGACTTTTTCTGGGATTCGCTACCGTCATAATCTGTGTATTTTCCACGATCGAAGTGCGAAACCAATCATGAGGTACGTACAAAACCAAAAACTGTGAACAACTGTATTTCATGTATACGAAGTAACAGTGTTTGTTACGATAATAAGATGATAAACTTTCAATAAACGCATTTTATGCCTTGTACCTTATAAGCATGCTTATTATTATCATGTTAATGTAATCGAAGTGATATCTTAATAACATAAATAACATTTGGATAAATGATTAACCGAAGCTGTGAGTATTGGAGTTTCTGTTAATTCCTTTTAGATTATTGTTAAATATTTAAGGAAAGTTTCTTAAATAATAATAAGAAATAATGTCTACTTTATGAAATGTAGAATGGAAAAAAAATATTAGTACTCCTAATAAGAGTATAAGAAAATAGTTTATCTGTAACAAATTAGTTACGTTTAAGCATCATTTACAAATCTTTTAAATAATGGCATATATTTTGATTCAAACTTTGTATATTGCAGTGCCATCTATTAATATACACAATATTCATTTTACCGATTTCAACGTATTTCTGTACCTAATTAATGTGTAAATTTTAAGATTTTGAATACTGACTGTGTCCAGTAGATATATGCTGATACCGGTGTGGCATCTAAATCAATTTTGAAACATTCATAAGTTTTAACATACTGAATTTCTCGCTTCAAAACTAGTATTTTCGAACTCTGTCAAATACTAGCAATATATTTAAAAAAAGGACAAATTTGTTATAACTATCGCGTTATTTGGTAATTTACTACGAATAATTGCACTTTAGACATTGCAACCCCATCTAGTGGTGGCCAGAAATACTATCCGATTCGTAACTTCTGTTATCGCAATGAATATCGTAACAAAATTGATATGAGAAGAAAGTATAAGCCTCAATAAAAACGAAACATGTAAAAATGTCTAGGAATTTTGGCCGTAAATGCTTTTTTTTACGAATTGAAAATTTGATCAGTTTATGGACATCGAAACACTATAACCACCTAGTGGTGAAAAGGTGGTACTAATCGCCCATATGCCTGTCATACACAGAGACAAATAATTAGCAAATAAGGTAGAAAATAGAAACCAAATTGAATAGAAACTAATTGTAAGAGTCTCCTCTTTAATTTGAGATGCCGAACGTCTCAAAATATTACCTATAAGTTGAGAAATTTGTATATAAATCAATCTATGTATATCAGGAGTATATTAGTACCACCATTTTACCTCGAGGTGGTTATAGTGTTTCGATGTCCACAAACTGATCAAATCTTCAATTCATAAAAAAACACATTTACGGTCAAATTTCTTGGGCATTTTTACATGTTTCGTTTTTGTTAAGGCTCATACTTTCTTCTCATATCAATTTTGTTACGTTACTCATTGTAATAACAGAAATTACAAGTCGGGTAGTACTCTTGACTACCGCTAGATGGTGCGACAATCTTCGAAATGCAATGCATAACCGGACCGATAAAAGATGGTGTATAGATTTATCCTTTCCACCTGTCCAACAATTGAAAAACATTCCACCACTTATCGTCTAGTAACTAATTCCCCTCCTGATTTGATTGTTCGACTTCGGATTAGACAGTACGCCCCATCTGTTAGAAATAAAGATATTTTGTATACTCAGGAATTCCCATGTTACTATTATTACATGCAAATGCAATGATATTATAATTTTTTGGTTTGTAAAATAATATGATTGTAACCTTTTTGATTCGAACTGAATAATATTGAACTTCCCTAATTTACCTACTGCCAAGAGGTATACAATTTAAAACATTTCTCGAAGGAGTCACAACGCATAATAAGCGCTACAAATCTCGAAAAGTTTAGTTGCATTGTAGATTTTCAATTTCGACAACTTCAGACAAAAGAAATGCTATCATATGTATTAATAAGATGAAAGTGCTTAAGCACTGTTTCAAATTTAAAAGAAACATGTGTAATTTTTAAGATTATTCGTAAAAATTCTTTTAGCTTTAATAGTTGAAATAAAATAAAAAAAAGGAACATTTACCGGGTAATGTAAAAACAAAGTAAAAACGTTGACAGTGCTACTATGTTTATTAATTAAACTGTTGATAGAACAGTATTGAATAGTGCAACCGAAAACAATACACATACATTTAGTGTTGTGTTATAAATGGCCCTATTATTCACAAGCATGTGGGATTCTACAATGTTTTTGAGCACGTTAACCCCAAAATTTTATGTTGCCCTTACTGGAACATCATCTTTAATTTCTGGATTAATTCTAATTTTTGAATGGTGGTATTTTAGAAAATATGGTACATCTTTTATTGAACAAATATCTTTAAATCACATTTCACCATGGATTGGTGGAGGTGACAGTGGATCAGATGGTAGTACTTCAAGTTTAAATAGTTCAAATTCAAACCAACAAAATGTTCCAGAATGTAAAGTTTGGCGTAATCCAATAAATTTGTTTAGAGGGGCTGAATATCAAAGGTTTTATTGGGCTACAAATAAAGAACCACTAACATATTATGATATGAATTTATCTGCTCAAGATCATCAAACATTTTTTACCTGTGAAGGTGACACAGGTAAATATTATATAAGTAATATTAGCATATTTAAAAAACTGGAATAGTAATTATTTGATTTTAATAGGTAAAGCTGAATACGAAATTATGCAAACAGCTTGGAGAGAACGTAATCCAGTAGTAAGAATAAAAGCTGCACATAGTGCTCTTGAACGTAATCCGGACTGTGCTCCTGCATATATTTTACTTGCTGAAGAAGAAGCTACTACTATTGTAGAAGCAGAAAAAATTTTAAAACAAGCTTTAAAAGTAGCAGAAAATAATTATAGAAAATCTCAAACTACTCAACATCAAGGAGCTATTGCAGAAGCCATACACAGAAGAGATACAAATGTATTAATATACGTTAAACGAAGACTAGCAATGTGTGCAAGAAAACTAGGAAAATTGAAAGAAGCAATAAAAATGTTTAGAGATCTGACAAAAGAAGTCCCACCAATTATGAATGTATTAAATATTCATGAAAATTTAATTGAAGTTTTATTAGAATCACAAGCATATGCAGATGTTCAAGCAGTATTAGCAAAATATGATGATATAAGTTTACCAAAATCAGCAACTATTTGTTATACAGCTGCATTACTGAAAGCCAGAGTAGTTGCTGATAAATTTTCAACAGATATTGCTAGTAAAAGGGGTTTAACCACTCCAGAAATGATAGCAGTTGAAGCAATCCATAGAGCTGTTGAATTTAATCCTCATGTACCTAAATATTTATTAGAAATGAAACCTTTAATTTTACCTCCAGAGCATGTACTAAAAAGAGGGGATTCAGAAGCAATTGCTTATGCATTCTTTCATCTTGCTCATTGGAAACAAGTAGAAGGTGCTCTTAATTTATTACATTGTACATGGGAAGGTACATTTAGAATGTTACCTTATCCTTTAGAAAGAGGACATTTATTTTATCCATATCCAACTTGTACAGAATGTGCAGATCGCGAGTTACTACCTTCGTTTCATGACGTAAGCGTTTACCCTAAGAAAGAGTTACCGTTTTTTATTTTATTTACAGCAGGTTTATGCTCCTTTACAGCGCTTTTAGCACTTCTAACGCATCAGTATCCAGATACTATGGGTGTAGTTGCACGATCAATGCTTGGCTGGTTTTCTCATCCATTTTATTACATTTTAGATAAATTGGAAGCAATTTTACCTTCTAATTTATTACAACAGCTCTCTAGAATATAAGACATTTATATGATCTCTGCAATCATGACTTATTGTGATATTTATAATACTTATGCTTTTGTTGTCTTATACATCAATTATACATGTACATTCGTACTTCCCGAATTTCTTACGACTGATACCCTAATATGTATGTATTTATAGAACTAATTATTGACTTAACATTGTTAGTTAAAAAATATCTTATAGCGATCAATGTACAATTAATAAAAATTTGAATATCTTTGAATCAATTTCGTAATTTTTTGTTCACTTTCTATATTTAAAATATTTTATCTTACATTATCTAGAATGATGGGTATATCAATCAACAATAGATTTGATTAGATTTCATATTTATTCAATAATTGATATTACCAGTAGCTCATAATTGATGATGAAAGTACAAGGCAAATCAGAGATATTGTTTAAAATTGTACATAAAATGTAATATTTATTATATGAAATCAATGGAAATGTTTCTTAACATTTATAATTGCTTATAGTAAACAAGAATTGCACTGAATATTCAACACAAATTAATGCATCGATATTGGGTAACCGTGCGGTATTAAAATGCAAAGTATATTGAGCATTATGCAATATCAATTATTCTTAATCTCTGATCCGCCTTTCTATCATGAGACGGTTACGACAGAAGAAAGAGTTAAGACACTTGGAAGTCAGAGGGCCCAGGTTTCGTGCGTGGGCTGGCTCGCTATGACTGATTTTGCTTCAAACATTCATTCTCAATTAATCTTAACTGATAAGTGATAAAATTTGTCACTTTATATACAATACCTCTTTACTTTATAATTTATTTACTTAAACGAACATATGTAACGCAGAAATACTATTAAATAACTATCTTCACATAACTAATATTTCGCATTATGACTATTAATGTATGTGTATAATAAGAACATGTAAAAACTTTCAAATGTGATCCTTAAATTTTACTATATAGTTATTCTTAACGTATCGTTACATTTAAATGTATTTATAGTAGTAGTAATCTATAAAGTAGGAAATATTTTGAGTATTCGTCCTCTGCTAATATCTGAGCTTGTGTACACGTTTCTCTTGCTCGATGATTCCACGTGAATCTCAAACACCATATTACTTGTTCATATCATCGTGGTGGGATTATTTATTGCCAAAAATTAACTACGAAAAGAATCCGACAAAAATTTACGCAGTATATTTATGTACAAACTATAGATTGTCCTTTTTGTAATAGTTCAGTTTTGTCAGTAGATCAATACACATAGTCACTTCACTGTATTCAGATTTGATCGTTCCGCCATTTTTTAAAAATAAGGCACCTTTAACAAATTACGCTGTTATAGGCTATAACGATCTAGCAGTCCAACATTCAGTCAGCGTCACAAGTCTGCACCGACAATAGTTAACTTGTAGTTACCAATAAGGCATACATAGTCATTTTAACGTATACAACAAAATCAATTATACATATTAATAGTACTTAACGTAACAATAAAAATTTCGTAAATTATTCCCTGTTTCGTTTATCATATTTTTACACGTACGAAGCATATAATTTTTTTCACAAATCATTCTTATTTGTACAAACTTTTATCAAAGAGAACTGTTATAGTATTTTAAGAAACTAAGGAATAATTCAAGATAGAGTAAAATTAATCTACTGAAATTAGCCTAAATTGAAATTATCCTAATTGGAATAAATCTAACTTTTTTTTAAAATAGCATTTCCTATGTATCGACCATATTTGTATGTGATCAAATAATTAGCTCCAAAGATAATTTGTGCATACGGAATGCCATAAAGTTTAAATCTTTCTGGAAGAAGTACCATATTACCAATACAAGTTTTTCGCTTTCTTATAAAAATCATTATCCTTGTCACATGGATAGAAACTGATATTATTATTAAAGGGTGCCATTTGCAAAATATTGATACCGATCATATAATTTAGTAGACCACGAATGGATACTGGCTTCAACTAAATCTTCCACATGTCGGCGTAACTGATCCTCCGTTAACGTAAGATGAAATCTATTTTTTAACCCTTGAACCGTTGCTGCCCCACCACTACGAAAACATGGAAGCTGCGATCCTGTAACAATAAATGATATTTCATAATTATACTTGGAAATTTTTTAAATTTCTACATTTTACTTGGTTTACAAAATCTTTACCAGATAACATGATTTCCACAAGATTAACAATTTTTTCCATATGTTTTCGTGCTGCAATAAATCCCTGGAGAATTAAAGTTTTGAATTCTTGAAATTGCTTGGATTGACTACCACCCATTACTTCTACAAATTCAGGAGTTAATTTAAACGGACTGGTTTCAAACCCTAAATTTCTTGGTGAAGTTGAAAGGATAAATCCAAAATCTATGTGTATTAAGTGGCCGTCAGTATGAAGCAAAATATTTCCATTGTGACGATCTTTAACTTGAATAAGATAACAAACAAGACAATATGCCGCACAGCTTTGAATGAAGTTTCTTTGCGCCACCGTGAATGCTTCTGACGTAGATGGGCCGAATTCTCGTTCAAAATATTGATAAAGCGTTAATTGGCACTGCTTCTTCACTTGGTGAAGTGATACAGTATTCAAAATTGGCTCGATTAAACCGCTATCGTTCGATAAACATAAAATTCTGTAGGATAAAATTTTAATATTTAATAAATTATTTTTATATAAAACGTTTAAATATGTATGGTAATAAAATTATCCATACTTGTATGGCCGCACCCAAAGGGGTACTTGCTCATCTTGCCAAATTTTTTGTAACATTGAAAGTAACTGTGAAGCAAGAAGTTCTTGTCGAAGATCATCACCACACTTAACGATAACAGCGAGAAGCCTCCAAGATGCCAAATGACCATATGGACTGGAAGACCTTATGCGACGCTGTTTTAATTCCCATGGTTCCTTTAGAACAGCAGCCGATGGATCTTCTGGATCATGATTAAATGTTGCACTAGGTGTAGCAGCCATTTCACTTAATCGTCTCTTTATATCACCAGGTACAAATATTGGTTCTTTACTGTCTGATGATTCTTGACTTAATTGAGATATCGTATCTCTATCTTTTGGCTTTCGAAGTTGTAAATACTATACCGAAAAAGTGAAATTATTAAGAATTATTCTTTTCTTAAAATAACAAAGAAAAAATTAATTATATATACAGGTACCTGTTGCGTGATCTCATCATCTTCTTGACTCCAACAATCATTAGGATCATCATCAGGAAAACTAAATGCAACTTCCGTACTTCTGACTGAGTACGGAGAAATATTTTTAACCGGAGTTTGTTTAATCGGTGGCATATTCTGTTGTGTTTCTGAAGTGGATATGTTTGGTGAACTCATTACATTAGACTGTTCACCTCCAGTTAAATTCTCTTCAGATTTAGTATGCCTCAACGAACACCCCACAATTTTTGTCGGTACAGGTGATGTATAAATATCTTCTACTTCTAACACTTCAACATAAATTATGTATGGTGCCTACATGTTTTAAAACACATTAATATACATTTATATAAAGAAACTACTAATTATGAATTTAAAAAATCATTGGATTTTTAATATTGTTCACCTTATCCTTGCTATTAAGGACAGCAGCATATTGCGGTGGCACTCGTACGATATGATGTGGTATTGAACTGTGCAAAGGAAGCCACACCCTTGCGGGAAGATTCAAATTGAGAGTATTAAGCTCCGCGATTAATTGGACAGTTTTACTCTCCTTTGTTGAAATAGTTCCAAGTAATTTACCAATTGATATCAATGCTTGTATGAATTCAAGTTCGGGAGCAAGACGTGGCGCCTATAAATACAAACATTGTTACTTTTATTAAATTTGCATATGAATCTTATTAAATAGGTAAGAAAGAACTGTTATATTTATGAAAATCATTAAATTACATTGCAAAAGCAGTCGGTCTTTTGTCCTCGTAAATCATTTACCACACCTTGGCAGGAATAAAAACAGGTACAGCCATTGTCAAATGCTCGACCAGAGCTCAGGTCCCCAAGACTTACTTTATTTATTGTACCTTGAAAAGAGTTTTAAATGCGCATTGAATTTAGTATTTACATATTTATAAATACACTATTTATTATTTTATTATAAGATCACATAATGTAAGTAATTCATCTACCGGAATGGCTACGACGCAGAGTTTGAAATAATCCAGTGGCATCAGATTGAGATCTTTGGTGTGTTTTTTTATTCGGAGATGTAACGCTTTGCATTGGAATTAACGGTAGCGGTGCGGGAATTTGTAAACCAGTCCCACGTTTTTTATTCTCGTTTCCTTTTGGCCTAATGTTTTATACGAAAACATTAAGTACAAAGAACACTATATTTTTACATGATTCACTAAATGCTTTTATATTTTTTATTCCAATTTGTTCGTTTACCTGAGTTCATCTGAGAGAATAAGATTTTTTAGTTTGGTCCCATGAGACTTCTTTTTGGATGGCAAATGAGCATCAGCGCTATACGCATCTAATAGCCAGGCACATTTTAACGAAAAATCAGCCGACTGCCTACACCTAATGAATAAGGAAGTTACAATATGTTAAACATGAGTTATAGTTTTTCATTCAATCTTATATCTTTTCCTTACCAATGTGTACTTACCTATGGACAAGATATGGATAAAGAACTTCTGTTACATCGTGAAGTTGTATATACATTACAACTAGCTGTGGCAAATAGAAGTCCACTTCGTTATCTGGGAAACTAAACATCTTGTTCCCTGGAATATTGTGCGTCTTATATTTTTAACATTTATAAAACAAATATCTCTACAACTATAACAGTAAACAAATGTTTTCAGCACTGTGGGCTACACAATCTATCCACATGAATAGAGCACACAAAATGAACTCAAATAAGTCTTAACATTTAAAAATGATGGATACAATACAAAAACCATAATTAATCACATAAAACGAACACGTATGAAACCGGTATAGATACTTACCAAGGTAGCTCTGAACGCCAGGCTCTTTAGAATTGAAAAGATAAGAGATTGCCATGGACATGTCGAAAATTTGACTTTCGAATAATCTGAGCAAACATCCCTCGGATGGTTTCGGTTGCATCGTCTCTTGTCTCCGACAAACAACACCAGTCTGCTTTTTCACAGCTGCCTCGTTACTCTCGGATTGCACGCCGGTCCCGCAACACAAAGTCATAGCCGCGCCGGCAAGTTCACTCTGTTTATCGTTCACCGGCGAAACCTCCATGGAATTTTGGAAGTCCCGCTCGTTGACCGTCACATCCATATCAGTGCGTCGTTGTTCATCGTGCACATATTCATGAATCTCGAGTTCTTTGACCGTACATACTGTGTTATTGGAGCACGATTCCTCTGAACCGTAATCACCACTGCTCGTGTTCTCATGTTTATACGGCTCACTACTACTGCTGCTGCTGCTGCTGCTACTACTATTATTACTACTACTATTACTGTTACTACTACAATCACCACCCTTTTTCGATGAAGGTTCACTCAGGTGCACCAGTTCCACAGGTGACACTGGCACCGACACCGACACTGAGACCGGAGCACTAGTTTCCTCGCCGTCCACTACATCCACGCTATCCATGTCACCTGGCTGGGATAACGAGGAGTCGAGGCTCTCGCGGCTGTGCAGATGATCGACGCTCGACTCTCTGGTCGCTGCGTTCGTCGCGTCACTGGAACCGCTGTCAGAACCACAGAGTATACCCGAGTCGTCGGACCCAAGGCTGGCGAGGTCCTCGCGTTCCCGGCTGCGCGCTTTGCTCGCCGGTACCGCGGCCGCTTTAGTTACCGGAGCCGGTGTGGTCTCACATTCTGGACTCGGTGTTACGTCCACTTCCGGGATACGCTGCAACGCGGAGTCGAGGCTTCGATTTCTGTGATGGTGCGTCAGCGTGGTCGCACTCGCCTGGGGCACCGGTGGCAACAGAATACCCATTGACCTGCAAACACAATCGTTGATTCGCTTGAATGAATTTCGAACGTTGGTTAGCCAGTTTAATCGTAAAACTGACAAACGGGATAACCGATTTATGTACATAGGGTAACACAAAAGTAGCACAATCGGGAGTTTAAAATCGGTATAAAGGAACTTTGTTTACAAAAAGCAATGCACTTTTGTTTATTACAGATCACTGTCATCGAACGATACACAACACGTGTTTACACACACTGTATAATCTCTGACACCTGCTTTTTCTTCTAAACGTTAAACCTTAAAGTTGTGATACTTTTACATCACTGTGTATCCGTATTTGTTCCCCATATTTATTGATAATACAACGAAGGTTTACGTTGGAGATAACCGGAACCGAAAAATCGCGTTATCAGCATCTACGTATAATACACTCTCCGGAAGCATTCATTTACGTACCTAAAGTCCAAGCTGTGATTTCGTTGATGAGTGGTCAGCCTACTACGAATGTTGATCGGTGGATTTGATCGTCCGTGTACAAGAGGAACATTACAGTTAGCTAATTTATGCCTTTTGATGTGTGCCACGCTTTCCTGGCGTGTCGATCCACTACTAGGTGTTACAGCCACTACTACTTCACTCATATTAAAGTTGAACGAGCATCAGAGCTCGGCTAACAGTCATCTGCTGTTCATGTTGATTATCCACCTACGAAGAGCAATACAATCGGAAACGTTTGAGCGATATTTATTTAAGAGATATGGTAAAAAAACTGACATCCGAACGATCATTTTCGAGAGATTCAGATAGCGGACAGATAAAATTTCTAAAAATATAACAAACATTATGCATTATTTTCCATTCTGTATTATTCAATTATAATAAATCAAAATAATCGCCGTAGTAGATGCTTTTGAATCAACGTGCAGGTGTTGGGGATAAACAATCTAAAGCCGAGTGTTTTACAGCTACTTATCAGTACTATCCGAAAAACGATAAAGAAATTCGTATCTTAACATGAGAGTCAAAAACGCGTGTTTAAGAGATCAGCCAATGAATAACATGTATCGAATGTCATTGATATGTACAATGGAAAAGTTGGTTACTTATTTAAAAAAAGATAAAAATAAAAACGGGGGAATACTGGGAAGAAGTAAATGAATATCAAAACGTTTAAACCGTGACGTGAAAAATCAATCGTGCTAGTTTGTAATCGTATTACGATTGCGTTCCGCTTGCTTTTTCGATTACCCTTCAACATGTGCTGATTACTCTTCTAAAGTCTTAATCATACAAAAGAAAACTGGAACTCGAGTACATATCTTGATATCTAAGATTCCACAATTTATTATCTTAGGTGCAAACAATATTGCGTCGAAATTTTGAAATGCTTATAATCTCACCTATAAATTAAAGCATCGAAACAATGACAATCTTACTTTAAAGCGAACTTCAAACAACAAATATATGTTTTAGATGTTACAACTGTAAACACAACGAATCTGAAATCCTTTGCAAAAAAAAAGAGTCATCTTTTAGAAATGCACAACGATGACCAACCACGCAAGGCGGCACCGTGACATGAGCGTGAAACTCGTGCTAGGTACGAGAAAGTCGAATGCCAGTCGGAACAAAGCGTACGTCAGAATTTTGCTCCCTACTCCACGACATACGGTTCTTACGTACTTACGATATTTCCATTTGTTTCTCCTTTTGTCTTTGTTTTTTGTTTTTCGCTTCAGAGAAAACGAAAGTATTTTTAAAATGGGATGAAGAAAGAGAAGATAATAAGTTTTAAAAGTCGCTTTCTATTTAAGAATAATTTTGCATTATCGTGATTGAAATCATACGAAACTGTTCCTTTCCCGCGAGATTAATCGGTGAAGCGGCTGGCCGAGTGAAATCCCTGGGAGAGAAATAATTCAATAAAGAGGAAAATGGAGCGAAGTCTAAGCTATGGTATGCCGGCTTTTTACTCTCCCTCTTTTACTCAGGGACTCTTCCTTCCGCTCCGTTCGTATTCACACGCTACCCAGCGGTCGCGCAGCGATGGGTGTGCCAGAAGCATAGAAACCAAGCACTATTTCTACACTGACAACCATTGCAATCTACACCCCCATAGATATTATACTTCTCTCTTATTCGTATTCCTACTCAAATCAATTAATT
Organism: Tetrapedia diversipes; assembly: GCA_033822845.1. Lineage (NCBI taxonomy): Eukaryota > Metazoa > Arthropoda > Insecta > Hymenoptera > Apidae > Tetrapedia > Tetrapedia diversipes. The sequence continues at coordinate 94,329 of JAOPTO010000887.1, forward strand.
CAACGCTGTAAACCTTGCATTGAACGTCAGAAAGGCAGAGTGGATAAAAAAAAAATGTCAATTAAGCTTACCTCGCGCTTGAATTCAGAAGTTTGTTGCGATAGAGGCTGCACCATGCGTGGACGTCTTCAATTTTGTTCGTATAGCGCGTATAGTATAGTACGATTTAATAGTATTCGGGAGTTACAGTAAGAGGTAGTGGAAAGGAAGGAGGGAGGGAGAGAAAGAGAGAGAGAAAGGATGGCGATGATGCAGCGAACCCCGCGAGAACGCAAAATGCCACTAGGTGCGAAAAAGACAAGATATCCTTTTCAATGTAGACTCAGACCTGTCATGCACCGTCTTGTCGCTCGTTTTCAGGCGCTTTTGCACAATTCCTGGCTACGCCCTGTACGTTCGCGCACAGAATCACACTTCATCACTTTCGTTTTTATCCTATTAAACTGCAACGGACACATATGAAAACGTACGCTAGTATTTTCAATTCTAGGTTGCAACTAAAACATGCACGAACAAATCTCCCTGCCAACGCAAAAGGCGACCTCGCCAAGCTCGACTGCTTTTCGCACGACGCACTGAATACTACTCTGCGCACTGCTACCAACGAAAGGGATGCAAAGTCCAGGCCGCCATTAAACAGTAACGTATTATAATATGTAGGAACCCTACTCCTAATGACAAACGCAACAAAATTCGTGTTCTAATAACCCAAACATAACATGATTAAAATTTACTTCTTAAATTGTTTATATATCCATACTTTATTTTACATTATATTGAACGTTACTTTGTAACAAATGAAAAGCAATGTATACAATGAAATTAGTTATAAAAAATGAAATTCAACACTTTTAAATATAAATTTCAAAAAATATCAACTAATAATATCAAATTTCAATTGAATATAAACTGAAAATAATCAAGAGATTCTAGAATTTTGAATCTATTCGTCCCTAATCATCCATATGCCACACATATATGCACTTATACAATCATGAGTATTACGTACAAGTATTCAGTCTGGCTGACACTATCAATATGTTTCTATTTACATCAACGCACTTGTAGCTACGATGACAGTATGGAGCGAACTGTCAGTATCAAGAGAACCAAGTCAAGATAACGACAGAATGCAAATTTGCACGATCACGAAACGTGCTCGGAACCATTTTATCTTAATCTTTGTTAAAAAGCCACGCATACGCGTACATTTTCACTTTGATATGATGTTAAAATCTTAATACGTGAATAATGAAAAGTTAGCGATTGCATTTATTTTTCATATGGGGTTTAGTGAACGACTAGCTTTAGGTTGGCAGTGGTCGCTTGAATGTTCGAATAGGAAAGGTCGTACAACCTTAAGTGCAGCTGTACTCTACGTACCAAACCAAAGACCGGTATTGAAACCATTAGGAATTTGCACTCCAGATGTATCTGCATACCATCGTATATAAACAAGCAATAAATCTTATGTTTAAATTACTTATAAGACATAGGTTATTCTTCTCAATTCGCATGTGTAATGATGAAAGTACGATGGTTGTACATATTTTATACCGGAATGATTAGTCAAATCATTTGGCACCGTTCATTTGTGCTCTTTATGGAACAGAGAAGTAAACGTGTCTTATCTCAAATATGTGTACAACCAGAAGAATATGACATCACACGAGCGAAATATGTATTCCATAATGCTTGTGATATTAAACACGGTAATCACATCTATATAATAGATGAAAATGTACAGACTTTGAACTTTGGAATCTTATAGAACCTGTTCTCAAGATCGCAAGAGTTCTCATTTCGTGTATAAAATTTATATTCGGTTTTCCTTGCAATTGTTTTCGCAACAGACCGAATATCTGTGAATCTGTAGAGTAAAAGCGAACAGTTGATGCTTCCTGTAATTTTATACGCTTTCTAATCATACATAAAAGTGAAGAGTACGTAGGCCTAACTGTCTTCGATAATTTGACAATTATCAAATTTAATTCATTTCTTCAGATTCATTTTTTTATCAAATGTCATTTATCCAGTTTGCGGCCGCATATTATTGCAATTCTCATTTCCATTAGCCATTACGAAACACCCACATACCGAGGAATCGCGGCAGATGCTTTTTCCGGTTACTTCTGACATTCAAAGGAATAAAGTGTATATTTTGTCTACAGTGTAACCAATACACATATTAAATATACGGTATTTTAACTTTTCAAATATAAAATAAACATAAACTAATTAGAAGAAAAGGTGGAATGAAAATATTTATGGTTCCCGTAGTTTGATCACGAAGTGGGAGAAAGAATGTGTTTGTTTCAAAGGAAAACGAAAATTGTTCGTTTATTGTTAGTGCTGGCAGCAATGAGCCGTTGGCGTCGAATCCGTAAACACTGTAAGAGAATTCTAGCGCTATTCTCTATCGTGTAGCTGTATGTACGGATATCCCTTTAATCCTATTGCATCATCAGTTATTATCCAAAATTAAAATTTTATTTTTCCCAACGCAAAATGCACAAAATTTAAGTAATTATAACTAGCAGAAGTTACGATCTCAACTATGATCAACCAATCAAGTAAATAAGAAAATTGGCAAGGGTGGTTGGTACTGAAGCTCCATTCGTTTGCACCTACAGGTCTTCTTCGAAGAATTAGTCACTGGAAGCGAAATAATCGTTAAGTAGCACGAAAGGACGCTTCGGGTGATCTTTTAATGTAAACAGAACCGGCATGCTGGCTATGCAACGCTTTGCATCCTGCTATGCTTTTCCTGCTCAACATGTCAATAGTCCTTGACCTAACCGACTTATCAACGAACGACGCAATGACGAAAAAAAACGTGAAAATGTGGTATGCCTGAAAAACTATGCTTTTGCGATTATGATTTAAACAGATCTGTCTATAACCGTTTAGCCTCTCGTTATACAACTTCTTCGATCATGCTGGATGAAACGTTTCTCGTCAAGCACCACTGGTTGCATACTGGAAACTGTTGGAAACGGGATATTCAAACGGCAACTCTGCTGTCTATGCTGCAGGGTAGAGACCAACATGGACTTCCCTTACCCCTCTTCTAGTATCTCACGATGTCGTGCGGCATACGTCTTACAGCATATAAACCTATAGTGACCATACGGCACACAGTATATACCCACACCCAATGATGATACATAGTCACCTTTGCAGCGGTGCTCATAATCATCAGTTTACATGCTATCGTTGCATGCTATCGTTGCATTTATCGATATCGTGCAGTACTGCATAGGCTTTTCTTAGGCACGAAAGATTTTATGCACATATTTCTTAAAAAATGAATACAAACGTTTAATGTAAAAAGTTTATAAATTAATTATCGAATGATTATTGTGTATCTCATTTTATGTTCAACATCAAATTGCATAACTATAACTATCATTATAAACTACTAAGAATTATTCTGAATCGTCTGTACAAGATGAAACTTCGAATTCCACATTTCAGTTCTTTGAGTGATTGACCTTAACTCAAAAGTTTAAAGCTACGAAACGAAAAAAGCTACAACCAATGAAAACGATTAACTTAATCTTATAATAACGTTTTCATTTCCGGGCTACACCAGTACGTTTGACAAACAATCGGTTATCTCGGGCAGCTCAATCTCAAATATACTGCAAGAAACGGGATAAAAGAAGATAGGCAACCGCCGTGGCGGCTCGCTGAACCTTGCGTGTCGCGCCATGTCACCACAGCCTTGACCTTCTGCTATAACACCAATTAGATTCAAAAGCTTCCCTATTCCAGACAATTCTCTCGAACCGATCGAATCCGAATAACAAAAGCTTTCGCACTTGCATCAAAACATTAACGTCTACTTTGCGAATTTCGTATGCGCGCGTGTTCATGCTATTGCATAATATTTTACAAATCGGTTGATTCGTTCATAGCCCGTTAATTGCAGTGTTTTCAAGAAACCTAATAATTTCCTTACCATTATTTTTTTTACGTAACCGCGAGTTATCAGTGATTCATCGTTTTTCCACTTCATATTAGCATCGATTATAAGACCGATTATGCTACAACATTCGCAGCCTATGCGCAGTTCTTGACGTTATACGTCTTTTTCTTCCACTTTTATCGTGTGCATTCCTCCATTCGCTACGGTTAACCTTACTGATAAAGTCTTGTATGCGAACCACTTTCAAATGTATTGTTGCTGGTCTTACATCCTTCGAGATCTATCATTGTTACGTTTCGAGGCATTCTGCCTGTCGCAAAATACACGATGAAAAACGTGTTCTCTTCTCCTCCCCTCCATTTTATTCACAATTGCTAACGAATTTTGTAAAATTCAAGAACGTCCAATCTTATACATAGCATGCATCGCGGATGATTTGTACGTCTGTCTAAGTTCCCCCTAATGCTGGCAAACGGCGCTCACGCTTGATCCCATATTTCGCTAAGATTTCTCCTCCTCGTTCTACTTTCAGTGCAGATGCTCCATCATAATAGTTTCTATTTTCGGTCGGAGGGTTGGCTACACGTTGTAGGTGCAGATGTTCACTGCCGAGCTAAAAACGTTTGGGGGAGAAGGTCGAGCTTGGCGCTACGTATTTTCAAGAGACTAATAGACAAATAGATAAAGCAGACCCGCTTTTCGAGGAAACACGTGCCCGAGGATTATAAACGCACATATTTGTAATAGGTACGGCTTGCTTATGAGAAAAGGTGAAAGCACGAATCACGAGTCAAAATTAAGAAGAGAAAGTAATATTGTCACATGCTGGAGCTGCATTTTATTCAGAGACAATGTGGGTATTATCAACTTTAAACGTTACCGGTATGGAACGAGGACACAATTGAGATTGTAATGAAAATACAAAGAACATCGTGGACACCGAATGAATAAACGAAACAGTTAATGTAGAAAGAAAAATGAATGAACAAAATGTAACGACGTCCATTAAACACAACGGATACAGCCTTCGGAACACACTGGAATAGTCAGTTGACACGGCTAAAGGCTCAACTGTAGTCACGGTCATATACACGATAAGATTAAAAAACATGATGATTCTCCTTGTGAACACAGCGATACGAAAAAACTCTTTTCCTCTAATTGTTTTACGTTACTGTATGATTGCTATTATGTAACTATTATCGGTCATTTAAACGAAACGACAGAATATAATTTTCAGCAAACTTTATTTCGAAGATAAAAGGAAACATTTCAAGAGTATACGTATGAGTATTTCGTTAAATAAATAACAAGCTCCCTTGTAAAATAAACGTAACATTACAGATAGCAATTAGTATACTTAACAGAAAGTGTTCTGGAAAAGACTTTATCGTTTGACTTCAATTCACGTGAATTCCAGGTCGTTGGTACTCTCAAGCAATTACGCGAAGAACGCAGAATAGCAAGAGGCATCAGACTTCGCTTTTATTCAATTAATTGCCTGGCATATGTCACTCCGTAGCGTTAGACTAGGACAAAGTTCGCAAGTACGCCTCTACTGTATAGACCCAGGAAGAATGTTTCTCGTACGGTTATATTATTAAGCACAGCTTATATATTCGTATTTATTCTACTTTATCTTTTAATATAAATATTATTTGACGTCAAATTTTATCAAACGAAGATATAATTTGTAGTCCAGTTCAGCTTTTGGTGTAACACTTCTGCTGTATCTTAAGCTGTATATTTCCCTGCAATCTATATATTATAAACAGAATAAGGAGCATAAAGTTACAACGCCATATACATATCAAATTTCCAGTTCGTTCCCACAGAGTACGTTTCTTATGAAATTAGGTATCGAGTACACACTTGCAACTGTTTGTAAGCGTTACGAGTCAATCTTACAATAAGTGCAATGAAAAGTGAGTACTTACAGAGTTGTAATCTACTCAAATATTTAGGTTACAGAAAAATTTAATTCAACTCGATAAATGTGAAGAATTAAGAATTATAACAGTCTAAAATTGAGGGACCTATTTTAACGTAACTTTTTATTTGTACATATCGCAAATGTGTCCTTCGTGAAATATAAATTATTCCAAAGATTTTCATCGTTTGAAACATTTATCATTTAATGCATTGCAATTATTATTGTCATGGAGGATCTTCCATTGGTATTTAAGACTAACTAAGAGAAAAGTATGCAATTCATTTAATGTTTCCATTATTTTATCTTAATTTTCTGCTACGTCATTAAACGCTTGCTGTTCATAATCCAATTGGCCCCTCTCATAGATATTATTACACGACTGTATAACTTTCCATGCATACGATCTCCGACACTCTCTATTCGAAAATAGGTAGGATTACCTATCAGCGCAACACTGCTATAGAAATTCGCACGACCGAGTTATTCGTTTAACAGATAAAAACTAACTTATAGTTGGACAAATTTTTTAGTTTTCAAAAAAAGAAAAAGGAATGAAGAAAACTGAACAGAAAATAAATTGTAGCTCTGACTCAAACGTATCGATTTGTACGACTAACAGTAGTCTGTAGTGAGTACGTTTTTCCAGTCCGTTTTCTCTGTTTGTCTCTATCTTCTTCTCGTTGTCTCTTTTTGGCTTTTTACGTGTACGTGCCTTGACCAATAATACGATGCACGTGCGTTCATTCATAGAACGCTAACGTGGTTTCATAGTACCGTGTACGGTTTAATCGTAATCAAGTAAGATGCGAACACTATGAGTGGCAACTCTGCAGACAAGATGACACGTATGCACGGTCGGATGTGCATAGCATACGGTCCCATTGGTTGTCGATTGTCGAATGGCATCCCATTCACTCCTGTCAGCTATAGAAATAGTCGTTAATTGCAAAGTGATCGATTATACTTTACACTAAAACTTTGTCAACAATGATACATATTTTTCTTTTCATAAATAAATTCAAACTCTATCAAAATAAAACTTGGAAATTCCTAAATTCAACACTCAAAGTTCATAACATATTGAATTGTTAACAAAAAGAAAAAGGTATTTGCGGATTATGAAATATAATCTATACGACAAGGCTTTCCGAAGGCTAGTTAATAGAAAGTATATATAATAGTACAAATATAACAAATTGATAGCCTTTTTCATCTAACAAGATTATTTATTAACACCGTTTGACACTGTGCTTTCCGTATTGTAGAAATTTCACCGTTTATCTCACAATAAGATCACGTATCAAAGATGGAGTTACTTCTAGTTAAAGCATCCATATATTTATTCTTGGGTACAAAACGTAGAGCAAGCTAAAGTAACACATTTCATTATATTGAAATGCAGCAGCAATTTTCCACGATGTCGTTGAGCTTATTTGCACTCTTTCCGTTATAAAAATAGTTGGTCAATTTTGCGTTAATTTTCCGGTATTAGAAATAACCAGAACGCCGGGGAAAAGGGTGCACATGGCCGTAAGTATATACTTCAAGAAAATTGCGCAAATACGTGGAATGTTGTCTGAGAAAAAAAATGTAACGTATGATGGTATTAGATCGTTCACCGCAACAGATTGCTTGACAATCGCACGCATGTTATACCGTTATTTATAACAAACAAAAAAATAGCTTCGTTATTACTCATACATAATTTCGTGAATCGCATAGCTCCAGTATGAAAGCACGCTGCTTAATTAGAATACTAACGTTCACTTGCGCGCAGTATTTCTCCTTTTTTCACTTGAAATTTCGCATTGTCGAAATCAGAGCAGTTGTGCAATGAAAATGCATCGTATCGTAAACAAGAGCCACTCGCGGGTAAGAAAGCAATTACATACATATGCACAGTAGCGAACAAAAGTTTAAGGCGACAGGACAATGTAAAACATAGTTTTATAGAATGCAAATATTGTTCATATGCTTATTTTTACCGTAAATATGGTGGAACACTATTTACTGATTAGCATAAAATACCATTTTTATTTATCGTGCTATTTCTTATTAACTAATTTATTTGTTTTCTTTGACCCTTTGATCTTAAACTTTTGTCCGCTACTGTAGCTTCCAAGTGTTACAATTGCACACCGGCAGCCAATTGCTAGAACATGCGTTGTTCACCGAAGAATATGTAATTTTCTGTCATATGATGTGCATATGCTTTCTATAACCGAATACTTTTCATTATTTATCAATAGAAAAATGCAACGTGAACATTTGAAATGTTCATTGAAGCCGAACTTCCTGACACATTAAGAAGCAATGAATAATCGTTGAAACGATTTACCGGAAAAGCCAATTAAAACTTAAAGTAATGTATTTATTGTCATTCATGTAAATATATATTCAGAGACCTACGGACAAGATGTCCGTCATCCGACAACGAACGCAAAGTACATACGGAACTCTTTTTTGTAACAATATATGTAGTACCAGACGTGACGCTACTTTCACAGAAAAACAGGAATCAACGGTTTGCATGCGTATGCATTCGACTTAGATAGTCCGTATTTTTAACCTTAATGACGCAGGCAAGAGACAGTTGGTTACGGCATGGATGGTGAACGGTAGATCGTAGACGTGACCGTCTGATTACGAATATACGTATTTCTACGATCGGTGTCATCAGAATTATGATCAAACAATGCTGCAGCTACCTTGGCACAAATTCGTAGTTAAGGAGCCACTGGTTAATTTAATTGCTTCCGTATAAATCCTTTACTTTCCAATGAGATTGTTTAATTAGTACAATTGTTTCATCAATGCTATTGTAAATCCAAGGTACTTCCTATCCTTGACCTCGACCATGATTTAAACCGCACGCTGAACTTTCCAAACGACTGAATTTCTACAGATCTTGAAATGACCGAAGAATATTTTTACACCAGAATAGCCTATGTGTTATACGCTACGTTTGTTAACGAAAATTTTTGTTACAAATATCATTTACTAGGATTGAACAACATTTCGGGCCATCTTGATCGAATTTATTAAAAACAAATCATAGAACTGATAATTTAAAAGAAACAAAATTTTTAAGTAATCCAGCAAATGGCTGTAACGACCTTGCTCCAAATTTTCAACACCTGAACCATCTGCATAATTTATGCACATCGATCCATATTGCAATGAATAATTGTCAGAATCCTCTTATCTTTGCGTCAAGTAGTTGAGTTTTTTGAAATCGTATTAATTATTGACGAATACTTGATGAAAAAGTATCTCATACGATACATAAAGAATTTTCGAAGAATAACAGTTTTATATTGAAAATGAAACAAATCTAAATATGTAGTTTATATAGTTGTTCAAAAGTATATTGAGAAAGATTTGTCCCACTCTGATATTTCATGAACTGAATTGGTTTGGACATATTTGTCGATCATACTGGAATAACCAGAATGAAAGTTCAAGTAGTTAAAAAATAATTCAAACTATACATTATTAATGATCACCTCGTGGAACTGATATATCATTATGTATAACTTTATTCGTATATATAAATAAACGATGATCAACATATGATTCATAATGTTTCACTATCAGACATTTTATACACTAACAAAACTGACATCAAACCAGTTGTCAACCGTGACTCACAAACAGTCATGGTGTTTCCTTTCTTTCTCTTTACTCTATTTAATATTATGAGTCGTGACTCGGTCATTGATTCAATCAAACAAGGAATCAAATGTTTTAAGATATAAAATAAATAAATATTTAATACAATGCACTATATAGTATAACATATTATAACACTAAAAAACAAACGACAAACAAATTTCTAAACTCATACATGTATCTGTTGCACCTAAAATGTTAAACTTTCTTAAAACATCAAATGAGTAACTTTTCTTTATCGAAATTTTGCTTATTTGTATTTGATATTACATGTGTTAAATAATTTACGAATAACAATACTGTATTTTGTAATAATACCTGCATTTAGAACCTGAATTAAAAATTTTATAAATTATTTAAAATCGTATATAAAATGTAACTGTTAATAACGTTTTATGATTTGTTTTATTGTTTCTTCCGTAAAAATAATACGCGTAGCTTAAATTTGTTTTCTTTGATTAGTATAACTTTCTGAGGCTTCCATCATTTTACAGGAAACCACTTACCAACTCCACGTAATGAGCTTTTGACGCAAAACCCAACAATTACGCAAAGGAATCGCAATGATGCAACGGAAAATTTCGCAAATTACTTCATAATCGTTCTTCAAAAATATTTTAAATTATGCATAATTATATTTAATTTTAATTCTGAAATTGTTCAATTTAAGAAACAATGTGTTTTATATTATAAAACGTTGAAAGAGGATTTATTTTTTTTTTATTATCACAATATTTATCTTAATTTTATACTAATGTACTTATAATTTCTAACACATAGAAAATAAAGAGGAGAAAATGAAAACCTATATAACAAAGTTATTTATTATTTGTATATCATAAAATATACTCAACATTTAGAATTTACATATAAATGTAAAAGTTTATGGGCTAACGTTTATTTTTATTATTCTTTTGACCCTTCGGTTTTCTACCATTCCTTTTACGTTTTCGTTCAAGCAATTTACGCGCCTTTAGGATTTGTTCTGGACATTTCATTTCATTATTTCTTTTAATCTTTTCCTTTATCTTTTGATTGTGCCGTGCCCAGTGTGTGTTAGCTGTAGTTTGTACTAAAATATATAAAATTAAATGTATATAATACACACATGCTTAAGTGTAATAAAAGGAGACACAAATCTAGATATTATTTTCACATACGTTTCTGCATTTGTGAAGGTTCTTCTTCGCTATCATCATCATTTACAGCAATTTTACTTTTCTCTTTCCAGGCTGAATAACGATTTGATTTGTAACTGGCAGGTATCCAAACTCCAGATTCTGTTCGTATTTTGTTAATCTTTCGATCATTATTGATGGTGATCATTTTCTTTTTTTTACGATCCCACTTTTTTATCTGCGCTTGAAGTCGTTGAGATTCTTCGTTATCGGCAGTTAAATCCATTTGTACCTTTTTTGCTTCCACATTAAACAAATTAACTGCTAAACTATAAAAATATGATTAAATATAACTTATTACAATGAAAAAGATTGTAACAGTAAAAGCTTACCCTTCTTCTGTATGTTTATCTGGAGCAGAATACGGAATAAAAAATTCTTCATCACGTGTTGCTGTTCGTCTTTTCTTTTTTGATGGTTTGTATAAATCATCAAGACTTCTTTTCTTTGGAAGTATAACTGTATTAAACGCTGCATTGATTTCATCAGTGGTACTTGATGGAAGACTCACCTTTTTAACTAAATCTACAATACATTATTAAGTACTAAATTGTAAATTGTATTACTAAAATTCGAATTCATTTACTACAGTTCTTTTTTACCTTCTGAACTTTTTTTAGCTTCTAACTCATCTGCTTTCCTGTGAAAATTTGTAATACTTTCTTTATGTAACGTGCGTTTTTTCTTCATAATTTTGTAATCGATAGACGATGTTTTTGTTCCGATTTCAAATATCGTCTACAACAAATAAATATTTATATCTAATAACGAAACATAATTTATATAATTGTAACAAATTTGTGAGATATACATACTCCTTGAGGTCTATAATTTACTATCTTTGATAACAAGTTTGTAGTACTAGAAGAAACATCAGAATACTCCGGTATTACACCCGCTTCGCTGATATGTAATTCCTTTATTCTTTTAATACTTTCTGATGAAGCTGCAGGTCGCGATCGAATATATTGTTTATATGCATTATCACAAACTTTTGCCATATTTTTCTACATGTAAGTTTACAAAAATGTAAATGCATTATAATTACTAACATCTTTTTAAACCAATATGTTATATTGTAAAATACATACAAGATCTGTAGAACAATTATGCCAATTTATTAATTCTGCAACTTCTTCTTCCACCATTGCTTGAGGCATTTTACCAATAGCACCATCTGTATTTTCTAAAGATCCTGAAGGTGATATAATACGCAACGAACGCCCAAGAAAAAGATGTAAATCTAGCAAATAAGCATATTCGTCTGGACTTATAATATTGTATGCGGTACCAGCTCGACCCGCTCGGGCACAACGACCTGTTATAACAGTTAGCGATGTTATATGAAGTTTTACTCGATTCAAAATCTGACTTGGTTGCTTACCTACTCTATGTACAAAAAGTTTAGATTTCGCAGGAAAATTAAAATTGATTACATTATCCAAATGTGGAATGTCTAAACCTCGAGCAGCAACATCTGTTACCACTAGAACTTGTGCTTTACCAGTTTGAAATTTAGCTGCATTTATTTTTCGAGCTGATGGATCCAAATTGGAGTAAATAAAAGTGTTGGAAATTCCTGCATTTTCTAATATCTATTAATAAAATATAGTTCTCATGTACAAATTATATATAGTTACTAGTTGGATTATAAATTTTTGTACATACCTGATGAATATATTCAACATGATGCATTGTGGCAGCAAATACTACCGTTTGAGAATTAGTTTTAATAACATTTTTTAATAAACATAACATTACTGCTAGTTTTTCTTCTGCTCTACATACTATGAATGAAAGTGTTAATTGTTCTGGAATTTTATTTTCTACATCTAATCGCAATAACACAGGATTGGTTAATCCTGCTTTTGCAAAATCTACTAAGAGTTTAGGTAATGTTGCAGAAAACAATAATGTCTGCCTTGATTCTGGTAGTCTATTCATAATCTCATTAATCTGTTCACCAAAACCCATTTCAAATAATCTGTAACAGAATTTATGGATTATAATTTCTGGAGTTTATAATAGAATTAAAGTACAATATAAAAATGTATGTTTTTACCTATCAGCTTCATCAAAGACTGCATATTCTATATTATTTAACTGTAGATCCATTTCTATACATATGTGTAAAAATCTTCCTGGTGTTGCTACTAATATATCGGGATTTCCATGAATTGCACTGAATTGATTTTCCATGTTATCACCTCCTAAAATTACAGCTGCTCTTAAGCCTGTGAATCTACCTAATTCTTTTATGAACTTTAATGTCTGCAATGCTAGTTCTCTAGTAGGTGACAAAATTAAAGCTCTTGCACCAGCTTTTGCTTGTCTTACTTTAAGTTTTTCAAATAGTGGAATTAAAAAACAAGCTGTTTTCCCACTGCCAGTTCTAGCCATTGCTACTATATCACGACCTTCTAAAGCTAAAGGAATTGTCTACAAAAACAAATTTATCACAAATTAAGTAATAAAAACCAATATTTTAATATCATATATAAGCCATTTATTTTAGTTAATATTATACAGCTTACTTTTCTTTGTATAGGTGTTGGTATTTTGTATCCACGTTTTAATATCCCTTTTATTACAGGAAAACTAAGTCCCATGGACTGAAATCCTCCTGATTTTTTGCACATTTTTTTTTTGATATTGGTAATTTCATTTTCTTCATCATTCTCATTTATTTCTTCTGGAGAAGCAAATCCCATAATATCTATATCTTTCATCTTAAATTCTAATTTATTTAATTACAACCTGAATGTTAAAACTAATCATAAAAATAAAATTATTTAATAAGTTATTTTATTTTACAGTGGTAATTATAAATTAAAAATATGTTCAATTTCATTAGTAAAGGTTATAAAGAATATTATACGACATCATGTAGGTACAAATTACTTTTTGTATCATTTACATAAGAATCATTCTCATCAGTGCTTTCAACCTTATAAAACTACTTACATAGTATAAGAAAAACTTATAACAATATATTTTCAACATCTTTATATTAGGTGTATTTTATATGATATATTTATTATTCTATTTATTGATATATATATTTACGTCTTTTATCATTTTCAATTTGTAATTAATTTGATTTCGAAATGAATTTGATTTTGAAATGTTAGTATCACTTAGTATATATTACCTTCACATACACATACGTTATATTTACACGAAGTCGGCCATTTTTGTGGAAGTTGTCTTTCTTTATAATCCAACATGAAGTAAGTGAAATTTTAATAAGATATGTATCTATAAAATAAAATGAAATCTTTCGAAACTTTTCCTATGTATTTGAAAAATTAGATGATCAAAATATTTTTAATAAATATGACGTAAATCTTTTTAGGATCGGTCTTTGTGCATATAGTGGTTATAAAATATATCCCGGCCATGGTAAAACCATGGTAAAAGTAGATGGAAAAGTATGTATAATAAAATTGATATATGCTTATTGTTATAATATTATATTTTTCTTATAGTAGTTACTTTATAATCATGTAATAACAGTTGTTTGTTCCACTTACATTCAATTATCAAATCTAACCTTTTTCAGACATTCACTTTCTTAAACTCAAAATGTGAATCCGCACATTTAATGAGACGTAATCCAAGGAAAGTTACATGGACTGTATTATACAGGTATGTTTACTTATTATTCTTTCACATATAAAAGTTGAAGAATAGTTTTTACAAATATAATTTAATATTACAGACGAAAACATAAGAAAGGACAAGAAGAAGAACAAGCAAAGAAAAGAACAAGGCGTACTCAAAAATTTCAACGTGCCATTGTAGGTGCATCTCTTACAGATATTTTAGCGAAACGTAATATGAAACCAGAAATTCGTAAGGCACAGAGAGAACAAGCAATTAAGTAAGTATTATCCAGATTTGACGGAATATGAATTTAAAAATTTATCATAGACATCTGTTCCTCTAATATCATATGAAATATGATATTAGATTTCAGAAGGTCTTAAAACAAATGAATTGCTTCACCCAGAATTATGCATTTTCTTCTTACTGTCTGGCTTTTGCGGGTTCATACAAGTGTCAATGTTGTGTACTTTAGTATTGATGTTTTTTTGAATATGTATGACACTTTTATTTTAGAGCTGCAAAAGAGCAGAAGAAAGCTGCAAAAGCAACAAAAAAGGCAGTTGTACCACCTAAGACGAAAACTTTACCAAAACATAAAGCTGCAAAGGTAACACAAAAATCAGCTCCACGCGTTGGAGGAAAACGTTAAATTCCAATACTGTATAAATAAAAAACTTTATATCCGAAACATTCATTTTTTATTTTTCCAACAAATAAAAGTGTTAAAATTTTCATGTTTAATTTTCTATATTGAAATAGAACATTTGTTATATATTAAAAATCTTTCATTTTTTTACATTTAATTCCTTTTTTAACAAAGACAATTTTGTCAAAGCTTCATCTCTCCAAGCACGTCTTTCTTGAAGTTTGTTTAATGGACACATTTCATTTAATTCATTACTTATTTTTTCTGCTGTTTCACCTTCAAATTTAGGAACTGGACCAAATGTCATGCTTACATCATAAATTGAATTTTTGTATGTTTCACAATATTTTTTCATTCCTAGAAAAAAATTCAATGAAACCATATAATAAATTACTTTATTTTTTATGAATTATAAAGATATTACCTTCTGCATTCAAATGCGCGGCTTCAAAAGCACCAAGGAATGCATATCTCATTCCAAGACCTTCACTCATAACTGCATCTATGTCTTTTGCGCTCAATATTCCATCGGCTACTAATCTCCATGCTTCATTTAAGATCGCGTATCTAAATGCACATTTTTTCAAATAAATATATAATAATTTATTAAGAAATGAAAAATGAACTTAAACAAAGTTACATACTGAATTCGATTAAGTGCGAAACCATCAATTTCTCTACTAAGTACGACAGGGGTTTGCCCTATTTCTGACATAATAGCTTTTGTTTGTAGTGGTATCTCAGCGCGCGTCCAAGGAGCTGGTACAATTTCTACAAGTGGCACATAATATGGTGGGTTTACCTATATTTAAATTAACAAAAATATTTAATTATTTTTATTAACAGTTTTATTTGGAAATTTCATTATTATTTTATGTATATAAATATATATATAGTTAAAAAATACACATACCGGATGTGATACAATAATTTGTTCACGGTGTTTTAATTTTTCGCTAATTAAGGATGGACGGAAGGTAGATGTTGAAGAAGACAGAATTACTTTATTATCGACTACATTATCAAGTTCACTATACACTTTAAGTTTTAATGGTAAATTTTCAGGAACGCATTCCTGTATCAGTTTAGCTCCTTTTACAGTTTCAACCAAGTTAGATGATCCTGTTAATAATTGTTTTAGTTAATCAATACTTTATGTTTATATCAATATTAATTTCATGAATAATTCATATAATGTATATAAATGTATACAGGGTGTTCGGACAGCCCTGGGCTTAAATTGAAAGAGTAACTCCCTGAGACATTCCAAGACGAAAATCAAGAGTAACGATTTTGCGTTTGAGGCTTTGTTTATGAGTTATAACTAGTTAAAGATATCGTTTAATCCGGACCGTTCGACACTTGAGAGCGGGTAACCGAGGCAACTCGGTCGGTAACGTCGCTGAGTCCACAGTGATGCTCAAGCGTCGAACGATCCGGATTAAAGGATATCTTTAACTAGTTATAACTCGTAAACAAAGCCTCAAACGCAAAATCGTTACTCTTGATTTTTGTCTTAGAATGTCTCAGGGAGTTACTCTTTCAATTTAAGCCCAGGGCTGTCCGAACACCCTGTATATGTCAGTCACAAATATGCATGCAAACCTTTAATTAATTTAATTTGTTGGTCCGCGGTAAGTGTGCCTCTTAAAAGACCACCATTTTCAAGACGCTTCAATTGCTGATGAATATCTTCTAAGGCACGAGTAATTTGCTCTTTTACTATATCGTAAATAATTACTTCATATCCTACACTTGCAAAAAGCATTGCCCAGCTACGACCGATTAAGCCGCTAAAATAATAATTGAATTATTACTACAATCTAAATTAAATTAATGCTTCTAATGTTTATAAATTTATGTTAATTTATTATTATCATTATTTTAGGGCAGTTAAATATTACACTTTAAGTTTTAAATATTTTACAATACATTGTAGTTTGAAAGACGGTGGAAAATTTTATATAATTCTCAACAGTTTATCGTAAAAATTTTCCGTTATCTTATCAAAGAAGATCCAATTCGTAGTATCTGTATGATTTTTCAGTAAACTATCA
Organism: Tetrapedia diversipes; assembly: GCA_033822845.1. NCBI lineage: Eukaryota > Metazoa > Arthropoda > Insecta > Hymenoptera > Apidae > Tetrapedia > Tetrapedia diversipes. Next base: position 111,355 of record JAOPTO010000887.1, read on the forward strand.
CTTAAAAATATTCTACAAATAAATGTCATTTTTTCTTGTTTTAGGTAATGAAAATATTATACTACTTGTAAATGTAACTGCTGTACTTTACTTATTCATTAAAAATAGTTTATGTTTATATATTACTAATTATTATCTTATGATATTTCATAAAAATATCGAAAAATAAAAAAGTACAGGAACTTCGTAAGACTAACTGATCAAAAATATTCAAATTGAATTTGTATTTTAATTATTTAGTTAAAAATGCTTTAATATATAAAAATGAAAAAATGTTCAACATAATCATATTTAAATAGCTATAATGTTTCCACATTTTTAATAAAATTGAATATTAAGAAATAAAATGATTAATATTTTTAATAAACTTTATTTAAGCTTTATTACCTGCCAATTATACCAATCTTTTCATTCTTAATAGACATTGTTGAATGATTGAATCACTTTGAAGTATTTGTACACTTCACTTACTAGAATTGCCGGCTGAAGTACAAATGACACGATGTCTAACACTATAAATTACCTCTCTATTACATGTATATATGTCGACCAATAAAAAAAATGCACAGGCCGTGGGGATAAGAAATTGGTAGGGATATCCAAGCATGTTAGATTGCAGACCTTTGTCCCGATCAGTATTGCTGGGTGGGGGTGGTGTGGAAATACGGAACTACCGCATCCACAACCCGCGTTACACGATGTAAACATTGTGCTACTGAAACGACATGGTTATCTTGCTGACTTAGGCATCATGTACAGCGGACCACCTCCATTCAGCCTAATTTATTCCTAATCGGGACAAAATGCTACAATCTGACATGCTTGCATACAAGTGTTGTTTGCGTATTAAATGTTAGAAGAGGCGTTCTCCTTTGTCATGCTAGATGTAGCAACACACAATTTTATGTTCTTTCATCGATTTTATTAATGTATTTAATAATTATTATTTAGTAATTTCATAATTCTTAATTCTATTACTTGTTATACAAACATACCCATTGACAAAAATAAAATGTAGTGATCCATCAGTGAGTTACAACATGTTGAATAATAATTTAAATAAATTGATAGCTGTAAGTCTCACTTAATTGATGAAATCATGGTACATATTATGTAGCTAGGAGGTAGGAAAAAGTTGTTTTTTAGCCTGTTATATTCCTTAGGAATTAAGTTATAAACCGTGCTTCTAATTTGATTAGTGCTGCATCTGGTCAGTAGTGATCGAATAATCTTTTCTTCAACAACATTGGATTAAATTATAAGACTTTCCATGGCGAATTTATATCTATTCATAACCTGACAATAACCTTTTCGTTATTGAAAAAAGTAATGATTCGAGGAATAAAGACTTTATAATTATACAGGTCAAAGTATAAATAGCAGCAACAAGGATGTTAACCAAAGTTTTTAAGGATTCATATCACTTGCATATATGAATATAATAGTGACAGGATTTTTAAATATATAAATATATCTTTATTTATGGATAGATGGAGTATAGCGACAGTTCGATAAATATTCGTAATTGAACGATTGAGCTAAGAGAGAAATATGATTAGCAAGTAAAAAATGGTAAAAAGTAACTGGAGCAGTGGACTAATAGAAAAGGTAAACATTTAGGAGATATTCCCACTATCGATATCAGTTAATTTTATGAGATAGAGGTGGTAATTGATAATGATAGATAATACGAATTTGAATACAATCGATTATTTTTAACAACTACTCTAATCTTATATAAGTATATTTTATTATAAAATTGAATAGAATTAGAGTGAATTTATATTCATTTGTCATAATCCATGGAGATATGAATATCAATTCTCCTTTTATTATTATTTACAAAATCTCTATAAAGCAAAAATATATTGAGTAGGGCTTTTAAACTACTTGTTACAATCCTTTTCTTGCGGAAGACCGTTTGCTGAAGGTGATTGGTTAATGTTCGGGGAAAAACCTACATCTAATATCAAGGTTATATTCTGACGCATTGTTAAGATAAGTATTTATACTTGGAGAATACGCAAATGTTTTAAAAGTGACATTGAATTACCAAAATTTGTTTAATTTAAAAAATTGTTCTATATAGTTATTTGGAGTATATCATATTTTATTTATAAGTATTATATTTAAAACAGCAAGTATTTATTTTATTCTGTGACAATCTGTTAATAACATACAATGCCTGAAATTTTCGAAAACTATACAATTTTAAACAGCGTTTTCGAAAACCAGGAATTCTTTTCTTATGGAAATGGTAATTGTTGAATTATTTTTACTTTTTATTTTTTAAACAAATTTATTATAATAATATTTATAAATATTTATAAAATTACAATAGTAGTAATATTATTAATTATAAAATTATTTTATTATGACATATTAATATGCTTTAAATCATGGAAGAGTAATATTTATATAAAAATATATTTTTTCTTTTAAGAATTACAGGCAATGAATAATCAAGGTCTTTATAGTCCACTTAGTGGATCTCAAGGGAGTGCAAGTGTTGCTTCACCTCTTTCAACAGTGTTATCACCATTACGGGATAATGAATTTTTACCATTAAAAGGTGCTACAAGTATGTATTACTTTATGTTATGTATTATATATTAACTAAACTTATATTAAAATTTAATGTTTTATTTCTTTAAGTTATTGGAGAACCCCATTTAACAATTCTGGAACAACCAATAGAGAAATTTAGATTTCGGTATAAATCTGAAATGATAGGAGCACATGGCAGTTTAATGGCATCAAACAGTAGTACTACTCGTAAAAATGCACCAACAGTACAAGTATGTATATATAATTTTATTTTTATAACATTTATTTTATAGTAATAATATATAAAATTAACAAGGAAATGTTTTTAAATTATTTAAGCATTTAACAGATAATTTTGATATGTTATTTAGTTACATAATTTTCCTGAAACTGCAATAATACGATGTTCATTGGTTACATCTGACGATGGTCTAAGAATTCCTCATCCTCATAAATTGATTCATAGAGATCATGGTATGCATTATGATGATCCACATCAGGTTCAGGTATCTCCAGAAACTGGATATATTGCAACGTATGTTGTACTTACTAATCTAAAAAATTAAATTTATTATACTATCATCCTGTTACTTTTTTTTTGTTACTTATTGTATTTAGATTTCATGGGATGTCAATTATACACACAGCAAAGAAGCATGTTAGAGATGAACTTATAAAAAAATTGAGAAAGGAAGTTATTGAAAAAAAAAGAAGAACTGATGAAAAGGCGGCTCTTAATATTAGAGAAGAAGCACAAGTATGTTATGTTATCATTTATATTAATTGTTTTAAAACATCTGTGTATAATAATTTAAAAATATAGATTTTATTAATTAAATATTTGATTTTAAAGATTAAAGCTGATGCTGAATACTACCAAAAATGTGTGAATTTGAATAGTGTTGCATTATGCTTTCAAGCATTTATTTCAGATGAACATAATATCATAAGACCAATAACGGATCCCGTATATACGCATCCTATTAATAATCTCAGTAAGTAAAAAGTAATAATATACTTAAATAAATAACTTATATCAATAGAATTATTTTAAATAGTATGTGTAATTTAACAGAGAGTGCATTGACTGGGGAGCTTAAAATATGCAGAATTGATAAACACACTAGTAGCGTTGAAGGACAAGAAGAAGTATTCATTCTTGTAGAGAAAGTAGGAAGAAGTAAATATTATATTTTATCTGTATATTTAAATTAAAAATATCTATTAACATTAGGATATATAACAGATAATTTGAAATGTAAATTTATATAGATTTCTTTAATTCAAAGGTTTTCTGTTGCAGAAAATATTAAGATAAAATTTTTCGAATTAAACGAGGATGAATGTGAAATTTGGAGTGCATATGGAAGTTTTTCAGAATTGGATGTACATCATCAATATGCTATTGTATTTCGGTACATTAATACATATAGTATCTTAGCTAACGTTAATATCTAATAACTTTTGTATGTTATTTTTTTACAGAACTCCTCCATATAAAGATATAAATATAACTTCACCAAAAGAGATATTTATACAGTTAGAGCGACCATCTGATGGAGATTGTTCTGAACCAATAAAATTTACATATAAACCAAGTGATAGAATCATGGGTAAATTATAAGTAATTTTAGTTATTAATAAATTGTAAATAAATTGAAGATAAGAATAATATATGTGTAGGTAGGAAACGCCAAAGAATGTCTCATTCTGGAAGTACAGAATTATCACATATACTACCAACTCCCAATATTAGTAAAGAGAATATATCAGAAATCTTAAATAACGATAGCCACGAATTTTCTAAAGAATTAAAAAGAATTTTGGCTGAAGGTGTTACATCATCAATGTGCAAAGATTTTCTTGCAGAAATAGATATTGATAGTAAGAACATGGTTTCTTATCTTTCAAAGATTGAATTTATTTTGAAATAATTTTAATTTTGTTTTTTTAGAGTATCTAAAATTGATTGATGGTGGCGAGGAGAATTATCTAACTGCCGATGGCTCAATTATAGAAGTATGTATTCCTTTTACTTTTAATTTATGTATATATTCACACAATATATTTACCACTTGATAAATAATATGAACATTTATTCTTTAGCATCAAGATGAAACAATGTTTGCTAGAAATGTACTTATTGAAGTTATACAGTGTATGAAAATGGATTTAACAAATGTAAAAGAACATATTCAAAGTCTACTTAAAGACAGATCAACCTATGGGGATTCTCCATTACACGCAGCGCTTCGATATGGTCAACGCAATATTGTTAAATATCTTTTAATGTTAATAAGCACTGTTAAAGATTATAAGATGCTTATTAATGAGCGGAATAGTTCTGGAAAGGTAAATACCTTTGCTTTTAATATTTTCATACCTCTTTTAAAGCTTTTTAATATATATATTCTTTATGAATTAGATCGTCAATATAATGAGTACATTCTAATATATATAATATTTTGTTTAGACACCATTACATTATGCTGTTTTACAAAATCAACCAGAAATTACAAAAGTATTGCTTATGCTTGGAGCAGATCCAAATCAAACAGATGAGAATGGATTTTCTCCATTACATGCAGCAGTAAAAGGTAAGATAAATGATTGGTAATTAAAATTGAAATACAGTATATTAGGATAGTACTTCTCTTGATAACAATTCTTTTGAAATCCCAAAAATCATTTAGGATCTTTAAATATTTTAGGAAACAAATTTTCTATTGATATTTGGATATTTCTATTAAAGGAACCACTCTAATGTAAACTAAATATGTTTTTAGTTCCAGATGCTGGTACATGTGTCGATGTCCTGCTATCTGAAAAAGGAATTAACATTGAAGCATATAATGATGCTGGATGGACAGCATTACATCTTGCAGCAGAAGCAGGATCATACGATGCAGTATGTTCACTTGTTCATGCAGGAGCAGATGTAAATAATACTGATATGTCTTATGGTCGAACAGCATTACATATAGCTGTTGAAAGTGGGCACAAAAATATTGCTGAATATTTACTTACAAAGGCATGCAATTTATTAACATAATAATTATGTAGTTATTATTAATTTTCATACCTTTTCATTTTTATTTTTTTACGATATACAGACAAATATATCTGTAAATAAAAGGAATTTTAGTGGAAATACGGCTTTACATACCGCAGTGGTACATACAGGAGTGAGAGCAAAGGAATTATGTGCATTACTAATTCTATATGGTGCGGATCCTCATATTCACAATCATAATCGAGAATCTAATGATGTATGTTACCTTTTTTGTTTTTTATGCAAGTATTTGTCTAATTGTAAATATTTGAATATTTAACATTTTATACTTGATTTATTCAATAGATAAATAAAAGAAAAGAATCACTTGTTGATGTAAAACTCGAAGTTGATTCAGATAATGAAAATACAGAAGAAACTGTTGGGCAGTCATCATTTGATTTGGCTATGAATAAACCAGATGTAATTATTTTATGTATATATGTATATATTATTATTATTGTTTTTGGTCATCAACATGAGGAATATAGATTGTTGAAACTATTAATTTAAAAATTAAATATTAATACAAATGAAATAAATTTTTGAATTAAAAAAAAAACTATTTTGTAAAGATTTTACAGCTTCTTAATGGTCAAGCTAAGGAAAGTACAAATGAAATATGCAATGTAACTCCTAAATTGGAAATAAAGGATGAGAATTTAAGAACAAATTGGTTAAATAATGAACACAAGGAGAAATTATCTATACTTTTAGACAAAACACAAGGATGGAAAAAACTTGCAGAACATTTGCATCTTGAATATTTATTAAAAACTTTACAGCATAATTCAACAAGTTCATTATCTTTGCTTCTTTTAAATTACATTGATGTAAGTTATACATTTTGTTTGTATAAGATTATTGGTATATTATATAATAAGAAACGTGTTACAAAATTGTTTAGGTGGAGGGATCCTTATCTCTTACAGATATGCAAACAGTATTAAGAGAACTTGGACAAAATGAAGCAGCAAATTACATTAATGAAATCTCATACCTATATTTATAAAATATCTTCATACTTTTAAATATACAGGGCGTATGCGTTAAATGTAACCAACATTTTTCTCGCAAGCGATAAGAATATGGAAAAAACGAAAGAAAAAACTTCAATATATTTTATGTACAATAAAATGAATGATGTGCAATTTGCAATATCTTCTGAGAAATTAAGGTGACCAGTTTTCTAAATGGAATAATATACATTTATTCTTCATGAAAGCGGTTATCAAGACAAATTCAAATGTGTAGTACATTATGACTTTTAAAGTCACACAATGTCAGGAATGAAGGAAATAAATTGAAAAATGCTGAATATTGTGCTCACTATTGTGTTGTATTGATGAATATGTAGTTTCAGTACATATTTGTGTATGATACAGTGAAGAGTATCACATTTAAACTGTCCAGTAATATTTTACAGTTATGTATCACTATTCCAAACGAGAAAAAATGGATATGTTAAATATTTTTGTTCAGTATAATAAAAGTAAGAGGCGAAGTAAATTGATGTATAATTGTATTTGTATTATCTATTATATGTGTAGTATACATTATCATGTTAAATATATATTTGTTATTTTATTTTAGTTAAATAATTACATTTTAGATTCAATGAAGATGCGAGATTTTTTACCGCATGATTGTGCATCTGCCTTCGTTGATTTTATTTAGAAAAACAGGCATATGATCGTGCGCCTAAAAATTGCTCATCTGTACTTAGCCTTAGTGAAGTAATAAAAATCTTATGCATGTGTACAAATCATGTTTTTAAATTTTCAATTACGCTTTATTATACTTATTTCATTTTTAATTGAATTCTTAAAAATATATTACATCCAAGTTTTTCATTAATATACAAATGTCAAACGTCATTCATGATTTATTTTGTTGCGATACAATACAAATAGTATTCGGTGTACTTAACCAAACATTGACATATATCTTATCGCTCCAACTCTAACCTATTAAACTGTTGGTTGCTTTTTTACTTAAAACATTTTGATTTTACAAATTAAAAAAATTTGTTATGTTGCATCACTGAATGTCTTTTAAAGACATTTTGTATACATTGACGTATTTATATTCAAGATGTAACGAATTTTTTTAAGTATTTATATTAATTTGTAGAATACATATAAAACAGCTGTTAAGTATAGTGTTTTATTCATTTCTTTACAAAGAAATTTTCTGACTTTTTGGTGGTGTAGTACATATTGCTTTATCCAATTTCAAATACTAATATAATTTATGATATAATTATCCAACTTTAATATTGAAATGAGTAAAATATCGACGGGATTCGGATTATTTACAGTTTTGTGAAAAGATATTGTGTCCATTTAGAATAACACTAAAGTATTATCTTTAAAAGTAATATATAACTGAGGCAGAAAATGGATAAACTAAGAAGAGCTTTAAGCGGCAGTGATCAGTGTGATGAGGAAAGCGGTATTATTACTCAGGTAATTAATGTTAACTCTTTTTTAATGTTAACTATATTTTTAAATCAAGTTTGTAATTTCATTTTATTTCCATAATATTGTTTTGTATGCATACAATTTTTTAATGGAAGACTGAGGTGGATTTTGTGGTAAGCTTGTGAATTGAGAAAAAAATATAAAATTATATGTTTCTCAATAATTACATTTATTAATGTAGATATGGTTTTCTCTTTAATTTTTAGTGGATTATATAAAATTTTACTTCTAGGTTATGGATCAATCCACACTAAGTTGGTCTACTCGAATAAAAGGTTTTGCTATTTGTTTTATTGTTGGTATTCTCTGCTCCTTCCTTGGATCCTTCGCCCTTTTTTTACATAAAGGACTCACAGTATTTGCTGTATTTTATACACTAGGAAATATCATCTCATTAGCAAGGTAGAATAATATATTGACATAAAACTATATTCTTAAATCATATTTCACATAGTTGGTAATGATTATATCAATAAATTGTAATAAGATCTATCTTATAAAAAAATTATTTTAGTATAGATATCAGTGTAATCATTTTCCCAATAATCCTTTGTTTTATTATAATTATATACAACAATATTTTTTTATGAAATTTGAAATTGATTATAACAATAATTTATAATTCTTTTAAAAGCGAAATATTTTTCATTTTATTCATAGCACATGTTTTTTAATGGGTCCATTCAATCAATTTAAGAAGATGTTTGCAGCAACAAGAGTGATTGCAACTGTTTTAGTATTTGTAGCAATTACAATGACATTATTTGCAGCTTTACATGTAAGTACATTATAATGAAAATTATAATATATGAATATCATTACAATAGCATTTTCAATTAACATGCATATTTTTAGCTGAAGAATCCTGGATTGGCTCTTTTGTTTATAATTATTCAATCATTGGCAATGACTTGGTATTCTTTGTCTTATATCCCTTATGCACGTGATGCTGTTAAAAAAACTATGGAATCGTGTATTACATGATAAAACTCACAAAACATGCAGCAAAATATTTCACTTAATAAATATGTCAGAATTTCTATATTCCTATTTATGCGAGTAATAAGCCAACTTAAAGCACAATGTAACATTAATCATATAGGGATTCTAACATTTAAAATACATTTATACCTCATTGATAACACGATGAAATATTTTCAAGATATATATTTAATATTGTAATATCTTATAATATTGTTGCAAGTAAACAAATCTACTCAGTTTATATAAAATATACAATATTCTTGTAATCTTGTTTCTTTTGCATTGTTTATTAATCTTTGTACAGCAATCTTTGTACAGTAATCTTTGTACAGTATCAATAATTTTATATATTAAATGGATATTAAACTGTTTATTATTTTTTATATGAATTTCAATATTCTATTTATAAGTTTTTCATGCATTATCATGTGGTTAACTACAATAACCTCCAATATAATTAATATTAAAATTATATTAGTAATAAATATTTAGTTTTTAAAACCTTTTCCTTTCATATAAATAATAAACATTATGTAATACGAAGGTAAAAAAAAATCTTTAATAGTTGTAAATTCCAAGTGTTTAATTATGATTGAATTACTTTGTCAGAAATCATTTTTATTTTAAAGAACATTATGATAACTACAATGTGTAATGAAAAACAAATGGGTTACTTTGTATTAATATTACACATTGGTATGAAATGTTTTAATATGAATAATGTTTAATTGAGTTTACTGTGATTTAAAAATTGAACGTTGAATATTGAGTAACCAATCATGTATCAGTATAATTGTAACCACCAATCACAATTCAAGATGTTATTGCGTCATACAAAGATGGAAGTTCTAATTGGATGAAGATAAACAATAATTTCTTTTTCGTCCTTCGAACAACAGCAACAGGTTCTAAGTAGAAAGAAACTTCTTCAGCAGCCATTGTACGTTTGACGCGCGGGTCGCGATCAGGTTGTGAAGTGTTGGATAGTCGACGTTCTGTTCTGCATATTCTAATATTTATTGACATATTTACAGTAAGTAAAATCTTTTAACGTTTAATATATATTAAACTACATTTTAGATAAATTTATGTAACGTAAAAAAAGGAATTTTTAAAATAGTGAATAACCGTTAGGAAACTAAAATTTAAAGTAGCGTAATATTCTAATTCCGTCTATAATATAAAATTATATTTATGTTTATACCAGTCTTTTGACATATTATTTATTATATTGTATAATCTTATTGTAATTATTATTATTATTATATATATATATATATATATACTAACAATCTATCTTATTCTTAGTCTTACAGAGAAAGATTCGTATCTAATTTCTTAAACTACAAAAATGCCTGCACCAGAAGCTGATTGTCATAGTCGTAAGGCTAATTTCAAGTTTAACTATAAACATGAAGTAAGTTAATTATGTTATATATTTCAAAAATATGAGACACTTAAAAATTTGTTGTATGCTAAACAAAATAGTTGGTTAAAAATATATAAGAATGTATAAAAATCTGCTTTTACATTATTATCTTACGTTATATAATTTATTGTTATAGGAAGCACGTAGAAGAAGAAGTGAAATATCAGTGGAGTTACGTAAAGCTAGAAAAGATGAACAGCTATTAAAGCGACGTAATTTAAGCATAGGCAAAGAACCACAAACTCTTACAGATGAGAGTACTGTTTCACCAATCTCAACATCTATAGAAGAAATTGTTAATGGCATGAAATCTTCTGATGAAACAATTCAACTTCAAGCAACACAAGCATGCAGAAAAATGTTAAGCCAGGAGAAGAATCCCCCTATTAACAGTATGATAGAGTGTGGAATTGTTCCACGATGTGTTGAATTTTTGGATTATCATCACAAGTACATATATAATAGTAACTTTATCTTAATTTTATTCAATTTGCAAAAATTGCTTATCATTTATTTTAAATATTTATAGTACTGCACTACAGTTTGAAGCAGCATGGGCTCTGACCAATGTAGCATCTGGTACATCTGCCCAAACTCATGTTGTTGTTAAACATGGTGCTATACCGAAATTGGTTGCATTGCTTAAATCCGCATCACCTAATGTTGCTGAACAAGCAGTATGGGCACTTGGAAACATTGCTGGAGATGGACCAGGAACTCGTGATCTTGTCCTTGGAAATGATGCTATGCCACATCTGCTAGAATTAATTAAGCCTGATACCTCGGTATATCGAATATTTATTCATTTTAATATAAGTATAATATTATATTTGTTATTATTATAGGTAACATTTACTCGTAACATTGTGTGGACTCTGTCAAATTTGTGCCGTAATAAAAATCCTCCACCTCCATTTGAAGTCGTAAGAATTGCTTTACCAGTACTAAATCGTTTACTGAGTTATAGTGACAAGGATATACTTGGTAACTTAATAATACTCATTTAAATCTTACAGCATTTTTTTATTACAGTTCAAATTTTGTAGTTATGAAGTTTTTTGTTACAGCTGATGCTTGCTGGGCTCTTTCATATCTTACTGATGGTTCTAATGATAAAATACAAGCAGTTGTTGAGTCTGGGGTTATACCAAAGCTTGTACAATTGTTAACTTCAACTGAAGTTACAGTTCTAACACCGGCACTTCGAGCTGTTGGAAATATAGTTACAGGCAATGATATGCAAACTGATGCAATAATATCAGCAGATGGTTTACAACATTTAAGACTATTACTTCAACATCATCGTATCAACATTGTTAAAGAAGCAGCTTGGACTATTAGCAATATTACTGCTGGTAACATGGAACAAATTCAACATGTTATCAATGCTGGATTATTGCCTCCTTTGATACAAATTCTACAATCTGTATGTAATCTTTTATGATGATTAAATGTTTAATTACAAAAATATCATTATTTGAATAAAAATAACTATATATTCTTTAGGGAGACTTTAAATCTCAGAAGGAGGCAGCATGGGCAGTAACAAATTTAACTTCGGGAGGATCGGTACAACAATTAGCGCAATTAGTACAGTTGGGAGTACTCGAACCATTTTGTAACCTTCTAGAAGCCAAGGATTGGAAAACAGTAGCTGTAGTTCTTGATGGTTTATCTAATATCTTGAATGCTGCAGAAAAAATGGGAGAAGTTGAACGAGTAGCTATCATGATAGAAGAAGTTGGAGGTTTGGACAAATTAGAAGCTCTTCAGCATCATGATGTGGAACAAGTATATCAAAAAGCTATTGCAATGATAGATACTTTCTTCTCCGAGGCGGTAAGAAAATTTATAAAAATTTAGTATATAACCGCTACTATTGATATTTTACAAGATTTGTTTATAGGATGCTGAAGAATCAACATTGACGACACCTCCTACAGCATCCGATAGTCAGTTGGAGTTCAAGCCAACTGAAACAGCACAAAAAGGCTTCAACTTTTAAAATTTCTCAATAAGTTTTTACATCATTTAATATACTTAGTGTGTTTCAGTTCATTTTGTAAATAGATTTGCAGTTTTCGTCGTTGCAAACATTAAAGGTATACTTTTTGTCCCTTTCATAATATTTCATTGATATTTCGTGTTTCATGATAATCTCGATTTAATTTTCCTTTTTATATGTAGCTATAAAATTACCTTTTATTTACAATTCCCTTCACCATTCCTGATGCATTAAGTTCAGAAAGTTTTTCTCTATGAATTATATATTTTATGATCTTTTAACAACTGTTTCTAAAGTTATTTTAACATTTTGCATTTCTTTCAAATTTAAATAAAAATCTGGAACAGTTTATTTTCAGATTTAGTCATCGTTAAAATTTTATTTACCAATTGATTTCATGTTTTTCTTTTTATTATACAACATTACTGTCTTATTTGTTAATTTATGTGGCTGAAAATAAAGCAGTATACGCCATATTACTTATTATATTTTGTATGCATTTTTTAATAAAATTTTGATACAAACGTTAATATGCGTTAATAATAATAGATTTCAGTAATTGTATATGATACAGTACAGTCGTTGAATAAGAATGAGTCTTCAAGTTATTATTTATACATTTAATAATAATTACAAACTAATATCAGGTAATCTTAAAAGAAGTCAAATAATAGATTCTTATTATAAACAAATTTATATAATACGTACTTAGTCATTTTAGGCTGCAAAGACTAGATGAAATTGTAACTTGGATTACTTACTTATTACCTACTTACGAGTGACTTCATTAGCACATCGTACTTATTTAAAATATGTTCTGAACTGGCAAGTTATTTTATATGCAATATTTCGTCATAAAAATTTTGTTCACAGAATTATTAAGTACTACTATAGAATACTAATATCGCATAATGCTTATTTAAGATGCAGTTAATTATATTATCTTGAACTAAGTAGTTGAAACGTTCTGTTCCTTTCAAAGCTTGTATTAACTGAATTGCTTGTAATGAATAGCATTTCTTTAAATGTTAAATACTATCAACCAAGAATAAAATCACTTTGATCGTTTACTAAAAAGTGATGAACAAATGCGGCTTTTTTTCGATCGATTGTTGCTTGAACAATTTGAGTACGACTTCGTTGATTTCTGTTACCTCTACTTCTTGGTGGATCTCTTAAAAAAATTGCTCCAAATATTGTTGCTATAAAATAAATGAACAATAAATAAATAAATATTGATTATAATAATAAATTAAAAGAACCTTACCAAGGGTTTTTTCATCCAATTTATTATTTTCAGTATGGTTTAGTAATTCTTGTAAAAAATGACATATGTAAACAAATACTGTTCTTCTTATTTCCGGAAGTTGCATTACAATCTGTGAAAAAATTAAGGGAATAAAAAAATTATACATATAATATGACCTTTTTGTAAAAAATTGGAGATTCTTATACCTGTTTACATTGTAAGTAATTTGTTGCTGCAGATAAACATACACTGTGTAGATTATATGGGATCAAAGGTTCAGCTGTGGATTCCAAAAGTAAGAATAATGCTTCTGCCACTGAATGTACGCTACCAGCTTTGTTGAAGTTAAGGAATTAATACTATTTATAATTATATACAAAATTGTGAGTTGTACATTTAGATTAGGATACGCATTGGATCTTGACTCCAATTATCTAACCAATCTCTTATAGCTATAATTTCACTGTGAAGTCCTGGTGTTTCGAAAAGCCCTGTTGTTTTTATGCCATGTCGGTATAGTCTATCAACTAAGAACCATATTTCTTTAGGTATAACATATGGTTCTTGGGAAAGATTTTTATTATTTTCCTACGATGAGATAAAATACTATTAACTTAATTGAAATATTTGAGTTTTATTCTTTTACATATGTATGTAATATACTGACAAGATCCATTAATCTACCGATAGGGATTTCTCTAATTGGTACTGGAATGTGAACCAAAGCTTCTATTGAAGATCCAAAACAACTCCTTTCATAAGTACCTGAAAAAATCATTTGGTCTTTTTTGTTTTCTAAAAGTGATGTAATGTTCAAATATTACTACCTGTAACAGTTATAAATATATCTTTTCCTCCTTCAAGGTGTAAAATTAAAATATCATATAATTTATCTTCTCCGGAATTTAATTTGCACGCCGATCGTTTGTCAACATATATCTCGAACCTAGTATCACACTTCTCTCCTAAAATATGATTTATATGTATTTGTATGTGGACTATAAAACAGAATTTACGATAAAAACAAAAGACCAAGCTGTACCTGGTTTTATAAAACCTTTATATGGTTCTATATCTAACCAATCTTTACAATAATTAGTATCGCCTAACTTTTTTATGAATTCAAATTGAACCGGAACCTATGAACAAAGCAATAATTATGCGAGTAGCACTTGCATATATATATTTTTTTAATTTATTTACCTGACCAGTGTTAGCAATTATAAGTTCTTTACTACTAGGTTCAAGAAATTTTAAAGTATCAAATATGATTTCTGTTGTATCAACCATCACTTGTGGTAAGAATTCGTTTTCTAATTTATCAAGTTTTTTCATAACTTCTTCATGAATTTTACGATATTTTACCATATCTATGATTCGGATCTATAATTTATTAGACATCAAAATTCAACAACATATAATTATTGAAGTACTAAATTTAACTATATATTTACCTGAGAATCAAAGATTGCACTAACTGGTTTATGATCCGAAATTTTTAATTCTGAATGGCTTCTGTAATCAATTGATGTAATTCCTTCTCCTTTCCATAATATACGATCACACCATGCGGGTGCTCTGCCCTTTTCACTATAATTTATATAGTTATACAAAATAAGAAATATTTCTATATGGATGTAAAAGCATTTGATGTAATTGATAAACCTTGAGTCCCAATTATCAGTGCCTGGATCATATTTATATGTTGGTCTGAACGCAATCTCTGCTTCTTGAAATCCTTGTAATACACGACCTAATTGTCGTTGTTGACCTAACTGATCTAAAGCTAAGAGAGGAGCATAGTTTCCTGCATCTATATGTTGTTTAGCAACTACAACATCCATTTCTGTTATTCGATAATTCAAATCTCCTAACCAATAGATCTGGCTGTATCAGAAATTTTTAGTTTGTAGATATAATTCTACTGAAATATATTTTAAAATAATATTTGAACAGAATACTTACTCATGATCTTTAAAATTTTTAGGTGGCACACATTTTGCGAAAGATAAACGTGTACATATATCTGCATAATCTTGATTTCGTCTTTCGTATTCTTCACAATGTGCTGCTAAATGAGCGTTAACAAAACAAATAGATGTATTGTGAATAGAACAGCTTACTGCTACTCCTCCTTTGTTACCCTGATAAAATTAAATTTGTTAGAGTATTTTACACATATATCGAATTTTTTAAAATTTAGTCGTTAGTAAAATATTAGAAGTATTACCATTTTACCCATAATACCAGTACCTACTGTATCAACTGACACATACTTTATGTATGGTATATGACTTTGCAGAGCATATATAAGTAACATCATACCTACTAATCTTACAATAGCTACTTGTTCATATGTACCATTTGGATGAAGAAATTTTGCTACTACTTCTCTGTAAATGTAATAGTAATATCAATAACAGTGATATTGAAATATTTTTCAATAATATCTCACAATACTTGCAAAATCACAAATCTACTGTTATAAATTCAGTACCTCCATTCCTCTTCTCTTGGAGTACCATTGAAAAGAAATGCTTCTTTAGTTAAATCTAATTCTTGAAATCCAATTGCATATACATCAGGACACGTTTTATCATAACTCAACCACTCATGCAACTTAATATCATTTGGTGGTTGACCATTTACATTCCATGTACCAATAAATATGCTATAATTAAATAATTATAGAATAGGCAGAATGAAAATATTTTATCATTCTATAAACAAAATGAAACAAACCGAAATGTTTTACTATATGTATAATCATCTTCTTTGCATGCCATTTGATATCGTACTGCTGATTCTCTGGCAGCAATTGGTGATTTACCAGAAGCAATACTACGTCTTGTTGCAACTAACATTGGACTTTCCAAATCTACTAGCTATAAAAAAATATTTTTAATCATCTATAATTATTAATTTTTAAATAAATCTAATTATTATAATATGTAATGTACTAACAGGATCAGTATTATCTTGTACTTCTTCACTGGTATTGGAACTTAAGTTACGTGTATTTCCTGTTAATTTCTGAATCCATAAAAATTCTGATGCTGAACTTTTACTTTTTTGATATACTAAAATGATTAAAAAATATTTAGAAAACAACATTAATATATATTTCTAGATATAAATATAAAATTAAATAACTAATAACACATGTTTACCTTCTATAGCCCTAAATATTTCGGATACCAATGAACTAGTTGCCACTCCAGGTCTCATTTCAAACACTAAAAGTAATTTTCTTGATGTAACATTAAGATAAACATCTAAACTTTCTTGATGTTTTTCATCAGTATCTAATAAATTATATTTATAAAATAATCAATAAAATTATTGTAATCTACATGTAATCTACTAATCTTAATAAAATTACATACTTATATTGCATTTAAAGTCTTGATCAATAGGTAATACTCTTTCAATAGTAAGATCACTATAAACTTGAGGAGGTGTTCTTGATGTAATTAAAATAACCAATGCATGAGTGGTTCCCTTGTTTAGAAGTGCTACAATTCGTGCAGCTTTAACCCAACCTTGTATTAATGATGCTTCCACTGCCTTCATATGTGATTAAGGTTTTATAGACGTACAACTTTTTCACATATATTTTATGAAAACAAAGGAAATAATAATTGCTTTTTATCAAAAGGATACAATTATTACAATCTCTCCGGAGACAAACTTTGATTGCACGATGACTGATTGTTCTGATGATGACATATTTATCAATAAAATATTATGTATCTTCCAAAACACTTAATATAAGGTTTTTGTATGAGGTACAAACGCTGTTTATATAAAATGTAAAATATTGATTATTACTGACTTATATTATATGATACTTATCATTGTAACACTTATTTATTATTGTTAATGTTAACAATAACAAAACAAATCAGTTTTAGCAATAATTACATTTAATTTTCATACAGATAATTATTTTTTTACATTAATAAATTTAAAAAAATGTTACCTTATCTTATTTGTATTAAAAATTAACTATGGTTAAATATTTTTTTGATAGATTATTGCATTTTTCTAGAATACGTTTTAATATTATTATTTATACTAAATCGATTAATTTATCATTGAACAAAGAGGAATGACAAAGTATTGTAACTGACGTTAGACATGATTAAATTTGTTTCGTCGTGTGTGTCAAAGGAACCAGTGTTATAATACAGTCTTTGTATAGGTGATCTTTTATATGTAGATGTGTATTCATATTTATTTTATAAAACATATGTATAAATTGAGTTCATTAAGTCTGGCCATACTAATGTAAATGCATAGCATGAATTTTCTATAAAGTGATTGGATGCATAAAAAGTTTTGAGCAATGGTTCTATCACAATTTAAAAAAAAATTATAATTTTATTATAGTATACAAAATCTTTCGTAGATCTACCTGTTATATGTTATATGCATATAATGGAGATGTTTATTAAAAGGTTGCTTATTATGAATAAAATTTTTATGACATTAATATAAGGAGAAAGTACAACGTTTGGAAAAGAAAATGCAACCTTACAAGTTCATAAATTAATATTACAAATCAGCTTCTTTTCGAACTAAAAAGTTTAATCGGTTTGCTTACTGCAAACATAGTGTGAACTGCAGTGGTACTGTAATTATAATCTGTTGATATGAAGTAGGAGAAACTTTAATTTTTCATCTCTCAAATAAAATCGATGAACTGTTGAACGTCTGAATTAAAGTTTTGAATTTGACTTGGTCTGAATGAAAGACTTCAATTATTAATTATAAGCGATTATAGAAAAATTGTTCAATTTGAATATAATATCTTATTATGAATCTGGGCTACTAAAAGTTATTCATTGGTTTTTAAAATTTAATGTTCTCAATTTTAAAACAGCAATTGTGGGTTGTACAAATCATTTAAAAATCATTCTTTGTGAAGAATAGTAGATACAATATGAAATATATTAAATAATGCTATACTTTCTTTAATATAAATTATTAGTCGAATTTCTGTGTAGACATTACGCACAAAATAATTTCATTTAAAACTGCCACCACTTCTTATGCATAAAATAATAATTTAAGAAAGAACTGCCGCTATCTTAAGAACTGCCATCTGATATATCGAACTATTCTTCTGTTGTATAACGTGATGTGAAGGTTCACATTAGCCTAGTTGTACATGGACCGTTTTCATGAGATGAACGAAATGAACTTTCTGTCATTATTGTTATGTAACTATAAACTGATTGGATTTTTTCATTTAACTTTTAAATAAAAATATAATTAAAATATTTTTAATGAATATTCATTTATACATACAAACTTTCTTAAATAAAAGGAGTATATCAAATTTTATGATGAATACAGATTTTCTTTTGTACAAACATTTTTTAGTAGACATAAACATCTACTAATTACAGGACATAATGGAGTTAATTTCTCAGAATTTTATAGGGATATATAAACAAAATTTCCCTAGTAAGCAGGAAACACATACATTATAGGTTGAAAAATATGTCGACTTCCTGAAGTGCCATAGGTAAATCGTCCTTTTCTAGCGCATCCATTGACCATGCCGTTTACTGCAATGGCGGTAGTGATATTTCACGGAGAAGAAAGTAGATTTTCTGCAAAGTAAGTGAATATTTTTGTTTTTTTTTCTTTTTTACATAATTATATGAAATACAAAATTGTGTTTTTACGTGAATATTTATGTCAAATCTGTGCTATTATAACGTTCCAGGATGATTGCGATTTAAATGGGCAAGGTCTAGTTGTACTTTTATAGACTACAGAATTCAGTTTCTTCCATATTGATCAGTGTACTAGCCAATATAACATAATCTTACTTCTAAACAAAACAAAAAAATCTAGTTACTGATAATAATTGTTTCTTGAAGAATTTCCCGCCTTATAAGAATACGACGCCAAAGAATTCGCGGTAATCGTTCTCCACATCTTAGGTTAGGATGATTTAAGTATTGTTTGATGATTTCATGCAATTTGTGAATTGTATTCTGAAATCATATATATATATATATATATGATACTGTCATATATTTATGCATCTATTTATTGATAATTTTATAGTAAATAAAACATATCTATATAACACATCTTTGAAAAAATTAGAGAAAAAACAAAGCAACAAATGAAAACTATGAAATCATCACATTTCTAATGATTATATTGTTTTAATAATCTAAATATCATATATATTTAGAAGTTTATTTACTTAATATTGATATGTTAGATTTATGTGCATTTTATTAAGTACATATACAAGTAGAATTAAGTAAATTAATTTTGAAAAATCACAAAGAACATAAGAATCTATAAGAAAGATATTTATCCAAAAACAAAATATAATACAAATTTTAAGGAATGTACATTATACTTTTAGGTAATACTTGGTATTTTATTATCTGAATGGACAATAAGGTGGATGTCTCAGAAGTAGAAAATATTTCAATGATTGGATCGTCTGAAATTTTTTATCTGCCTGAAGTTGCAGAGATATCAGAGGTGTTAGATTCTACTGGACTTAGTCCTTTGACTTCTTCTTTAGATCACGCTTTAACCCTGCAGGATAAATTGCTTTCATCAGAAGTTAACATGGGTATAGAAGATACATGGTAAAATCAATGTTATTTATATACAATAATTGGTTTATAATAAAGTATTTCATTATTCTAATTTGATAACTTTATTATAGGACTGAAGCGAATAGTTCTACATC
This sequence comes from Tetrapedia diversipes, assembly GCA_033822845.1. NCBI lineage: Eukaryota > Metazoa > Arthropoda > Insecta > Hymenoptera > Apidae > Tetrapedia > Tetrapedia diversipes. Next base: position 131,837 of record JAOPTO010000887.1, read on the forward strand.
AGATTATGCTATTCCACTTCCACCACCACCTGGTTTGAATGATTTCACAGATGTTGGTGCAGATCCTATTGGCGATAGTGGAACTGGTATAGAATATGGTCCCTTTTTACCTCCTGGTACTCCGGCTCTGAATAATTTGTTTTCAGAAGGTGGAGATTCCCAAGATGATTCACCAATGGGTAAGCATAAATGAGTATTGTTGTACACAAAGCCATTCTAAAATAGATTTGTCTATTAAGTTTATTGGTAAGTGATATCTTGTATTGCAGAAGATGTAGTTTTACGTGCTGGAGTATGTGGTCTTCGTAATCTTGGTAATACTTGTTTTATGGCTGCTGGTTTGCAATGTTTAACTGCAACACCACCCGTCCTGCGACATTTTTTGGATTTACAGCAAAGGGGGGAGAAACTACCTCCATCTGGATCATTGATGGCGCATTTTAGTGTACTCCTTGGCAAAATGTGGTCTGGCAAATATAGTGTTCTTAGGCCTACTGAATTTAAACAGACATTGGGAGCATATCATTCACAATTTAAAGATTACAGACAGGTATCTTTAGGTTACTTTAAGGATTGCATAATTATTAGTAAAGAGTTAAATTAATTAGTAGTACTAATAATAATAATAATTATTAACAGCATGATTGTCAAGAATTTCTCGCACTTTTGTTGGATTCCTTACATGAACAAATGAATACAGCAAAGTGCACAAAAAATTGTCAAACTCCATCATCTACAACCACTGCCAACTCAATTAATTCAATTGAAAATTCAAACGGAAAGACCGTATCCCCAGTCACTGCCATTAGTAATTCCAATTGTAATACAGATTTATTGGAAATGTATGATTGTTTGCCATCGCCGGAATGTCCAAATAGCCCTAATGTTACAATGGCAGGTTCGCCAAGAGGTAAACATATGTACTATAGATTAATATTAATCTTCCATAGACTGTGCCAGAATCACCCATGTTTCGTTGTATTACAAGTGGTAACGCATACAATGACGACGTTATTTGTGTTAGTGCAAAGTGACGATCGCCTTGCTATACACACATCATAAATTCACAATAAGAGGCGCCGAAACGGACGACACAGATAAGTCAGATAATGCCTTGGAATACCTGTAAGAATCAGAAATGACTTTGGCACAGTTCCGTGAGCTGTAGTACTCGGAGGATTAAATAAAAATATTTGCTACAAAAATGTTTATAATATTTATCCTTTTTTGTTTTTTTTTTTTAGATTTAGGTTCACCAATAGGTGAATTAGATAGTATTGCAAATTCGCCACGAGGATCACCGTTAAACGATGGCGATGACGATGAAGAAACACTCGATTCTGATGAAACTGTTGAAGCAAAAACAAATACATTTATTCACAATGAGGTTGATGGAAAGAAAAATGAGGTTACACCTTCTTTGAGACTAGAGACGCTAATAGAACTTTCAAAAAATGTTCCAAAATATCATAGTCTTTATGATATCCATAAAGAAGCAAAAACTAGTAATGCAAACTTTTTAGTAACTCAACAAGAATGTAATAATGAAATCCATTATGACTCTCAAAAATTTCCAAAAGAAAATGTTCGTAGAATGCCTTTAGACAATTCAAATCTAATGGAAAATCATGATTTTGACAATAAAAGTGTCAGTGTCAAGAGAATAAAGGAAGTCAATGTTCAAAAAGTTAGCTGTGGTATAGATTATGCATCAAGTGGCTCTGACATAGAGTATGATAATGGTTTAGAGAAATGTAATGTAAAACGTATGAGGCTCGATGATCAAGAAAAAAATCATAAACGCGATGGACAAGGAAGTATTAGTTCTCAGTGCACACGAGCTTCTCAAAACTATGGGAATGGTGTTATAGAGACACAAGATGAACTTGAGGCTGATAAATATTGGGCAAAGCATTTAAAGTCTAATAGAAGTATTATTGTTGATACTTTTCAAGGACAATTTAAAAGCAAGGTAAATTAACTATATCGCTTTATACGTTTAGGAGACTATACGTTGGGGTAACTATTTCAATTAATTGATTTTTACCGTGAAATGTCTCCTATATTAAGATTCAGTAGCCATACCTTCTTGCTTTAAGAAGCATAAAAAGCAAGCCTCATTTCACTGATACATAATGGTGTTCAACCAGTTGATGCATAAGTTTAAATCAGTCTTCTATATTTTCTTTTATTTGTAGGTTGTTTGTGCAGTATGTAATCATGTGTCTGTAACGTATGAGCCTTTTATGTATTTATCAGTGCCGTTACCTCATGCAATGGAGAGGCAATTAAACGTTACGTATGTTCCTGCCAATGGCGATCAGCCTATAAGATGTGTTGTTTCATTAAATAAGCAGTCACGCATTGGGAAATTGAAAGAAGAGTTATTAAGAACACTTGGTAAAGAAAATATTGCAGTAGCAAACATTGCACTTGCTGAAGTTTTAGAAAATCATATATCAAAGATTCTGGTAAGCATATGGGATGATAATCATTGTATTTGCAGTAGTCGCATTTTTAATGCAGTTTCTCCTTACTTAAAAATAGCATGTACATACATCTCAAGAAATTTGTATCCTTCAATTAACCTATTCTTAATATTGTATTCTTTCAAAAAGATATACAAATTTTTAGTAGATATTTGGCTAATCAAATTGTTTAGATAATCTGATTTTAAATGTAATTTTTTTAAGAACATTGAAGTTATTTATTTATTTTCGGCAGAAGTTAAGTTTAACTTTATTTTATGTTATGAGAAAAACGGTGCGTGGGTTATAATTTCAATTTGAGTTTAATTATGGAGGGTGAAGAAGATGATTTATCCGGTAGACTCGATAGTTGTCGATACTGCCCTCCAAAAGTAAATGTTGTGGAAGAACACTCTCGTAGCGCAAAGTTTAGTTATGAGGCTACATTCCATCAAACAAATTTAATTTTTCTGCATACGTTAATTTGGTTCTTCTTATTGGTCCATCGTGGCCATTACTCTTCGACTATATTATTTTACCCTTGCACCGTAGGTATCGAGAATTATGTATCTTGCTTGCTGTAGCTTATCGCACTAGACGGAATTGTCACTGTTGGATTGTACATCACGGTTTTACATTTAAGGATGACAATACACTCTTGAGACACATCAATGATACGAATCGTTCTATATACGCCTTTGAACTTACGGAACCACCCGATGCATACACTTCCATGCCAGATGGTGGTGGGGATCGTGTAACAGAGGTCGATTCCTGTCAGAAGTGTACAGCTACTGGAGAAGAAATTCCATGTACAATTTGTCTCGAAGAGTTGGACGGAGATTTGAAGAGGCATAGCGGAAACAGCTGCAACTTTGTTATGTGTGATACTTGCATTGAGGTAAGTTATACTGTTTCTTTTTATAACTTTATTTTTATATATTCTTAAGATAAATATAAAATATTAAACAATTAAAATTTTTAATTAACTTACAATCCTTTTATATTATTTCTAATATTTTTTTGTGTAATCATAATTGGTATAATACTCTAAACCCAATGATGAGAACGGCAGCTTCAATCTAGCGGAAGGGGTGTACAAGCAAGGTACATAATTACCACTATCTCACTCCGGGAAGGTCTGAGATTAAATCAACTAACGTTCTAGCCGGACGGTACCATAAGGGTATGTGCGGGAACCAGAAATAGCTTTTCTTTACCAATTAACCCAGGAAACTTCGTTTGAAGTAGAGGTGTTTGGTAACGAAAAGATGGAAACCCGTATGATTCGCTATTTGAGTACAATCCGCAAGCCGGAACTTAAGTTCTGGAACTCAATTCAGACTAATCTGAGGCTGTCGTATACTGAGGGTATTATTATATTGCTTGTTAACATTTCTTCTTATTTAAAAATTAGTTGGAATGCAATTTAGATATTGTTTATTACAATAGATACTTCATAAATCAGTATTTTATGTTTAATTTAACAGAATTACTTCAAAAATCAAACAGAACCGCATATGTGCCCAATGTGTTCAACTTACATGACTGAGTCGTCCTTTATTAAAATAGATCAAACAGGTCGACCGAGGCCTACAATTAGGATTTTAAATGTACCATTGGTTTTGCGTCATGATACGACAAACGAAACAACGAACAACCGCAAAGGAACAAAGCTTTTTGGTTATCCGCATTTAGTAAGATTACCTTCAAGAGTAAACGCTAAAGACTTATATGATATAGTTAAAAAAAATGTACCGAAAGAAGGAAGTTACACATTACATTTTGTTACAGGACAGGTTAGAGTATGATTATTTACTGTCTTGTTTTAAGTATTAATGTCAAATGTGTTTTCATAAATGAATAAATATCGAATTTAGTTAACAAAAGCAGTATTATTTTTATAGGGTCATCACTGTTCTCGTTGCATCTATACTACGCACTGCACGGGGTGTAGCGTACCAGAAACAGGAATGGTAATCTTATACAATGATGATACTTTAGCTGTGCGTTATACAGAGCAGGTTCCTAAGATAGTATCTCCAATCGATCATGTTAGCGTCAGCAAACAGAGACCTCATCATCCTTTGTCTTTGTATGACTGTCTTCAAGCATTTAGTCAAAGGTAGAATTTATTTCGAATGATTAAATTTTTCTGTTTTAAAAGTTTCTTATGCAGTTTATAAATAATAATATTGAAATTTATGTATCTTGTAGCGAAACGCTAGATGAACACAATCCTTGGTTTTGTCCCAAATGCGAACGAAATCGGTGTGCTACGAAAACTCTCACAGTTCATAGATATCCCAAGTTCCTTATAGTGTATCTAAAACGGTATATCGATTTTTGATTACATAATGATATAATGACAGAACTGTTTTACGAGATACAACAATCGCTTTTTTTACATAACTTACAGATTTGTATTTTATGAGTGTACTAGTATGAAATTGGATGATAAAGTTACATTCCCTTTGGTTGGATTAAGCGTCGGTCAACACCTGTACGATCTGTATGCCTGCGTTTGTCATTTCGGAGGTATATATTATTATTTTATTAATATATGTTATAATTGAATGTAATATCATGCTTGTTTTTTTTATGATACTGTAGGGGTTTCGGCTGGTCACTATACAGCGTATGCAAAAAATCCTCGTACCGACGTGTGGTACTATTACAATGATGAAATTACAAGCAGACAGAAACCTCAAGAGGAAGATTTTAGCAACGCTTATATACTTTTTTACAGTAGGCAAGGGACCAATCTAAAATCGTGCAATATATAACCAGTGCTGGAACAAAGAAACTGGCAAACGGCTAGTGTCAGTGAGATACGAAGAATTAGGAAGAGAAAAGAATACGAGAAATCGAAAAAGGGGTTTAGATGTTGCGTTTATATGTTGATTGAACAACATCGTGCTAAATGGAAAACTGCTCATAAATTTCACAATCTATTTTTCCTAGTAATCCGTTTATGGTCCGTCTCTGTATTTCCTTTCCTTTCTTATATTACTCAATTTCTCACTGTTTTCGAATTCTTAACAAAGATCTTATAGATGGTGCAGGGTGCACAGAATATGTATGGAATTTTATTTGACCATCGAATATATCCAGCAATAAAGCTGTGAGTTTTATCGGTGATTGTTTATTCAGTTGGAAAATATTGTGTAATTATCAGATTATTAATGACGTTTAAAACTTAAAAGCATCAGCTGTATGTGGTAAATTTAATAATTTGGAAAAGATTAAGTGTATTTATACCAGATAGGACGTAAACGTGCGTCGAATTTGTACAGTAGGTATTAAACGTAGACGAGGTTTTGAACAGACGTAATTTATTAGTGAATAAAGGCGAACGTTACGACTAGAAGACACTTAAAAGTACGATCGTTAACGACGGAGTGTAATCATTCATTGTATCATTTCCTTTTCACCCGAATGGATACAAGACTGCTAAGATGTTTATAATCTGCATGTACATTGTATTAAAAAACATTGTATTTGCAGATTATTAATTAAATTAGTTTGTTGTAATTTTATTCCAAGGTATTCATTTTACTTGTACGCGCTTATATCCACATCCATGCGTTATAATACATAATCATATCAGTTGTTAGTATGCTATTTGTGGCCCAATAATTGTATTATATGTTTGCCATATAAGTTACTGTGAAAATTATCGTAAAACAAATTATTCCAATTTTTTTAATCAAACCAACTATCAGAAAGTGATTATGCTGTATTATATTTGTGTTTACTTGACTTGTATAACATTTTTAACAGTGTTTTGTTTTCTAGTTAAATAATTAGGTAAAATATGCAAGTCATTGATGAACTTCCAGCTATAATGTGTTATTGACTTTTGACATCTCTACAAATAATTTTAAATATATTGTTGGAAATAAAAGAAATGTTAGTTTTAAGTTGTTTGGATATATAAAAGTACAATAATATTAATCTTTTTTTTTTAATTTACGATTCATACTGAGTAAGAAATAATGAACATCCTAATTACTGTTTGGAAAAGTGCAATTGTGTTTTATAGCCATCGAAAATTTATTTGAAAGAGGAATATATAATTACAAAGATGGAGATATGCAAAATCGAGGGAAACTAAGGCCACCGATAGGATTAATTATTAGGTACGTTAAATATGTATGTAAAAGATGATCTTTGGTATTTACATTAAAAATCTTATTGGTAAATGCTTCGCGATAAATATTCGTAATGTAACGATCAAAAATGTTTATTCGCTCGATGGTGTCAAAAATACGCCATTAATTATTAAAGAGCGCTATTCAGAAACTTTTTAAATATTTTAACGATAACCATGAATAATGGTATGTTGGTGTTAGAATATATTTCTCGAAATTTTTTCAACTGCTTCTTTGTCTAACTTCAAAAAACTACAATTATTTTACCCTCTGGTTTAAATGATGACGTACAGGATGTTTATTCCATGTTTCCCTTTCTTCACTGTTCAGCTACTCTTTTTTAACCTAACCGGATTATGCATTGTGAACATTTCGGCTGCTTAATGTAGAGTCACTGTAAACCATACCACAGCTGCAGGATGTACTAGACCACCGATCTCACAATTTATTGTTCGAGTTTCTCCGTTTAAAACGAAGAGTGCATCATTTGATGGACTGACCATATACTTGCCAAATATACCACTCTGTACAATTGGTCTATTTGGGTTTCCCCATTTCGTTAAATTAGGCGGCGTTGCTTTACCTACTCCTGTTATCATTTCCACTTTACCTGTAACAAAAAATGAACATTTCAATTTCTAATGTAGAACTAAAGTAATCACGTTTTAATATTTTTCACTTTACCGGAGGATAAGTCGAGGAACAGGATGTTCTCCTTATCGATCGATGATGCATAAATATCATAGCCATGTGTCGTTTGTGATGGGTAGAGTGCGATATCGCTAATATTCAATGTTGTTTTCACATCAAATGCGAATTTCAAACCATCAGCTGTAACGAATAATTCTTGATTAATTGTTATAGGTAGCATTTCTTTTTGATATGCAAAAAAATTTCGAATTACGTGATATCTCTTGTACGACTAGAGTCACGCCTGTGTCTTGTTTGTCTAGAGTGACGAGATGTCGAGAGTCAGGTGAAATAGTTGGTCTCCCTAAAAGATTTGGTTTATGAACAAGAACTGTGTCGGTTAAATAGTCCAATAATAATTGACCTGTTGGTCGGTTAGTCACGGGTTCCTGACATTCAATTACTACGAATCCATCTGAAAAACAGTAGGATGTATATTATGATATGAATAGGAGATATCTGTAAACCTATAATCAGTACTTATTAAATTGTTAGTGAAAAAAGTTACTTACATAGGACTGAAAATTGGACATTCACTGGAACACAATTGTAAGAGCTTAAATCAGCGCTACGCGTATATTTCATATTTTTTAGATCAAGTTTATACATGTTACGCTGATTCGTGTGACTTACGTAACCGTACTTGAAGTTATTATCAATATCCTAAATTAATCAAGGATCATGAATTATTGTTGACTACAATTATAATATTGAATTACAACTTCCGGTAATTAAAAAGCTTACTTGTGGTTCAGGAATATATATGTTTTGAATTATATCAAATTGTGCATCAATAGGTTCCGGTCGAATGGCTCGGTGCTTCTTCTTTTGTGCAGCATCCTCGATTACTTGCACTGTTTTTACGTCGATGTCCTTCTGATTTCGCCAGTTTAATACCCACACTTGGTCGAGAAAGGGTACATACCAGAGCTGAACAGGATTTTTGTCTGTTGGTACCGCCTAGTAAAAGGAACAAAACTAGTGTTTCACGGTAACATACTTGCGTTTAATCGATAAACATCGATGAATTAAAGCTTATTTACATCAACTATAACCATCTGTATTTCACTGATGACGAGTACTCTATCTTTGTCCGGTTGACTGACGTACACATACCGATTTGCAACATTAATTGCACGTCCCCATGAACAAGGTACACCCTCTACTCCGCACACGTATTCCTGAATTATAAAATTTAAGGGGATAAGTAAGAACATGAAACTCGATTTACCATTCGAGGCTATAGTCACGATCATAATGATTAAGTATTTGGACGAAAAACAAGTACCATGGTGACGCAATATCAGAGTAGTAACATTTTATGAGAAATGTAGTTTACATTCGGAAATTATTGAACGATAATAGTAAAATCATGTATACGATATACAATTATTTAAAAATATGATTGATTTTACCTGAGTACCAGGTATAACATCCGTGGAACGAATTTCGTGTTGTGGCCGACAAGTAGACGGCTCGTACACTACAATGCCCCAGTCGTGGAAAGAAAAGAATCTTCGCTCCTCGTTTTCGGTCGCTGGATACAACACGAATGTTATTAATTTAGTCTATGTAATTAATAAATGACCTATTTTTTTTTGACATTTTTGTAAGTCAAGTACTTCACGGTGAGAAGACGATTCCTTCTCTACCCTTTTCTTTTTTTTATCTAATACATAAAAAAATGAACTATACAGGTACATATAATTAGCGACTGACTTGGTGTAGGTTGTTCCTGAACCACCAAACTGCTGATGTCCCTGGTCACACCACCAACGCTGCTAGCCTGACACATATAGGCCCCCGTGTCAGCGTAGTCAACGTTCTTGATGATAAGTTTAGTACCGTTTCCAATGAGATCGTATTTATTTGGTTGATCAAGGTTCAGCGACTCGTCGTTTTTCAGCCACTGCACTTGGGGAAGAGGTTCACCAGCCACATGACACTTAATACCCGCTTCTTCTTTCAAACGTTTCGCTTGGAACCGCGGAGTTACCTTCACCTCAGGGATGGCTGCGAACAAGAGAGTTTGTATGGACAAGCGTACTCGCTTGAATAAATTGTCCAATATTCATAATGCTCACTGTGAATGGTTAACACGTGAGTTTGAACCACGTCCTGATTTCTCACCGCATGACAAGTATAATTTCCGGCGTGTATCAGCTGCACTTTCGTTAAGTAGAGGCTGCCATCGTTGAAGACTCGAATCTATCAAAGCGAAAAGGTTGTCGTTGATTATCGTTCAGTTATGGAAGTTTATAATAATTACTGATATAGAAGAAGAAAAACTAGCGCCTGTCGATGATACCTCAGGCTCGTTTAGTGTTTCTAAGTCGGCCTCGTTGCGTTGCCACATTAATGGGGGCGGTGGCGTGCCTGTGACATCACACTTGATCTCCACGTTATCACCGACCCTTGCGGAAATATGGTTTACTTCGAGGGATTTGTCCAAGGACACTACCGAAACACCTACGAATAATTGCGCTAATTTAAAAGATACTTTACGTATGCAATAATTTTCGTTACCTCATTACACGTGCCTAACGTTGTACGTATAAACAGAGCAGCTCGAAAGATGAGTACTCACTGTAAAGTTTACTGAACGCCATGTAAAATTCGTTCACGTTCAGCTTCCCGTCGCCGTCCGTATCGTCATAGCTGATCATGTATCCCAGATTGCAGCCTCTGCATAACTCCTCCAAATCTTCATTCTCCGCGAACTGTGAATCACAATTTACCGCGTGAGACGAACAACCTAAACCCGGTTGGCTTGGTTGTTGAACAAAGTAACTCGGAAAAGAAAGATGGTACCTGCTCCAATTCTTCGCGTTCCAAATTACCATTATTATTTCTATCGTAATGAGAGAACATGATACTGACGAGGTATTCTTTGCTATGGTTGTCCTGAGACATCAACCTAGCGTGGTTGTACAGCAGCAAGTTATCCTGCAAACCAAAGAACAAGTCGTTATTCGTGTAGCGTTCAATGGTGCGAAAGCGTAGACCACGTTTCGCTATTTTCATTCCACCTTCATTATTTCGTACTCCTGATTCGAGCACTCTTTCGAGTCGGAATTGTTCTTCTCTGGTATCAGGTTATCCTTCAGCCCCTCCTTCTTTCGGCTCCTGGATCTTGGATATGTGATGATCTTGCCAGATTTGGACGATGTTTTGTTCATGTGCAACGCTCTTCGGATGTGCGCGTTCTCGATGTCTGCGGTAGATCCAGAAAAAAGCAAGGAAAAGTGAATTAAAACGAGGTTCAGTGTGACCTTACAGATATATCGAGGAGAACTTCGAGTTGTGGAAATATATTGGCCGAAGGTATCGATTAAAACTGAAATCACTTCAAAATGTGCTGCCGCTAGACGCATTAGTACGCATAGAATAAAGCTTATGCGAGATTATCAGACCACGTACCGAATGTTATTAAGTTAAACGGCAAAAGGTGTTTTTACCATGATGCAGACATCGCATGAGTCTGCTCCTGGTCAACGACGATCCAGCATGGCAGGCTGCTCTGTGCAGCTCGCAGTGGTTGGCGTAGATCTTCCCGTTGCTCGCGCAAACCGGTCGATGCCTTCGCGGGCATTTACGTATGCACACGCACAGGGCGATTGTATCGTTGTTCGGCGGAACCTCGCACTCCTTACCGATTCCGCAGTATTTTTCCGCGCAAGGATTGTTCCTGCGTACATCTGTAAGAAGAAACAGGACCAATCGTCACGGTGTTGCTGCGAGCTTTAAACAACATCGAAAAAGATCCTTGGACGATGGATCCCGTAAATATACGCGCGATTCGCCCTTTATTCTTTCCGTTTTACTGGTTTTTCGCACCGATGCACGAGCCACATTTCACGGGATCCTAAACTAAATTTTAAGCCTAAAGATCCTGAAGGCGGCCTCGTGGCTGAAATTATTTAAATCTCTCGGCAACTGGGAAAGGTGTGCATCCTTCCTTTTCCATCGGGTCACAGGATTCACGATCTTCTTGTCTTCCGCTGAAGCTCGTTTATTCATCAAAGAAGATCCTCGAATATTTTATCTGGAGGGACTTGGTCCATTACGGTCTCGAGCCCCCTTGTTACGGCTTCGTTGGATCGGGGCGCATATTAAACAAAGGATTACAAGGAACGAGGACGGGACCGAATGTTTCCGTTTCGCGTGTTACATATACATTTATAGGGGGTGGAGCGTTGAATTCTTGATTAAACGACGACAGCTGATACAGCTGGTCCTGGAATTCGCCGTCTTCTGCACCGCCGAACGAACAAATATTTTACGCCGAGCTGTTCGTTGCAATTAATATCCGGGACCGGTCGCGATCGACGTTAATCATTATCCGGTTCTTGTGAAATTCGCAGCAATATTTCGAGTATAATTGTATCGCCGATAATAATGACACGTCGCGTGTCTTCGTGTTTATGCAAATTCAATCGTTTCCTGGATATTTTATATCGCGCCGCCGTCGATAATTGCAACAGTTGTTGCTGCGTCGGCTGCGTTCAGCCTCAACGGGCATATTCGAAGTAATAACATAGGAAAGATCGATACGCGAGCATTTCTATATACCGTCGCTGTTCCGCCAGTTTATCAGCGTGCCGAGAAGTTGCGCGCGGGTCCCGAGCGTGTAATCAAATTACCGCTTCTTAAACGAGACAAAGTTGACTCGCAATGTGCGCGATATTCTACATAGTCGCGTTAATATTAATTGTCGGGCTCATTTTCTACGCGGTCCTCGCGGCGTACCATTTAGTTTGAAAAGGCAGGGAAGAAAGAAAAGGGAGAAAGAAGGGAAAGAAACGAACGAGACGAAGCTTCCTCTCGAGGAAGTATAAACAGTGGGAGGCGGAGAATAGGGGAGGGAACGAGAATCACCACGAAGGTCCCTGTAGGCGTTCAAATCGTCGGTGCACTGATTATCACCGGCTTGGTGTGCTTTATCCTCAAGATACAATACTTAAAAATCCTGTTCCCCGACGATGTACCACGACGACGTCCGACTGCAAGCGTGAACGGCTGGGTCCCTTCGGTTCCCGTCGCTTCATCCTCGTCTACCATTCTCGACGACCACGAGGACAAGATCCAACCGCCGGACAGCTCCATTGTACGCCGCAAATTATACATTCATCGGAAGAATCGTTTAATTAAGAGAATGTTCAGCACGTTGCGCGCGAGAGGGAGAAGAAACCGGAACCGTGCGCTCGAAGAATAACGACGCGAAATTCGCTTCAGAAAGCTCGCGATTTACGAAAATAAAAGGCGTTCACAGTAGAGATCGCGGGAACGGCCAGCTTGCTTTTCTTTTTTATTTATTTTTCTCTTTTTTCCTCCCCTTGTTTGGTTCCCGCAGGCTTGTGTATCAAACGCACACCGCCGTGTAAACGCATTCATTAATTTTTTCCGGATTGCTGACCGGTTTGTTGGCCTTTCAATTTTCGTTCCTCTCGCGAGTTCATCTTGCGTTGCCTCGAGTCCGTAGTCGCATCATCCTGTTGCTTCTTTTTTTTTTTTTTTTACGGTCATGTATATACGTATAGGGTGCGACGAGAACCGCAGGAACTCGCAGAATTGTTCAAATATTTACAGATAGGTGCCTGAAAAAATTACAAAATCTCGACGTAGCGAGTTATACTTATTAATTTATTTAAAAATTACATAAACTGTACTTTTTTTTTAATGAAAAGCTAGAAATAAATTCTAGAAGGTTAAAAGAAGAACAATATTTCCAGAATTACACGGAGCATAAAAATTGTTGGAATTCGACAGACCCCACTTTACCAGTTACAGGTAAATACAGGTTTCTTTATGCGCGCGCGGTATAGAAAGAAATATATATTAAAGGGACAAACTAACGCGTGTAAGAAGGAGAACGGCGTCCTTCGTTGATGATCGGCGCGATTCGATTAACCGTCGTCACTTACTTTCAGGAAGGTATGACTCTTCAGGAAGCGAGGATCGATCGACCGACGACGGTGGCATCGTCATCGAGAGGCTGTCACCGTTGGATGATGACGCATCGTAGCTCTCGGCCACGGTAAAGTCTCGGTGTCGCCTTGAGTGCTGAAAGGAATGAAAAATGCATACGTAAGAACCGCAGAAGAAACTGGGTTAAAGGCGCGAGAGGGTCAAGATAGGAGAGAAGTTTCGTGAGCCGTGGTTGGCGGAGGATGAACCGATCGGGACCAGCGACCGACCGTTCAGATTAGGCACGATCGGGCTTGAAAAAAAAGTGCATCGTTAACGAAAATTAGAACAGACCACTCTGCCGATCATCGAGGCCGAAGTAGGAACACGCTGTGTTCCGTTCTTTGTCGGGTGCACGCGGAATCGCGTTCACCGTTCGATCAGCACGAATCAATCTGTCGTGAAACTTCGGCTTTGTGAATTCCTGTGAAAACGTTGAACTTCGCGAGAACAGAAGTAACGAAGCGTTATATTAACAAACTTCCTTACCAAGTAGCTTCTTCTGTGCTCGGGTTGCCGTTGATACGAAACCATTATTCGCTGTGAAAATTAATCTGCTTTAAAAAGTCTGCAGAAAAATGCTTCGAGAAAGAGATTGCCTCGCAATCTTTGGTATCAAACGGCTCCCGCCCTTTGCTCTTCTTTTTCCCCTTTAATTTTAACTCTCTCCGTCCAAACTATTTGAAACGAGAAAACAGAGCGGACGAATTGCTTCGAGAAACACCCTTTATGCTGTATATTGCTTTCATTCATGATTGTTTCGACTAAAAATAAAGGGTCACTCAGACTTTGACGTTTGTTCGACGTTAAATTCTACTCCTTCGAATGATGGATGATAAAATATCAATAGCAGAGAGACAAACACGTTCGTGCTACGGATCGAGCATCGGGCTTCCTCTGTCTGTTCGATTTTTCATGTCGCGGAAAGCGATAGAATATAGTCTGGTCGGTCGTCAACATCGTCGTTGAAAAAGGGAGAAAGGAAAATACGAATCGGTTGGTGGAGATCGTCAAAGCGATCGGCAGGGCAGATCGGATACTCTCCGGTTCAGTATGGGGTTTAATACACGAAGCTGAAATATCAGAGGGACATCGGAAAATATGAGTAGCTTTAGAATCCATTCATTCCCGTGGTCGCGTTATTTCACCGGCAAATTTATGAGGACACCGCGGCGTTCCGTATCTCCATTAGCGTCGCCTAAAATTGTTCGTTCACGGAACGGGTGTTTTCAATTACTCCCTGAAATTACCGGCCACCAGGGAGAACAACTCTTTGAGAGGGAACTTTAAGAATTAATTTAGACAGTCTGAGAACTCGCCTTTAAGAATCATTAAACTTCAAGCAGTTCCTCCCGCTCGTTCTCGTGGTATCCGTTGAAACGTTGCTTTAGAAATTAACTGTATCCTTTAAATATACACCTTCGTTTCCTTCATGACGCCATTATGCGAACTATACGGACTGAAAAAGCTATTTGATTAATTTTTCCATATAAATGTTAAAATAAATGTAATAGGGTATAAATATTAGGTATGGGCGGTTTAGAATTGAGATCCGGTGGGGAACTTCTTTTGATACCCGATTTTAGTTTCAGGTACCTAACACGTTCAGGTACCCCGTTCCAATTTCGAGTGCTTCAATTTTTGGAACTCGGCTTTAATTTCAGGTACCTGAAAATTTTCGAAAGCCAGCATCAGTTTTAGGCGCACAAAACTTGAAGTACCTGATTTGAATTTTAAATACCCAAAAACTGTGAGTGCTCGATTTTAATTGCAGATATCCGATTTCAACTTCGGGTACCTGAATTTCTGAAACCTGATTTGAATTTTAGCTACCAAAAATTTTCGCGTCTCGACTCAACTCAAAGTTCAGTACTCGGACATAAGTTGTCGCAAGTAAATACCTTCAGTAATCACTGTATCTAACATGTGGTGTTTGAAGAGCTCCTTCGCAGTGTAATTACAACTATTGATAGTTGTAAAATTATGTACTAATATTTCGTGTCCCCTCTAACAAGAACCGTAGGTAGGGGCGATTTTCAACTTTCTTTTTGGGAGAGTTTTATCAAATAGACCGTCAATTCGCTCCGAAAAAATAGCGTTCTCGTCCGAGACAAGAGTACATTCACACGTTTGACGGTGTTCGTTCGACGCCGCGTCCGATCCAATTACGGCCAGCGATTTCGTTGGTTCCTCGACTTGTCGTATTAACGCGTGTCATTTTGGATTATCGATTAACGCCGTCGGCGAGGCCGATGCTGTTGATTACAGCGTAGCCGACCGCGTGTCGGGGTTTTTACACGTAGTGCGTACACGGAAATCGGTGTAACTTGATCGCTCGAAAGCGGAAGCGCATGGTTTCCGGTCGAACTACAAACCGAAAACTGTAACGGATTTAGTGCGTTGTTTTACTTAAAAAACTGTCGTATAAATTCTGTTCTACGCATATTAATATGTCGAATGGATGCATCGTTTGAAGTGGTTTCAGTTTCAGTTGGTCCCTACGATCAATACTTTGTACATGCTCCTCGATAGATCTGTCGAGGTTGCACTGAATGTGTCAAGCGCTTTATGAACGAACAGAGCTTTCAGTGAATATAGTTAAAAGCATTACACCGATAGGTATCTGCATAGATGTTCCTTAAGGGATAAAAGACGAGAGAACTCTGTGCGTACAGTTTGCAAAGCAGCACTATAGTGATCTCCAAATTTTGCGCTCAGAAGTTCGTCGCTATTTAGATGAAATTATTATTTCCTATCAGATATCACGTCGTGGAAGAACGCTTACTGTTTGTCATGCATCGAGCGTAAGCGACGACGAGAACTTGCCGGGAACGTGATGTGTTCCCATAAACGGGGCCCAGAAGATCATTAGGATCGAAATCAGAAGAACAACCGATATGGAAATTAGCCAGCTCGTAGCGCTTGAATTCAGTTGTCAGACGTTGTTTGCATTTACATTTATCATGTGCGTCGCGCAATCAAATCCGCTTCTGGTCGCCTAGCGAATTATCCTCGCGTGTAGTAGGATGTACAGGGACAAATGCAGGCACCGATCCAGCCACCTATGCGCTGGGTAAATTCTGGCACGCCAACAATTATGCTGGACTACAGCGTTACACGATCCACGAGACAAGTGATGTCCAGCGTCCTACTGCACATGCATCAGAACAAACACTTCTGGTCAACATTAGCGGAATGGCCAGCACGGGCACTCGAGCAGCGATGACGGCATGTTAGATGTCCGCGCTGTGATTCTGGACGTTCCAACAGGAGGCGAGGAACTTAAATGATAGCGTAAGGTAGGTTAAATTATGTAGAGGATTAAAGAAACGCGAAACGAAGTTATGCTGCTTTTTAGTTTCGAAACTGTTAATGATTCTATAGAGGAGAAATGTCTATAAAAAGGAAGGTGTACACGAATGCAGTCGCTCAAATGCAATATGGTGTTTATGAACTGTGTACTTTCATTAATGCTACTTTAAACACGTTCCACGTATAATTTTTAACTATTAAATTATGGATACCAAAGGGATTGGAAAATTTCAAGTACGAAATGAAAAATTTCAAATATTCGGAACTGAAATCGGCTAGTGAAAATTATTGGGTACCCAAGTTGAAGTTATGGTTAAGATCAAAATAATGCTATAAAATCGTTATAGGTCTGGAAACATTAGCGACGTATATAAATGTGATGCTTCATTTATAGGTTCGCAGTCAGATTTCTCATTTAGTCCTGATTCGAAAATGTTATCACAATTTCTAGATTTATAATTAGCACTTACTCCACATCTAATTCGATTTCAATCTCGAGTACTTAAAATATTACGGAACCCAATGCTAACCGGAAAAAAATTCCCGACCCGACCCGAATCCAAAATCTCGAATACCGCCCCCCCCCCCTCCTAGCACCTACTGATATATTTTACATGTGAGCTGGGTTAATTTTTATTCTCGGGTTAGATTTTAAACGACCGCAGCTGACAGAAATATGCACGCTATTTTAGTAAATCATATTTAAGTTTGATCGATTATTAACGGCAGAGCGTAAATGGGTCACCGGGTGGCTGGAATCCGATGAAAGAAACCGATTATGTCATTTCTTGCCTAAAGAGAGATTGTCGGGTGAACAATGTTGTAATACATCGGTGCACTTGGACCAGGAGGGTGGTTTCGACAGCGTTCTCAACGAACTCTTTGCCGATCCTTTATAGAACTTCTATTGTAATCTAAAGCTACGTTGATCGAATTGTACGCGTGTACCGTACAGCTTAACCCGTAATCGTTAAGACCAATCCATAATCTGTCTTTCCTATAATTCTGGTTTGTCCTGCTTTTCTGAATTCTTTGAATTTATTTTTAGTTTTCACTTCAAAAGAAAAGAAAGAAAATATAATTTGTGTAGTTTCTAGATAAATATAATCTACAACGTCAAGCTCTTTTATTTTTTGTTCGTTCAATTGTCTGTAGATATTAAAAACAATTCTGTACCCCATCATACCGTGTACGCGACAAAATGGCTATCATACTAGTTACGGGTTAAACGTGTTTTGCTGTTAATCAACATTTCCTTGCACGCTAATTCCTACTTCTTTCCCCCCACCGACGAATAACTAACGTGGGATTAAAACGAAAGAAACCAGGAATTGCTGTTGTTCCGCTGCTATCCAAGCACCTCGAAACAAACCCGGCCACTTTTTATCCTCCCGAGCACTTTTCCTTGGCAATTTCTTGCCTGTCCTATCCGGCTGCGTTCTTCACCCGCTTCAACGTCGATAACTTTGTGCTCTGCGAAGAGCAAAAAGGCGACGATGCGGGAAAAAGGATTTCGAGGGGTGCACCGGGGGTCGATCCATAAATCTGTCCGCAGGAATATTGTGCGTTTTCGCGACAGTGGAACGGCTGTGGAAGCCGGTGGACAGATTCGTGTGCAGCAGAACAATCTTACACGATTCGGTGCCGCTCTTTTCCTGGCAGCAAACAACGGTTTTCTACGTCGCGCGTCGAAGTCACGGTGATCACGTTAAGCCGGGTGCACGTAATCGAAAGTGGGTTCGATACTCACCTTGTACCCGGCGACGGAGATGACGTAGATGGAAGCGATCGACAGCAGCAGGAGGTAAAGGGCCACGTTCTCGGACTTCCGTCTCATCTGGAACAAAGGCAGGCGTGCTTTAATGGAAACGTCGGGTTGCGTCGCTCGGAATCCTAGCGCGACGGTGATATCGAACGCGTCTGAATTACAGTGCAGGGTGACGCGGCAGGCATATTTTATCACGCGAGGGGGGCATAAAAGCGCGTTCAAATGATCCGTCGATGATTTACGGATGGCGTTAAGAAGAAACGCAACGTCTGTGCCTCGAAATATTGAAACGACCGATTCACGGGAGCTGTTCCGACCCGCGGGCGAAGTTAATATTTTACGGTTTAATGGTTCCGCGTTTCCATTCAGGAAACGGAGCCGCCGCAGAAGGAGGAGGAGGAAAAGGACTCGCCTCCTTCGCGTTTGTCAATTTAATCCGCTCCTCTACCACGATAAATCACCGACCGGACCCGCGTGCCGCGTCGTTAATAAAGCGCAGCAACGACCAAAGATTCGTTTAATTTATCCGGTGGATGGAGATTGGGACAAATAAATGTTTATCTAGTCCACGGTGGCTGGTTTTCAATTAGCTGGCGAACAAGATCCCCTTTGATTAGAATCCCTTACGGTTCTCCGTACGGAGCGTGTCCTAGAATTTAAACGGTTCCTTGCCGACCAACAATCTACTGGCGAGATCTTCCTGCTCTTTAATTTCCAGCTTGGAACTTTTAATTGTTCGTACCGTGTTTAATCGTGACTCTGTTTCTCTTTTTCTCTCTCCCCCTCGGAATCCGTTCGCCTGTTCGGTTCTTTTTTTTCTCTTTACCGGGAAAGAAAAGGGAAACGATTCGATTGCAACCCTGGGAATGTTTTAAAGCGTCTTCGCGCGAGGGATGTCGAAGTATTGGCTGCAACGCGCATTCGCGCGGACGGATTGTCGCGTGTGTTCGATAAACCGGTGACACGGTTACGGAACAGAACTTACGAGTACATACTACATACGTAGCCCGTGCTTGTTTCTAATCGCCTTTCCGCAAAAGGCGATCCACGAACTGCTCGTATCCGTGTGACCCGCTTTGCCGCGCCCATGCGAATATCACGCATAGAAAATGAAGACGTCAGCGAGCGCTGGATGCATTAATTAAAAGCGCCGACACCTGTTTTTGATCCAGCCAGCTTCATTCGGAGCGAGAGCACAGACAGATTTTCGACGGAAATTTTTTCCTTTAAAATGTTCGATTCGCCGTCGAAAACCGTCGTGATTTTTATTTCTTTTTTCTTTTTTTGCGAAATATATCGTGCGGCAATTTATTGTGCATCGCGAAGAGCGATCGTTGTAGAAATATTGAATTCGTTTGAAATTATAGTGCGTACAATTTTTCATGGAAGAGAATTTTAGAGATACGTTCAGTTATTACAGGTTCCAGTGTGACGATCTATTTTAATTTACAATTGGTAGTAACGCAGTGATTCGCAATATCGTTTAAGAGTTATAATTAACGTAAAGCAGTTTCTCTCGATTTGTCCGTGAAATTTGGTGGCTAACATCTACTAATGAAGAAGCAATAAATATAGCAACTTAGTGATCTATCATCTGCCCGATTTAACTCAATTACCACCGCGATCTCCCTGAATACCGTCGAATCGTTCGATCCTTTTTCCGCTCTCCGGAGTGTCATTCGAAACGCGTCCCCATCAATCGATCGAAACTCTCGCCCCGGTGATTAAAATAAAATTTCGTCCGGGCAGAATTGATCCGGCCGGTCGGAAACCATTTATTTGGACGTTACACGAGGTAAAGTGTCCCCGAGACGGATTGCGTTTTACCACCTCCCCTATATACGTGTACAGAGCAAGGGAAACAGAGAAAGAAACAGAAAAGAAGAGAGAAGGAAAGAGTGAACGAGAGCGAGCTTTTCAAAGTAGATACGAAATTTTTCTCACGTACACGCCATACACCGTTCGTTGAAAAATGAATTTCCCTTAACCGTATTCCCGGCGATACGCGATGCTTTATTTAGCCTGTTTAATCCCCGCGCGTGAAGCGAAAGATAAATCCTGCGACATCTCTCAGCTTAGGAGCCGTAAATCGAGCGTCTCGACGCTGGCCAGAGAAGAGAGATCGTTCCCCGCCGTTTAGATCGCTGCCGAGACTCTCGTGCTCCGCCCTTTCTGAATTCATTCCGGGCTTTTCAATTCGAAGACAAATAGCGTTGATAAAGACGGCAGACTATATTGTTATTGGCCATACCGCCAGCAGTATATTATTCGAAAAACGTTTATACCCGGCGAACGATTGGCTCGCCTTAAATCTGCCCGTCGATCCTCCGCCGATCCTCCGCCGATAGATCCTTATTACTCTCCTCGGTCTCCTCTCCGGAAGAGCAGGAACCGTTCTTAACGATTAAGAACGATCGATCGATTCGAGCTACACGCGTGGCTCCTCTCGGGTTTCCATCCCTCCTGAAAACGCGAGCTGTTTTTCACGTGGACCGGTTGAAAGTTACGCGGCAGAACAACGACGGTTCGATCGTTGCAACGTTCCGGGGTCTTATCTTTAAAGCCACCCTCGCTCAACTGAGTCCTTCTCGGTCCGTTTAGCATCATTCTGATTTCCGACGAGTTTTATGAACCCGACATCCCCTCCCGTTTTACCGCTGGGAAATTGAAATGCGATTGAAAAAGTTCGAGGCTGAAGTTGCTTACGCGATCGATTCCCCCCCTCACACCCAGCCCCACGCGGTTTCTCCTTCCTAATTAAGCAGTTCGCGGATGATCCCACTTTTTTTCGTTTCTATCGGAGAAAAATTCCGTTTCCGGTTTCCTATCGGAGTGCAGTTACGCGGTTACCCCCCGTTCCTTTCGCGCGTTACCCCGGATTCACCGAATCAGACAGCGGAGAAACGGCGTTAGATCCGACTCGTTCAGCGAATGGGTGTGTATAACCATGGGTGGTGAATGCGTCGCCCGGTGATCATTCGTCCCGACTCTCGACGAAGCGTCTCCGCCCTCGACGGGAAACGATTCAATCCGTCACCGGTACGTACTCGAACGCGGGTCTCTCTCCGTCTGTCGGATCGAAGGTCCCTTTTTCATCCGCGGCGGCTTAATCACGAAAGCCCAGCCGGTGTCTCTAATTTACATCCCGGGTGTCTTCGTTTCGCTTGAAAAAGCTTGGCCGCCTGAAGACGAACTGCACCGGCTCTGTAATTATTCGAAGAAAGAGAAAATGCTGTGGACGTGGAACGGCTGGAGAGCCGGCAGGACGACTGATATTTTTTTAAGAGGCGAGAAGAAAGCGGGGGAGAAACGCGAAAACGGTGGGTGGAGCAGCCCGACGACCGGAGACGGAGAACAGCACGCCGGGATGGTTTATCGCGTGTGGAGATAACTGGACGAGGCGGGGTTCCGTTTCGAATTTCCCGTCTCCGGAAACCGTGCACGTTGCCCAGCTGCTTATCAACAGGATCTTCTTAACGTGGTCACGGTGTTAATACCAGGTGTGTTAGTAAGATCGATATCGAACAAGATCGATTCCACGATTAACCTCGGTCTCTTCGTACTCCTTTTCTTATTCTTTTTCTTTTTCTCGGCAACGAGCTCGAGCGAAAACGTTTTGCCGCCGTTAATGCTCCTCTTGGCTAAACAATTTAACTATTTTCCCACCCTGCTTCCTCCGGAGCTAGACTTAACGAGCGGCTACGCGTTACTTGAATACACACGGCCCGCTATTTATTTCCACGCGGACCGCAGACCTACGGGTGAATTGTATCCTCGCGGCTCTAAATTGCCGCCCGACTTGTCTGCTATTTCTATTAATCGTGCCCGAAAAATATTCCACGTTCCGTGGACGTCGGCCCGCTGTTACGTGATCGCTGCGTCCACCTGCGACCGGCTGGAACTGGGCTTTACAAGATTAATCGAGGTGTTTCCTTTTTCCTGGGCTTCACGTTTACGCATCCATAGCGCGTTCACGGGTTACAATGGATTTCCTGCGATTGTCGTTCGTACCGAATATATGTTTTAAAGACAGTCGTTTAAACTGTATTAATTTCTGAAACAAAGCATCGGGCGACGCCCGTGCTTGCAATTAGCGTAATTGAAAAACGTGTTGTAGCACGGAGAGAGCCTCGGGAATATTATATTGATATGGTTCCCGACCCCGTGCCACTTATAAGCGCAAATATTTTGTGGCGCACCAGCTGTTGCTGGTGTGCCGCTCGTTAAGCCGGAAACGCGGCTCTGAATTCGGCGTCGCTTAAGAAACACCGGCGGAATTTCTCTTCCATTATTATGATACGCGGCCGCCGCGATTACCATTGTTCGCGGGTCCACGAGCACCGACTGCCGGATGTTTGGACTGCATTAATGCTGGACTGCCGAAGATGGGTCAAGCACCGGTTCAACTTGCAATCGCTCTAATTGCGACGATCGATGGGAAACGACGGACAGGATGATATGTACGCGTACCGACGTTTCGTTCTTTTAGTACAATGCGCCCGGGGATACGTGTATGGAATCGAGAGCGATAAAGGTTTTCGATATTCGAACGATCAGTCCGTAGCACGGCTCGATCGGAATAGTATCGTGAAGCGGAGAGGATGAATTAAAATATGACTGCTGAACAATTTTCCAAAAATGAACAGGTCTCAGATAAAACTACGTTTCGTTATTGAAATCCTTTGTTTAACCGTTTATGTTCGAGAGGCGACTGTTAGTCATCAAATGATAGTTTCTCAAATTTTTAGACTTTAGTTAGTTTCTTTATTAATCAGATTAAGAGATTAAATAGTTAATATGTACATATTTTAAGAACATTGTGTAATCAAGTAACTAGGTACCGATTAACACGGACAAATTGTCTTCCCCTCAGCGACAAGGCTTTTTTTCGGTTTCGTTTTCAGTAATTAAAACATGTGGTTCGTTTCTATCGTAATTCTATCGATTACTGCTACGTCAGAGGGATTCAGACAATTTGTCAATTTCGTGTACGCCTGTACGCCCTAAATGCTCAACTATGCGGCCAATTCGATCGGATAATCAGCAACAGCCTGCCCCATGGTTGTACCGTGACGCAGTACGGTATGATTTGCGCGTGCAATCTGCCGACATACCGACACGCGACGATTAGCGCGCGAATACCGCGATAAATCGTTAAAACGGAATGTCACGCACAAGGTTTACAACAGGGGGCTGATCTCTCCACCGTAATCAAAGCTTTGGGTTTGCTTTGCACGATGAATTCTGCGACCCAAATGAGTAAGAAGCAAAAGTAGTGTAATTGTTCTGCTGGTTAGTTCTCGCTAGTATTGGGGTTGGAATGTTCCTTAATCTAATTATTTCAATATAATATTAGATGTAATATTAATTCTATTCTATTCTATAATCAAGAATTAGGATTATTAATTGCATCGTCGTAATTCGAGCCAGCACAATTACATTGTTTATTTATTTTTATAATTTAATAACGTCATCCATTCTTCATAAATTGTTAAAATAATTAACAATAATTGCAGGATCCTCTAAGTCTGCCTGGCACCGAGTATGATATTATTTGAGATACGAACACGATTGTGGAGCGACCGAGTTTAACGATTCGATTTTGACCTATATTTCAAATAAATCCGTCCTTTAATCGTGCCCTTTCACAATACCCGGGGGTTGGCTTGTTCGGTATGTCAGTTCTCAAAGAATCGATGGTTAAATACGGCTCACCTCTGACTGACGTACCTTCATTCAAATTCGCGTAATCAGGACACTTTGATTGAGCCCGAATTCAATCGGCCAAGAGGACGCGTTTTATTTCGCGATCGTCGCGTTTCAAGGCTGAATTATCCGTGTCAGCAATTTATATTTCATCCCTCGAACCATCGCCGGCCACCATTAGCGATCGCGAAAACGGCGGCCCGCTGAAAGTGCGATTTATGGTGGCTCGATTAAAAGCGTCAGATAGCGTCACTCACAAGTCGAACCCCCGTTCCGCTTTTTTCCCCGAGTATGTATTAGTGGATCTATTTAATCGATCAGGGCCGGTGAAAGGTGCCACCAGGGTTGCTTGAATTCTTTATCGCTGTGCATCAGTTCTATCGGAACAGCGAGGGAACGTTTCAAGTGAAACGGCAACCGAAGTCAACGAGCTCGAATAATGGAGGTATATTGTTAAAAAAAGTCTCGTGCAATTTCGTTTCTCTATTCCTTTGTGAGAGCGTATTGTATAAGAGTTATTAATTTTTCCCCCTTGTGTCTACGTCGCGGCAATAAAGAGTTCTTCGACCTTCGTATCGATAAAATAAGATTTCAGCGCTTTCGTATGCACTGGAATCACATATCGCGAGCACTCTGTATGCCTAGGAACCGAGGCTGCATCGATTACCTGTAGAAGGTGTGCGCCTATCTTCTCCCATCACCCCTTTACCCTTCAATATTTAGTATGCCGTAAAACGATTAAAAGTTGCCGATTAGGTTGAATTTAATCGAGCATAAACGCTTCCAGCGTTCGGTTAACGGTCACAGAATCATGACAAGCGACGTTGCTCGCTTTTTCCTTTCGACGCGCGTTACGTTATATTCAACACGGTTATTGCGTTTTTTCGGGTTGTTACGTTTCTTCCGCTATAAAGGCGTGCGATTCAACAGATTTTTCCCCGTCGAGGATACTGCTGAACGCAGGACGATGCGTGATTTACGACGCCACTTTTAGGGTAAGATTGTTCCCGACGTAGCCAATAAATTGCGACCGCGTTTTCGAGCATTCACCGTCTCTATAAATTGCTCGTGTTTCGCCGATTTTTACCTCGACCGTTCCCTATCTATCTCCGTCGTTAATACGATTTTTCCGCCCTCCGGTCCGGTCCCTCTCTTCCCCGTTCCCGCCCCCGTGCTCCTTTTTTCCCCGCTGTTGTTCCCGTTGTTTTATTTCCTGCCACGCCACGCCCTGATGCTCCCTATCCCCTCGAAGTATTTTTAATGGCGTTTCCACCTACGGGACGGGAGACGGAAACTGGTGTTTGAGTGCCGCCACCGTGCTGCGAACAACCCTCGGAGGCAACGTCACAAAGAGCGGAACACCGCGAAATTATTTTTGCGGACATTATCGGTTCCGTGAATTTATGTTTAGAGGGGGGTGGGAAGAAAAGGGAACGGTTTTAAGGACCAAAGAAGACGAGATTGAAGGATCGACGGGGTGAATTTCAAAGTTCTTCGAGTTCTCCGACAAAATCCATTTATTCTTCCGTCGATCCGTTTCGGTCGATTACAAAGTTTCTTCGTTCAGCTGTGTTCTGCTAAACACTTGCAACCTGGTCGCGATTAGAAGAGGTTGCATCGTCTACGGTTTTGCTCGGTTTATTATTCCGGAAGAACAGGGAAATGAAGTTGGCGGATAGTTGGAGCGAGGTAAAATTTATTTCTTGCAAAAAAGCATCGATACCGTGGAACAGGGGAGCGAGGGGTGGTCGGGACGGGTAGCGATGTCGTAGAATTGGAAAGCGCGACACGCTCCAACCTCAAACTCCGTGATTCACACACAAAAATAGTTTGTAACAAGCAAAAATTTCTGCAATCTTCTTCTTCTTCATCTTTTTTTCTCGACGCTTTATCGGCTACAAATCAAAGTTCCCGGGGACTTCAAGCGAACTGGTTGAAGGAAGCGTGAAACGGATAACACGTATAATATATTACGACGGCGACACGATGTCCTCTCTGATCGTGGTGCATGACTCGCGAATAATACTGCTGGAGGTGGCCGTGGAGAATGTGAGTAATTACCGTTGATACCGCGGTAAATCACCGCGTCGTTGTTGCAGCTACTTGTTTCCTCTTTCTCTTCTTTTGTACCCTTTCCACGCGTTGCAACGGCTAGAAATACGACTTTCGCGACGCGCATAAAATCGTTTTACAGTGGAGTTCTTTAAACACGCGTAAATGCGGTTACTCTGTTCCTCGTTTGTAAAGTTATCTCGACACCGTGATCCCTGTGAAATTTTTAAACTTATACACATAAAGAGACCCATACACCGCAATGGTCACGTAACGGTTCTCCTCTTAGCAGCAGTCACGTAACAACATAAAGATACCCGTCATATCGTATTAAAAAGTATCGTCACGCTGTTTCCCCGCTTCCTTTCAAAATCTGTATTTTTAAGTTTTTCCGCGAGAGTAAACATGAAATGCATCGCGCAGCGCAATACCACTCGTAAAAATGGGTCACGGAATTTTCTCTTAAAAAAATCTACCGATAACTACGCAAAATATTCGCCGTAAAACGAGATCCTTGTTACGTGATTGCGCAGCTATACATGCCATGGATCGACATATTCGATACTGCACTCATGAAGAAGACCATCATAATGTTCCGATGTCTGGACGAAGAATGGACAACACTTATGCCAAAACGAAGCGATTACCACTCCTACAGGGGTTCCAATTACGAGAACGAGAAGTTCTACGGGGGCAAGTCCGTGCTGTTTTCCATACCGGAAACCGTGCTCGAGCAGAACATGTCCAACGTGGATCTTCAGCTGTACGTGTATAGGGGGGTGTCCAAGTACTTTGAGCTCGAACCACGTCGGAACTTCGGATTCACCCTCATCAAAATGGACAATCTGTTTAATGCCATTATTAAGGACCTCCACGAACGGAAAGAGCTGGAGAGTTACTTTTCCAGCGAGCTGGAACGGGAACCTATATCAAGGTGAATGCATTTAAATACGCGGACCTGGCGTTTATGCAAATGCGCCGGCGAAACGGATTACCGGACGGCAAATGTTACCCCAGCCGGGCTAATGTAATTTAAAAAACCGCTGTACCAAGTACTGCCGCGCTGGTTCGAACGTACCGTGTTCACTCGTATCGAGGACCGACCCCGTGCGTCTGACCCGTATCACCAAAAACCTGCTGGCCAGCTTCAAAAAAAAGTTCCACCTCTGTTTTCGCGAAGCCTCTGTTAATTTTGTTACCCTATCCGGCCTAGTTGGAAACATTTTATTCGCCGGGGTAAATTTACAAGCGGCGTGCGCGTAAATGTTAAAGAGGTTTTAACGAAATCTCCACCGCAACGATTTTTCCTCGAGTATAATACACGAATCACCGAGACGTGAGTTAAGTGGATAACGTTTCATCGTCGTCGGAGAATACGAGAACGTTTGTTGATGCGGCTCAGGCGCACGACGGGTGCTCGCGAATCTGCTTTTCCGTGTGAACGAGTTAAAAGAGAGGGGAAAAATTGAGGGAAAAAAAGATCTCGTTAATCGCTCAGGTCAATGCGCGGCACGTACGTTCTGTTGGACGAGGATATGCAGAAAACGGAAGCCACCATCGAGCTGTACGTGCGCATCAGTTACTTGGGCAAGTGCATCATAACCGAGATACACTCCCCTGAAAGCGTGCAAAAGGCGTTTTACGCGCGCGAGGAAACCGACGAGATCTATCGGTACCAGTTCCGCGAGCTAACCACCATAGATCTCGAGTCCTTCTGCTGGGGCAGCTTGACGATCATCCCGCCCCTATCAGCCGACAAGCTGATCTGTCAGTGCAAAGAAGAATACGTCGCAGAGGGAACGCAAACAAAGAAGAGGAAAAGACGCAAGACCGATCTCGAATTCTGGGGTCAACTGGCTCGTGTACAAGAATTGCTGGACCTGATGAAGAAGATGAGGAAGAACCGGCCGGACATGGTGCCTCTCGGCGAGAAACCGAAGAAAGTTTGTGTGCAGTTACCGCCGCCCTGTGTTTGCCCCGCGGTGTGTCCACCTGTCTGCGTTTACACTCTGCCTTCCGTCTGTGCCAATCCCTGCACGCCGACAACGGTTTGCTGTCTATCGCCACAGTGAACGAACCCAGGTTCGTGCGAGCCGCACAGGATTTGCATAGAAAAGGGTGGAATCGTGAAGTCGTGCCGGAGGATCCAGAGGCGTTACGCCGCCAGACGGAGTCGAAGTTTTACCATTGTTCCAGCCGGATCTTCCCGAGGTAATCACGGGGACCGTGTCCCATCGTGTTTTATGATCCATTCATCTCTTGCGATTGGACGATTTCCCAAATTGCCGGGCGAAATTTTATGCGAGCCGTCGCGGGGTGGTCTTTCTGCGAGTGCAGGCGAATCGTCGGCGGCTTCGGGGGTGCGTTCCAGCTTTCCAATTACTTATTCCGTTCACGGGAACAGAACGACGCGAGGAAAAAGCTTGTGCGCCCGCTACGTCGTGTATTCTTTTCCTTTTACAGGTATCATCGACGCGCATGGAGCACGGAATAATCTGACGAGGGGTGCAGGCGATTGCGGATCGCGAAGGGAAGCAGCCGCCTTCGGAGAAGTTTCACGTGGGACGGAACGTGCAGTTTTTCACCGGGTCCCGGGTAACTCGATATCCACTTCGCGCCCCGGATATTTCGATATTCCATGCAATTGAAAGCCGGGGAGCTTTGCATTTTGATTATAGCCCGGTGCAACACCCGCGGGAGAGATCGCTGCGTGTGCTTATGCACGTGCACGTGCAGATACACATACTCATACTGGGATTTCGATTTGCAGGCACCGGAGTATTTTATCATTGGCGGCATTATGCAAAGATTCGGATCTGGTAGCGAGCGAAAATCTTCGATCGGGACGGGCACGCGGGACCGAGAAATCGGCCTCGAAAAAATGGAGTGAACGCTTCCTTTCATCGACTCGTAATCTTTTTCTTTTTTTTTTCCTTTCCTCGGGACACTATCTGTTTAGCTGGAAAATTTCCGAATACGCAGAGAATTCTTCTTCACCGTTTTGGGGTCGCTCGAAGTATTATTGTACTTATCGAAATTCAACCGTGATGACTTGTCGAACGTTAAATTGAAATACGTGATTACTGTCTAAAGAATAAACAAATAGGCGTACAATTTTAATCGATTAGTGTTTATTGCGCGCCGAACGACGAGGAACTTTTTAATTACGGGGAAAGTTTATGAGTTTAACGGCGATACGCTTTTGTGGCGGAAAGAAATCTGGGAACCCTAATGACCGTACGAGGAAACTGAATAATTTTTTATAAACCGAATCCCCACTCGAAGTAATTAAGCGTTGTGATCACGTTTCTCAAGGATTGCACAACAAATTCACGATTTTCTTTTCTACGTGTTGCAATCGTGCGCGGCGATCGTATCTAAAAAAATTCTTGAAGATATCAGAAGGTTCTCAGCAACGAATTCGTCACGTTTTACGAGAGGGGAAGCCTTAGCTAACTAAGCGCAATATTCGCTGTCACGTTTGAGTTAAACGTATGTACTGCCCAGGGTGCTTTGGAATTCTGCCTACGAACCTCCATCTCATTGCTGTAACTGTTAAACACGGGAAAAAGCTTTGGTATGTTACACCAACTAATTACTATAGAACTTCTTGTGAACAAGCTTTTGCAACGCTTTTTATTAATATCACAATTTGTATCCTTAAGTTCGAGAATTTGTTCGGGAATGCAGATTTGGAAGAATTATTTCAATCGAAAGATCGTGCTTGTGATGTAGCAACTTGCGATCAAAGTGGTCCTTGATTGTGATTGAATACGACAAAAAACATGTGACAAGTGAAAGTACACGTTTTCGCGTTCGCTAGTCCCTGATAATGCAACTGCAGTAAATTAACGATGTAAAAGCGGCCAGGCATTTCATATGCGTGCACCACCGAATGATTATTGCAGTACTCTAGTGAATTTTCAGGTGTAATGTCGTATCGTGCAATCTAGGGTAATATGTCTCGCATCTGACAGGATTCTTAAATTAAAAGTACTACAAAGCGATTTCTAATTCAAGGTTAATAGTAGATGAAGAATTTTCGTGGTCGTGAAACTTCTGAGCATCAAGAATAAAGATATCAGGATTATTGAATGAATCGTCAAACATTGTAACTTGAGGGGAAAAAATTATTAGATTCCAATAATCATTTCTCATAGGTACGTATCTGTAATGCAACTCGGATAGAATAAACGGCAAAATATATTTCGTAGAAGTACCGAAGATATAAACGAAGCGAAATCTTTGGTCGTTCCTTTATACGCTACATTTATAGCGGAATCGATGTTAGCGGAAGAAACGCTTCAAAGAAAAAGAAAGAGAAACACATTGCGCCAACAGCGTTGTACATTCAGTGTTTCGCCGCACTCGACGTAATATGTTGCTCTCGAATTCTCTCCCCGAAGTGGATTCCTCCGGATTTTCGAATTCGCTCGATCTCCCCGTACATCCACCTTCAATTTATCGCGAAATAAAAGCAGATGCAACCCGGGCCAGGCCAGGAAAACTCGAAAATCCAGTAGAATTTTGGAGAGAACTCAAGAGCATTAAGTCACGCAGATTATACGTAAACTCTTCCACTAAAACTAAAATCCGACTTTTCGCGTATATTACTTCGAAAACAAGAAAGCCGCGTCTACGTTTGCTCTGAAATTACGATGCAGTCAGGGATTTCTTTACAAAAAATGACGATAAAATTTATCAAACCGCTCCAATTTCTCGTTTCAAATGAAAATCCTGTTCTCCCGTCAAATTTTCAGAAGACGGACACGCGCAATTTTCCCTCCTTCGCGAATAAATCTTCGGAGGAAACGCAGAACGCAGCAGCAAGATTAATACACCTCTTCTGACGCGTGTCCCTCGGATTTGACTGCAACAATCTCGTCGAGATCTCGCTCGATCATGGTCGGGAACGCGGACGGCCCCTTCAGCCCACGGCCACGTCGACGCTTAGATAAATAGCGGAAAGTCCAAAAAGTGGGAAGCATACGAGGGCAATGGTTCGGCGAGGATAAGCGGGATGCGAAATGGCTTCGCCATAACAGGAAAAATAGGAAAGGCTCTTGTTATGCGCGTGTGTTTCGTGTGCACGCGTACACATGCCCATCCTGACGCGTCGGTGCACACGTATGCGTGCATGTACGCGTGCACGACGATACGTAACCCCCCGCAGAGGGCAGAACGTGGAAGACTGTGGGAAACGAGATTACGAGAGATCGAGGTGGAAGAAGGAGTAAGAGTCGAAACGGCCGGAGTCTTTCTTTTTCCTCCCTATCCTCCAGACAGGCCCACCACTGTGGCTAGAGACTACCGATTACGGGTGTACAGAGGCCGACGATTTTTCCCCTTCCAGCTGGCTCAAAGTGCACCGATAGTTTGAACGAACGCAACAATGGACGGACACCGGGAGATTAGGGGGCACTTTATATACGGCCGACCACCGTCG
This sequence comes from Tetrapedia diversipes, assembly GCA_033822845.1. Lineage (NCBI taxonomy): Eukaryota > Metazoa > Arthropoda > Insecta > Hymenoptera > Apidae > Tetrapedia > Tetrapedia diversipes. The sequence continues at coordinate 163,400 of JAOPTO010000887.1, forward strand.
GGATCACCGTGAAACGTTTTCGACAAGTTCGATGATACGCGTCGCACCATTAGAACCGACGCTGTGGTTGTGCTTAACTGGCTTTCCAAGCAGGCTGGTGGTCGGGTGAGTAGAGAACGTATACGTAGCGCAAGTTGACGGTCCTCGATGTTACCCCGGGGCTCCGGGGCTCGTGGTGACATCGGCGCAGACAAGATGTATCGATTACTGATACTTAAGCACACCGGTGTGCGACGAGTCGGACGGCTAGCGTTGTTTCCCGACCAGACGAAACCGTCGCGCTGTCCTGTCGTTCGCCTGACTTTGTTGGTCGCGCGGATCGAATGACACGGGCCACCCGGTCCACGGGCAAGCGCCAGTAATTAGCTGCTACGATTGACGAGCAATTAGAGCGATGGATAAAAAAGAAAAAAGAAATGGAGCGAGAAAGTACGGAAGGGGAGCATCGAAAATGCTGGGAGCGCGAGCTAATTACGAGGAACGGCGAACGCATGTGCCAGTCATTCGTAGAAGGAATTAATAATTTCTATACAGCCCCTTTGAAACGATTATTTAATTATGTTGCATCGTTACATAACCATTTTAAGCTACCTTCCGCTCGCAAGCTGTAGCCCGTATTCCGCGCGTCGAAAACACGGTAACGTCTTTGGCAATTATCGATAATCGATGGTCGATGCTCCATTACGATGTATCTAGCGAATTACACGTATGCACAGCTTGATAATTTGTGATAGTTAATACAGTGGCTTCGGCCGAGTATTTGATAAGCTAGCTGTACAGCTATTAACATTTGATAAATGATCGCCCGCTAAAGGGTTGTTTTCGATCGTTGGTTCAATCGTTGATGACCGATAATGAATAAACATCGAGTAACCAGAGAAATTGGGGCGCTTTAAACGTTCACGAGGCAAGGGCGTATTAAATCGTTCGATAGCGACGATGATTTAACAAGGTAGCTACACAAGCCACGATAGATAGGAATGTGAAACGTTGAAATTCCGGCGGCGCGAAATAGTTCAAAACAGGAAGCAACGGTCACAAACTCGAGTTAACGGGGTTAACTTTGGAACGACAGGGAATGGAAAACAATCCGTTGCACTTAAAAGTATTATAACTCGGATAATTGAAAGGGACAGTATCGAACGGCGATCCTGTTTCAAATACATATAGACGCAGTTGCTAGGTATTCCAGGTAGTTAGGCAGGCGGCTCTGTGCATCGGCAAACCAGTTAGAATCCTAATTTGCTCATCAAAGTTGGTACGCGATGCAGGGTAATATGTATACCTACACGATGTGTTCCGATCGACCGTGCATAATAACCGTACAGAATCGACGATGAATGTTTGAAGCAATTCCTAATGAGATGTTCAATTCCAAACGCGTCTTTCTCGTGACTTCAACGACGAAAGGATTAAAGGTTCGCCGAAACTTTTAAGACTTCAGGTTATTATTAAACGTTGTCCCGATAGATTCATCGATCGGACGGTCGCATCAAACATTTACGGAGAATCAGTTATTAGTTCACCGCATCTATACACGAGCACGTTGTGGATGTTTGTCAAACAATTCGAAGCATCCGAGGAATTTTCGATCGCGTTCGACGATCCACGGGACGGGGTTACAGGGCTGGCATCATCCTTGGTACAAGCACCTGCGAACATTTTCCGCAATGCTGGAACTTTGAAAGATTATAACTTGAACGGAAGCGTTAGGCAACCGAAGCTTATAGAGGGTTGTTTCGTCACACAACTAGAACTAAACTTGATCAAAGTTGCGAACCTTATTTTTGGAACAGCCTGTATAGGATGGAAGCTTTCGCACGAGTTTAACCCCGATTAATTATCACGGAAACGTTCATACAGGAATTCGATCAATTTTGCTAATGGGTCGGATGGCTCGCTATTGTAACATTCTTTGCGACGTGCCACGGTGAAACTGCATGGAGTGAAATTTTTCATCGCGCTTCGCGCTTTCGTTTTTATTGTTGTCGCGTCTTAGTTTTAATCGAAGAATCGATTTTATGAGCGGTGTCAAATATTTGACATTACACGAGTTCAATTGAACGTGGCATTCTGTATCAATTTCTTCGTATCTGGTATCATGCCTTTAATACTGTTCCGGATTTAATCGTTTCCAAATTTGTTCGAACAGTTGGTCCTGTTTTATCGGGGGTCGTAGATCACTCGGGGCGAATATTAACAGATTGTCGACAAAATGTCGGGGTGGAGCCTGTTTAACTCGCATACTTATACGAGAAGACCGACTGCCTCCTATTTAACATGTACTGGCGGAACTAAATGAGCTATTCGATTAAATGACCCGTAACGCTTGCCCAAGTAGCCGAACCGTTCTCCCAAAGTCGTTTGCGCGATGTGACCAATTAAGTACCGTTTCTCCCAGCCTCGATCAAACTGATTACCGGGGCAAATTTCTCGGTCGCTTCCGGTTGGCGAATATTTTTCCGCCATTAAACCTGCGAAAGTCACTTTTACCCGAATCGAGATTAATGAAACGAAGCAGATCGATCATGACACATAGAAGAGAGTCGATTGATGCGTCGAGACCAATTTCTAATACTTTCTCCCATTATCAATCCTTCGACCCAGCTGCCGAGAAAACGCGACAGGATGAAAGTGCAACTCGTCTTTGATAGACGTTAAACGCGTTCCACGAGGAACTTCTGCGCTCGTTTAACAGATGTTATAGCTTCGTCTTCGCTTTCCAATTTTTGTTTTTCCGCCCTAACGAACGAAGGCCCGCGAAGTTTCGAGGCGTGTTCCTCGAGCTGCGATTCCCTCTGCAACTCCCATTACGGACTTTCTCCCCTGTGCCGTTTGCACGAGTCGCGAAGACGTCATTAACAGATGGAGATAATTACAAAGCGTCACCGGAAGCGTCGTCGTACATAGTGTTATCTATGGCTCAGGGCAATCGTGCTTTCGAATATTAATGCCTACGAATAGTCATGTCGGTTTCGGCTGCGCGTTCGCGCCATTGATACGGAAGGCGCCATTGATACGACGAAAAGCGGCAGCTCGCGGAGGACGAACGCAAAAACCCGCTCGTTAAGGGATTTCGACAGCCCCGATTACATCAGGTCACGATGCACCAGCTGGGATGCACTTTCAAAATAATTTGTGCGCGAAACATTCGCCAACGGGTGGACCTGCAGGTATATCCGAGCCGTTAGATCCAGAGATTTGTAGCTTTCAAAGCATTCCCTTAGGCTTGTTTTAAGGGGATTTTAATGTTATAGATCTGCTGTAAATTGCAGTACTCTGCGCTACCAGGGGGATCGTACTGAAACAAATTTCTCACAGATTCATACCAAATTATCCACTTCGTACGGAAATAACTTCCATAAAGTACAAAATAAAAATTTGGACACCTTTGGACATTTTACGGAATTGCTTCATGAAAATAAAAAAAGAAAAGAGTGTCAAGATGTCGGAATATCCTATTTTTCTACATAAATGTTTCTTTAACCCGGTTCTCCATTTCTTTCATTAACAGCGGACATTCGATCGGGTTTATTAACCATGTAGTCATCAGCAATGTCGCTGCTGCAAAGCGTGTCTCGTTGCGTGTCCACCGCGAAGAACTCGAAAACGGACAATAATTTCAACGAACGAACGGTGTCAGCTCGACGATAACGTCGTCCGCCAATCCGTTATCCGCGGCTGCGTACCCTAGGCGACGTTGGCCATGCATCGACGCACAGATTTTTATGATCTGGCATAGAAAACGGGAAGGAAATTGCAGTCGTGTCGAAAGACGAGATTTTACGAGCGAGAGCGCGACAAGCTCGGTTTGATGCTCGCTACGCGCGGTACACTGTAAATCACTGCTTTTGCCGGATTTCGAAAGATGCTTGGCGCGTATAACTGCCGTCGAGAACGTGTGCAACCGATTAATGACCAAAGTGATTAGCAGCCGTGTACATGAACTTTGTTGCACGATGAATACGAGGTGTTCGAATGAAACCAGCGAAACGGTAAAATATTGGCAATCGTTATGCCCTGTCGGGAAATGTGTAAGGGGAAACGAAATAAATACCACCCTGATCGATAAAACGCTACGAGTATATTATGCATAGGAATAAGTATACATTGTTACGATTGATACATTTGATCGCATATATTATACACGAAAATACACTCATATATTTGCAAGCTTATTGTTAGAAAACGTGATGTTTGCAATTGTGTGTCCATACTTTTGCATACACCTGATACACGAATGTACAATAAGATGTTTCGTTAACCAGAGTTTTTTTTTACTATCTTTTAACCCTTTGCACTCGAAAGGTGACTGTTAGCCATTCAATGATACTAACTTCAAAAATTTTCAAATTTAAAACATTTACTAAGATTCGCCCATATTGAACGTCATTTAGTTTAATTAAGTAATATACTAAAATTTACATATACGAATATTTAACCTCTGAGACTGATTAATAAACGAACTAACTAAAGTCTGAAAATTTGAGAAAGTATCATTTCGTGATTAACATGCACCTCTCGAACGCAAAGGGTTAATCTGCTTTCTATAATACCAGAGCATTTAGATTTCAGCTATGTTAATATTTCTGTGAAATCACTCATCCATTCTAATCTTTCGTAAATAGTACCATGTTTACCTAAATCCTCCAGAACAGTAACTTGTTCGACGTCAAGCTGTTGTTAACGTACCTATGTACGTACGTATGCGCATATTGGTTAAGGAACAGGAAGCTTTCCATATATCGCGGAATATCTTTTCTGTCAGCGCCGTGTGCCCGTAAGTCGCAGATGTCGGCCATGCAATTTTATACTCCGATCAGATGCAGAGGACACATGCAGAATCGCCGTGCACGTGTGTGTGTCATCGGGTTTATTGAATTATTAATGCAAAGTCGGCCATCTGCCCGAACCTACTTCGACCGTGTTCTCCAGCAAGCCGGGCCAGTTAATACTTTTTCTCCGGTGCCAATTTCATTATAAGACGATGATAGGGTACGATAAAGAATCCGGAAAATCTTTGCCCGACTCTCTAATTCTTCTGTGGAGCAATTCACGTCGCATGAAATCGTTTGAGAATGCATTAAACTTTTTGATTGAATCCCGGAACTCGACGCAGAATTCGCGTAACCTCGCCGAATCGACTTATATTTTTCGCGAAATTTTCACGAATCAATTTGTTCGATTTAAACGTTGTTGTATCCGTGAATGATCGTCGCGGTATCGTTGTGTGGTCGAGAATCCGATCGGATTTGTACGCGAGCTGAAAAACGTGAGCTTCTGTGTCGCGTAGGAGCGATGAAGAGCGTCAGGGATTAAGGGATACCTTCTTGGATTGTGTAACGTTCGTTTAATCACCGGTTGAGATCGTTCCGCGCTATTTGTTGAAGTTCGATGCGGCTATTTGGGGTATCCGTGTCCGGGGTAAATAGTGCAGATTACGTGGAAAACAGGGGTCGGTTAATTGCAACGTAGACAGCATTAATTATTTTATCGCGTTCACGGTGCACTTGGATTCCATTATTTAGCCGACGACTCGAAAATCGCGTCCCGAGTGAAAAACGCCATCAGAAACAACTCTCTGGCTTACTTTGTCCTTTCCTAATCCCCTTTATTGAGAACGTTAAGCGGCGAGATTATTAAAGATGCTTATTGCTCCTTAAAAGCCCACGTCGTGATTTACTTTCACGAGTTTGAATATGCATTTCACGGAATTTATAAGCGCACGCGATAAATCAACCAGCACAAGCATTTCGACGTTGATCGTGAAGAGTTTCTTTCAACGTGCGAACCTAATTTTTCTCGAGAAAAGAATCGGATAATTTTACTATATATTTGAAGAATCGTCTATCGAGCAGATTATGCGATCGTGAAACCGGTAATACAGTGGAACGATAATTATACGAATTAATTCGGAATCAAATTTTTGATTATATCGTAAAGCAAATAGAAATTAAATAATTTCCAAGTATAAATATTTTTTGCGCGAAAGAATAAATATTTTATCACGAATAAATACGTGGTCCAGTCTATATTCGGATAATCGGTATTCTACCGTACATATATTTCTATCGTACGTACATATAAAAGTAATGTACACCGATGATATAATTGAAGTGAATGTAATTATCGCTTTTACGACGTACGTGTAATCGAATTGATCGTATCGGTAGTTTAATGTTTAACAATGTTAATTAATTAATGCAGTCACATTAAGGTAATTAAAGTATCCTTTAATGAACGGAAATTTTATACGTTGGACGGGCGAGAAAATTTTTATGGAAATTCCACTAATTAAAGGGAAGTCGATCGATTCTCAAATTAGAAGAGAAAATTGGGAAGCGTCTTGCCTGAAGAATGTATAGCTCGACGGTGACACAGTACGAGGAGAAGAAGAACGCCGGTCAGATGGCGGAGGAGGACGCGGAACCGCTTCCGGTGGCCAGAGAACGAACCCCGGCCAGGCAACCGATAATATGGCGAAATGTGATTGGTATCATTGTGCTTCATTTCCTCGCCGTTTACGGTTTCGTGAGCGGTTATCGAGACGCCAACCTGTGGACGTGGATTTGGAGTAAGTGCTTATGTATATACACGTATACCGTGGCTCTCGTTTCTACGTTGTCCCGGAAATTCGCTTCCTCTTCTGAAATTTCCTTCAGCTGTTTGCTATCTTTGTCCGCGCAGCATCTCAACTTTACCGTTTACCGCCGTTTCAGATAATACCTATCCGCCGGTCGATTTTTATCTCATTTCACTTTTCTTTCAATCTCATAGCGGTAAATCGACGTGGAATATACTTGTGAATTATTCGTCGTAGAAGAAAGCGTTCCAAATGAATGTTGGATGATACGATAAAATACTAAAGTACCATGTGTTTCCCTTGATACCATGCAACTTTTATTTGAAACGCTCTATCTATACACGTACTACATAATTCGCAAGTTTTATTTGAGATGATCAAGCTGCAAAACTCATCCTGTATATAGCCTCGAAACCTTTACACATTTTATGCTGTACCGTTCCCGTGAAGGCGTTACGTACGGACTCGTGGCTGGTTTAGGGATAACGGCAGGAGCTCATCGACTATGGGCACATAAAAGCTATTCCGCCAAGATTCCCCTAAGAGTCTTCCTCGCATACTTGTACTGCATGGCTGGCCAGGTTGGTTGTTCCCTCGCAATTTTCCGTACCTACAGCTCTGTCTGGATGTAGTTGGGTTTCACGGATGTGTTTCTCGTTCGGTTAGACGCACTTTTATAAATGGATACGGGACCACAGGACGCATCACAGGTACACGGAAACACCTGCGGACCCGCATGACGCGACCCGTGGATTTTTCTTCTCTCATATCGGCTGGCTGATGGTTAAACGACACCCGGCTGTGAAGGAGTACGGTAGTAAAATCGATATGAACGACATCGCCGCCGATCCTGTGATAAAATTCTTCGACAAGTAAGATATTTTCGTTACGCGTTCACTGAATCTTGTCTAGACGTATTATTCGTGTAACTGGAACGGTCTGATGTCTGCAAGCTTACACTAAAAATTTAGAGATTCGTACGTTTATTCTCGATCTTTCGATTACCTTCGTGAAATATCTATATAGGTATATTAACTTTAAAAGTATTGGAAGGCCATTATCATAGTTTGAGCTTCGTATAAAATATACCCCTATGTATATAATAGATTTATGCAAAGGTTCCCGTCGTTTTTTATGAAGGACTCGTATTTATTCTTTACTTACTGTGTTTAATTAATATTTCCCATTACTTTTTTTTAACTATATTTCAACATTTACGTTTAAAAGCTGCGATTTACGTAATATTAATTTTTGGAATAAATCAACCAATTTGTAATATACCGTTCGACGGTCCTCCAAAGGCGAAGCTTCTCTCTTAAAGAGTATATAACTCGCAAATGAAAGACCACGAATGATTATACGTGTGCTACACATTCTATCTGCGACTGAGGGAGCCATGAAAACTCCCAAAGTCTCGTTCGCGTGGAAAACAGAATGCATTACACGCAATTCATTGTGGCCGACAGATCGGTCGAAGCTTGTGGGTGAAACCTGATAATTTGCACATTTTCATGTCTCGTTGTAGGTATTACGAGGTCATCATGGTATCGCTGTGCTTCGTTCTGCCAACATTGTTGCCGGTGTACGCGTGGAACGAAACCTGGTTCATAAGCGTTCACGCGGTGCTCATCCGCTACGTGTGGTCGCTGCACGCCACTTTTGCCGTGAACAGTTTCGCTCACATGTGGGGGAATCGACCGTATAACAGGCAAGTTTTCAGGTGACACCATTCGGGGTGGCAGGGATGGGGGTGGGGCGAAGTTAATTAAAACTTTCGACACGCAGTCGTTTTTCAAGCGCGATTTAACCCCGTTTCTGCTCGACGGCAGGAGGGTCAAGCCGACCGAGAACCCGGCCGTGTCTTTCTTCGCACTGGGTGAAGGTTGGCATAATTACCATCATTCTTTCCCGTGGGACTACAAGGCTGCAGAGCTGGGCGCGTACGGCCTGAATGCCACCACCGCTTTTATAGAGTTGATGGCGCGCTTAGGCCTGGCGTACGATTTGAAAGCGCCCAGGATGGAGCTGGTCGATCGAACGACTCTGAAAAAGGGGGATGGCACCGACAGCCTTTGGGGATACCACAGACACTGACGAAGCTATCAACGTTTCGGTTCTCGCACCCCTCTTTTGGATGACTGTGCTACAGAAGACATCGTGACTCACAGTTATCGATATACCAAATGTATATTCGGTGTTTATAATTTCGTCCGTTCTTCAGGCATAATTTCATACTGCTTTCTATAGGGCGAGGTACCTAACACGACCCCCTACACATCGAGTATCCCATATTTAGAGCTTAATCTGCGTTTGGACCACCTGCTCGGATTTTAAAAGCACCTTAAGAACAAATGTTCTTTTCCATTTGCACGTTTTTATGCGTCTCCGCGTATAACGAGAGATTCATGAGAGTCGAATTTTTTTGCTAGACGTATCTATGCAACACATTTTTGTGACACGTATCCAACGGCGAAGTCGGACATACGCACGAACACGTACTCATAAACCACGCGAGTCGTCGTATTCGCGATACTTCTCGTGAAATGAAAGACACAGGTGCACTTTTTATAAGGGAGGTGACGGTGATCGAAATACGGTGGCCAACGAACGTGAAACAGCGACGCAATAAAGTGCGCTCGCTGACTGACTGGTTAAAAGGTAATCAAGATAGGTTCGCATTAATCGGCGAGAATGTTTGTTGGGAACAATGTTTGCTGCGCCACACAGTGCAGCGCGATGCGTAAAACGAAAATAAACAGGATGCCTTCGTGGAAGTTTGTCCCGTGCTACAAACAGCATTTACAAATGAAACGAAATAAGGCTTACTTTACCGAGCAACTTCACGAATTTCCCGTTGCACCGTACACAACCGCCAGCGCTGAGCTGACAACAAACTTTAAACAGAACAGAGAGCGTTTGCAGGCTCTAAATACCGGCGGAACCGAGCAGAATGTGAAAGCTATTTCTCCGCTACCCGTATACTATATTACTACATCCTGATAATGTTCCGAAAAGCATTCCCGAACACACGATACGTGAGCCCGCGCGCGCGGCCCGTTACACGCGTCGCGTTGTTCATTTATTCAGGAGGGCCGTAAGAGTTGTCCGAAAGCGGCTTTGTTCCCTAGCTGGTGTTAACTGCGAAGGCAGCAGTGAAGGGTCGCCGTTTTAGAAGGCACGTAATGAATGCTGCAGTAATGAACCGTGTTTACCCCATGCATTCGGCCGTGCACCCGTTTCCGGCAGATCCTCTGTACCGTTCCCTCGAACGTGACTTCTTTCGCTTCTTCCTACCCCCGTTGAACAGGGTAGTCACCTCCCGAAAAAGTGCCGTGTTTTACATAAATTTGTGTTGCGTCGGATCAAAGATTGTAAAGAACAAGGAACAAAAGCAAATTCCAAAAACTGGTAATGCTATTATTCTGGTTTGATAACTGTAACGAGCACATTCGTTAGAACTATTACGCGAATTCACGTGAATTTGATATCACGTTTGGATATTTATTAAAAAATGTATGTATTTTAATAAATCTTTTTGCTTCGCTATTGCTACTTTTGACAAACACCGGGAGCTTTTCGATTAATTCAATCGTATTGCAGAACCACCGTAAGTATCATACGACGGTTGACCGTATTACAAAAACGACGGATAAACCCGACAGTAAGGATGAACAATAGAAAGTGACGGCGACTAAAATCGACCTAAGCAACGTTGATTTTATCCCGTTAACTTTTAATTCCGTGTACGAAGGAATTCCTTTGGAAGGAACGTCTCGGCTAAACGGGTTAATTGCGGCCAGACACTTTTAATGGGGCACCAGCGTTTTAATCCGGCGTCGATTAACGCGGTGTTTAACGCGAATGTGAAACAGGGTTTTAAATGGTTTAGACCTTTCTCGCGATCGACGCATAAAGATTCGCGTGAATTTTCATCTCGCCATCATTATTCGCCGGCGATCCCCCGTTAATGACGATTGCGCGGGCGTAATTTTAAGCACACGGAGGCGGTCACTTTTCGCCGACAATGTTGCCCCGAACACGCGTGCAGGTATCAGGAATTATTCATCGAAACGGCGAAAATTAATCATCGGTGCAACAACGATAACTGAAGCCTCGGCGACGTGCTACGTAATTGCATGCCGGTTGACTGGTTGGCTATTGCTCGTTCAACGGAGAGAAAACACGGGGAAGCTGTTGTTGTCGTGCTTGCAACCGTTTAATATTTCGCAAATTTGTATTAGCCACGCGATACATATTGTGCATACATTACACGCTTTATAAATGTACACCCGCACCCCAATCGTTTACATCTTCTCTGTTCGCGTGCCCGCGATACTGTTCACCTATGCTCTAGATTACCGTGTCCTTCCCCTTTATTTTTAGGCAGAGAGGAAAGAAAAGGAAAAAAGGAACGCCGCCACGCAAAACAAGAGTTGTCGTAAAGTCGGGCAGAATTACACCAGCAAGTTTCCATAAGTATGATACGAAGGCACCGCCGCGGTTATACCGTGTTCTCATATTTATAGCTGCAGGTACTACGGAACATTGTTTCACCGTACAATACAGAACGCGGTTGTCGCCGTTACAACAGGGCCACTGGCCTGCGTATTTTTATCATCGACAGATATTCCCGGATGATAAGTGGACGATAATAACAGAGCGGAGACCATTCTCCTCGTTCTTTCTGTCCTTTTCTCGTTTTTTTATCAGCGACAAGGTATAATCGCTACGGAAGAAGAATACGCTAAAAATGGAAATGACGATCGATGAACGTTATATTTCAGAGATATCGAGAAAAGTAGGGAAAAATTGTCGACTGATTTGTAAGTAAAACTTATGAATCGTAAATCATCGTTTTTGTATCGGGGGGGGGGGGCGAGGGTAGACATTAGGTATTTTATTTAGCACTTTCATCGTTGCGTTCGCATTGACGTTTCGTCGATCTCGGCCGCCTTTAATGACACAGCCGTACCTTAAATCCTGCAATTTCGCTGGGAAGCTGTTCTATGATGATATTTTTCCGGTAGTCCCAGTGTCTACGTGTATCGATTAACGATAAGAGACGAAATCCCCGACACGCCGCCTGTGCCTGAACCCCACAGCGTTGTCGAGTATTTTCCTCCATGAATTTGTTATGACCATCGCAATAGAACGGATCGATAAGACATTCTGTCTGTGCGCGCCTCTGATGTGTCTTTCGTCGTCGCCCCGAGGCGGTGGAATAAATTTGAGCCGCGCACATGCGAAGAGGTCGTTCGCTGATCTGATACGGCTCGAAAAATCTGATTTCCCTCGTTTTCCCCCGCTCCTTGTGTCCGTGTGCTACGACCATGCGCTCGTTTATCGTGCAACCTCGCCGGTTACTGACCATCTCCGAATGAATGGAGCATCGAGAGAATTTGAGGGAAGCGAAAAGAACAGGTATGTCGGAGGGAACTTGGCGTTTTAATTAAAAGAGAATTATGATTCGTACGGTAAGCAGGGGCGCGCAATAACTATAAATATGGTCACAATATCGCACAGTTTAACGCCTCGTCCGCGATACATCACGCCTAGCTATTAGGCGTTAGCTCGTATCCGAGGTATGCATAAATGCATCAGCCGGGGTCGCTTTAAACCGGCAAGAAAGTTTACAAGCGCAAGGGGAGGAGCCGACCCGCGTACATACATACGTGTACCCGTTCCTCCACATTGTTCGATTTTACTCACGAGTTTACTTAAATCTTATGCATCCATGAACCAATAAAGTTTCCCATCACCTGCTGCCTCTCATTACACTTGCTGATTCAGCCTATCGGAGCGATAAAACGAGACGGAACTCAAAATGCAGCTGTTTACTCTGGAAACGCGCTCGTTCATCCGTCGCGTCAGGAAAATACGCAAATACGTGGAACGATACGAACAAACTGAGAACGAGAAAAGAAGCGTCGCGATGGCGAACGGCGGTCTGTGAACTTTCGAAGCAACAGTTCGACGTTTAATCTAGCGAGAGCTGGAACGAAAAACCCGAGATCCGCCGGGAGACGAGTTCAAAGGAGACATTACTGGGCGCACTAAAGCGCAACCCAGAATAGAGGGGACCGACAAACCGCGGCAGCGACGTTTCCGGCTCGTTTCAGTGCTCGTGAGTAGAGGTAAAAGCGTAGGCATTACTATACGGATCGAGCTTCGGAGGCGGCCAAAAAATGTCGACGATAATGGCACGGTGAGTGGTGGTGGCGGTTGCTCAAAGAACGGGCTGAGAAAAAGCGAGGAAAAAGGAATCGGGCAGCGAGAAAGAGAGAGAGAGAGAGAGAGAGAGAGAGAGAGAGAGAGAGGGAGGGAGAGAGAGAGAGAAATAAATAGAGAGAGAAAGAGAGCTTTGCTATGCGTAAATCGGGGCACAGTGCGGTGCACAGAGTTGCTTCCGGAGTACATAAGAGAATGCTCCTTCGGACCGCCTAGCTTAGCGATGCATACGTGCGGTATTGTTTGGAAAGCAGCTCATCGCCGAGAGCCTCTCGTTAAATCTCCGAGAACTTTGTTCGCCCGGCTCGTTCGTTCGAGATCAATACGACTCCTACATTCTCAGGCTACATTACGTGGGTGTAGGTACACGACAAAAGTTCTGAACTTTTGACCCGGCGGCGATCATCGTAGTATACGCAGACACATGTTCTATTCCGTTGCATCCTCCCTTGTTCCCTTCTACACGGCCCGTGTTTCGCGCATTTTACGCGTGCAGCGGCAGCAGGACCGCGCACAGATGGACGACGGGGGTGGCATTACCGTTTTGCATGACGCACCACCCTCCAACCGTCACCTCTCCTCCCAATCCCACCAGCAACCCTCTGTGTATATAATGCATGACTGTTTTGAAAAGGTAATGCAATTCATAATGGAGCACCGCGATGCGTTCCCAGCTTGTGCTTCCCCGGCGACGTCGTCGTCGTCGCCGTCGTCGCCGTCGCCGGGAACCGCGCATCGGTGAAAATAATAACGCTTTACGTGTACGTTAATAATCATAAAAATGGTAATGCTAATGATTCCGCGCCGCGGGGAAGCGGCTGCCGCCACGATATTAATGGGGAACGACAGGGCGAGCGGGCGAAGGGTGGCAATAATAAGAATAATAAAAGCGGCCACGACAGCAACGAGCACGAGATAATAGGAAGGAAACATGAGGGTGAAACGAGCAGTATTGTTGCTGTAACAACCTCCTGGAGCTGGGCCGTGGAGAATTGAGGATTTTCGTGCGAACCTCGTCATTTCAATTTTTGCATTGGAACGTATTGTGTAGTAGTGAAAGGGTTCTCTCCTTTGATGTAATATAAAATAAAATAAAATTAAGATAAATATATACATATAATATATAAGATATATATTTGTTTGTGATGTATATATGTTTATCCGGTTTCCGCTTTTACCAAGTACATTTTTATTGACAGGAACACAATTGATCAACAATTCATCCAATTACATGCATTTTTTACTGTATTGATCATTGCCTAAGTAGCCGTTCTCTCATTAATTTTATCGTCTATTCATGCAAAATTTTTGAACAGTACTTCATAGGGGGTATCTACACCTCCTGAGTTGTAAGAAGACTCGTGTATACTTTCAGATTAACCGGGCAATCATTTATCCTGCTAGTGGTCCGGTCTCATACGGGCCGGTTAAGCGAGAGTCTACTGCATACACATGAACATGAAAATTAGAGAATTCTCTTTTATTTCCTGTAAAATCAACGTTCCCACAAGTGAGCGGTTCTCACGCTAAAGATTCTTGTTCGGATTTTCGTTTGCTAAAATCTTGGAAGTGAAACGCGCAACTCGTAACGTCTGGACCACTTCCGTCATAAATTTTATAGCGGATCGATTACGTGATTCTTTGTATCACCGCTTGACGTGTATAAATTGCATTGAGTTAAACAAATAAAAACGTCAGCAGTTTTGGTTAAACAAACTTCTACTGTGTCATGAAAAAAATGAAACCGCGGTGTTATCGTGCCGTCACGTATTTCGGGTTTATTTAATTCTGTGGCGAAAGCAATTTTCCCTTCGGCAAACGAAACAGTTGGACGGTCTGCTCCGAAACAAATATTTTGCAGTTTGAAAAAGGCTCAGATTGTTTTCGAAATCTCGAATCGTATTCTGAAAAATCCTTTTTCGTAAATATCACTCCTATCGCTCGGCCACTATAAATCCTACCTAACCCCGAAAATGCATGATTTTCGTGAATGCAAGTTCATTTTGTTCTCACATACATTTCTTCGCCTTAACTTAAGCGTGTAAAGACGCGAGGAAGTATTTTTCTTTCTCGAAGAAAAATTCTCACAGTCAGAACGATATAGATTGCTGAAATATATTAAAAACAAGAAAAAGAAGAAGGAGAAGAAGGGATTTTCAAAATGGAACAATTCCACAGTGTCTACGTGATCGAGGGACCGCGTTTCCTTACCGCGTATATGCTATCGTAAAAAGAAAGAGAGAACATAACACGAGAGTCGAAGTACGAGAACCGACTATCTCGATGAGATACGTAAGTAATTTTATCGATCTCGTCGTCAGTTGGTTAGCCCGCGAATTATATGCACGGGGAGGCATCGTCTCTATATTCGATTTCGTGACCCCAAAGAACGTTGCAGAATCAAATGGTAAAAAGAGCTCGGTAAAGGGATGCGTTCTCCTGTGAAGAAAAAAAAATGGAAAGTAATTCTATTGATCCGCGTACTCCGACAGCACTCTGTTCCACCGACGGATAAATCTAGCATTTAGCCTCGCCGTACGCCAACGTATGTATCTACAGGTGGACGCGCCTGCGCGTTGTCCCTAGTTACTCGTAGATGTCACTTACACCTGCGTGGCTACGAATATGCGGGCTGGTATCTGCGTATTCATTCCACGCGTGCTGCACTCGCAGCCAGGACCGAGGAATTCCTTTTTATATTAATTCATCCCGGGGACCGTGCTATCTCCTACTTTTTTTACCAGCCCACGTATGTGTCTTGCTTTTCATCGCTTTTCTACTCTCTGCTGGATTTTCGAGTTTCGTGGCCTCATTTACATATCTTTCGGTATATACCGACGGTATTGCGTATCAGGGTTGCCGGTTATTTTTATAAGGAACATTGAACATACATTAATGTGGTTTTGATTTTTTTAATCACACGTTCTTTAATTTGTAATTGTTCAAGCATTTCCTGTCGTAGTTTAATGTGGTGTTGTTGGGGTGTAACTTACGCGGGATGGCAATACATGTAATTACACGGTGGACGAATCTGGGAGACCGTGATCGTAGCTTCACGTGCTGGTACACGTTATAGGTGAATCGTATACGAACGTTCTCGCATTGAACGATAACAAGGTCGGAGTACCGTATGAATTTTATGAAAGATCGATCAGGAGATTTATGTTTCATAACAAACAAAATCTTTTATTTCCGAAGCAATCACGCCGTTGGTTTCTTAAATCAATCGCACGAAGGGTGCACGATTATAAGATCCACCCGTTATTGGTTCAAGGAGAAACTTTTAGCGAGGCGAACCGTAGGTACACGCTACGTTAAATGTAACTTATTCCACTCACCCTGTGTAACTGGTCCGCCGGGGTAACTTTGTAGTAACAATCTTCACGGCCACCTCCGCAACTACCTTCGTGACAACACACTCCAAATACTTTCAGTCCGACCGAAGTTTCTTATACATTTTCGCATCGGTATACTGAAACACGATTTTCGATCCGCCTTAAGAACGATTGTACTCGAGAATTTTTGGAACAAACAATTTCGTGAAAAATTGGAATCGTTCAAACAACGTTCCGAACAGGAGATTTCATGCCTTCAGTCGGTTACCGATGACCGATCTGATCGACGAATCACACAAATCATCGCGTCGATCGTATCAATTAAACAAACGCGCGATCGTGCGAGCGTATAAACAAATACAGGGACGCGCGCATGTGTTTTATGTGTGCGCGTGCATTTGTCGATGAAGAGCGTATAACTGAAGCCTACCGACCGCAGCGATGGCTTGGGGTGTACTGAACATGAGGAGAGGGTTGGAAACGATGTGGAATCAAGTCTAACCTCACCTGACGGAGTGGTAGTGGCGCAGCGTGCACCCCACAGCGCGCTTGCGTGGCCACAGCTTTGCTTAAACTTTCCGGCAATTTAAGCAATTACGAAGGAAAGCGGAAACGGGATTAACTAATGCGTTCAATTCTTATTGGAAAGCTGTTACTGCTCGTACGAAAGTACTCCAGCCGTCGAAAGACTCTCGCGTGCCGGATTTCTTACGGGATTTGTCAATGGGATAAGGTTCAATCCGTTTACCGGCTAATGCATTTGAAGTTCTATTTTTATCGAAACCTTAAATAATTAAGGGGTTTGACTTCCGATGAATTAATGTTTAAAAATAATAAAATAGCGACTTATACGGTTCGATTGGTTTCTTATAATTGAAAGATTCGATTACGATTTTTATTATTTTAAGGGTTCAAAAAAGAAAGCTTGAAATTTTCAACACGTTATCATTGATAAATTTATATCAAGTTAAATATTATATTGTATAGCTGCTAGGAAATCTTTTGCTGTTAGTGTTGCGAAATTCAAAGCGCTTAAAGCGACAATTCGAGAATCTATTAGAACTGTAAATTTCACCATAATATCGTATTTTATCCCTTCACTTTAATATGCTTAAAAAACACAAGCATATCCCATGATGTTCGCAAATTCAACGTGATTATCCAGATAATACACTAATTGTTTACGTATGTTAACCGACATACGTTTTCATTGAAATATTCAAATGTACAGAATGTTATGAATAGAAGTTTAGGCACAAAATTCATTCTAAATTTTTCTGAATCATGTAGAAGAAATTTTTGAAGAAGAAACTGCCCGGGAAAAGTTATCGTATCGATTTCTAATTCATTCAGGTCAACAAACTATCTTTCAGGAACGTGTACACGAAAATGGTTTTTAATAACCATTAAACAACCCTTAGAGTGTATTTAAAGGACTTCTGATACCATTCGTCATGACTATTGCAATAAATAGCGAGTTTATCACAAGTCGCATAAATAAAAGTTTATAAATTAAGCCTAAAAGGTCTAAACGTTATAATCTTTACATTAGCTTACATCCTTCAGTCGGTAGTGTACGTTGAATAAGATTTTGTGGAAACAATCTGTTGTAATAAATAAAAGCTCATACAAATTTTAACGGGGGGAAAGTACAGAGTTTAGAAGACGGAAAGCAATTTTAAACGTTTACAAGAAAACGTTGTAAAACCTTTATTTTTTTAATTCTTGGACAATTGTTGAAGTATAAAGAATACTGTCGTAAGCAATCTACGCGGTAAACGTGTATATTTGAGGAATCACTTATTGTAATTATAACCCTAATAGAGTTTGCATGGAACGGAAGCATAGAGCCTATAAAAGAAAAAACTAGCATGAAAGTTCGTAAAGAATTGTTGGAAATGAATTTCTTTATGATTTCAAAATTTGAGCAGTTTATCGACAACTACCTGGCGGTAAAGAGCTGGTACCTCTAACAGCTGAGAGATTTGAATATAAATCAATCCATGCATAACAGATATACGTTTAATTAGTATCACCTTTTCGTCGCTAGATGGCTATAGTATTTCGAGGTTTGTGGCGAAGGTGGTTGGCCGTAGGAGCGTGATCTTTTTGACCGACTGAAGATTTTTGAAGAGAATTCGATTTTAACAATGACGATAGAATTTAATAAACAAATATAACAGAAAATAACGATAACTAAGACAACAAAATACCACACAGAATAACAATAAGTAAAATACTAAATGTAACAGTAAGTAATAACGGTAAGAACAAGTATAACGGTATAAACGAATAACTGTAAGATATAAGGTATAAGCTATCGCAAAAGTATTCAACTATCTCTCAGGACGCTTCCTCAATGAATGGCGAAACGGGGTGCAATCCTGAGAGACGCGCCGGCGAAAAAGAGGGCGCTAGTGGTTTGTGTCGGCAAGGGTGCACTTCCGGTTGGTAACGCTAGTCCAAGTTATTGTAGGCGATTTTCGCACAAGGAAATCTTGTCCAACTTACAGCGGAAAGATTCACTCTCACTCTACCCCCGTCGTCGTATCGCAAAGAACAATTCAGTGTTCTCGCGCGTGTATAGTTTCGCAATCGTTCGGTGTCGGAGGGCTTTGCATGGCGCACTCGTTCGCCGCCGTGGTGCGCCATGCGCTTTTTAATTGCATGCTTCTGTAAGACGCTCTCGCGAGTCTTCTCCAATCTCACTCGTTGCACGATATTCCATGTTCGCGCCGCGGTTGTTGGGGCGGCGTCATGGCGATGCGACTACCGGTGTTCAATCGGGGAACTGCGGCCGTGTGTCGGATGGAGCGGTGGTTGCTCTCGACCAGGGTTAGGTCCTGCAGGTGGACGGGTTTTGGCGCTACGCGTTGGGGACAGCGGCATGCTCCTTCCACTGGTCGCTGTTGTGAGGCGCGCCGCCAGTTTGTGACGCGTTCTTGCTTCCGTTAGCCGGCAGGGGTGGACTGTTGCATTCATCTGCAGGGCCGTGCTCGAACCCTTGCCGAGCCCCGTGAGTTTTATCGCCTTGACGTCGCCCCAGCGACCGCGTAAGTCGCGGCATGGATATCGTGCTACGGTCGAAGGCGTGGGGGGCTCGCGAGAGCGCATTTAGCATGGCGTTGCTAAGTACATGACAGTGCGTTGTGTACTGCTCGACGATGTTGGCCAGCGATTGCGAATTCAGTAGTTTCGGTCGAAATATTGAAGACCTTATACCACTCCTTATAAAAAGGTCCATGAGTTTCTAAACTATAAAAAATGTTCGATAACAAAATCGTGATCTGTTCAATGCAAAGAAATTTAAGGGGAACACTTTTTTCCATAGAAATTTCCCCATTTTGCATGAATGTAAATGATTAAACAATACGGACCACATTTTACAGCAATAATTTATTGTATTAACAATTAAAATTTATTAGGTACTTTGTTTATAGATAAAATTGTAATTCAAAACGTTTCTTAATCACCTAAAGACCACATTTCACGTAGTGTTATTCGTATTTGTTACTAATATCTTAACAAAATATTAAAAATATATTATGAATCGTTGCAAACACGCTATAAATTTTTAAGAATAATCAAAAATCATAAACAATCTCATTAAGTACTAAGATATCGATAAATAATTTCATGTTGCGATAAAAATCGGCCGTGTCTGTATATTAAACAGCAATTAAACAGCGAATGCTAGTAATATTTTATTGCAATAATTTATTGCATAAACAATTAAAGTTTACCAGATTATAATTAATAAAGAAAAATAAAAGAATTTTACATTAAAAATAATATTTCAGTATAACAGAATAACGGTATTCCAGTAGTAAACAAGACTTCATGCATCGGTGGTTTTTTAACGATCTGCGCAACTCGGGAATAACCTCTGGAGCTCAGTTGTTGTCTGATTGTCATACCGTACACATATCCTGTCAATATGTTACCGAACATATTCTGACATATCGCGCGTATAGTACCGGGTTCGCGCGCGTACCCGCGGGTATCCGCGAGTGTTTTATCGTTTTTTAACGCGTGTGCTCGCGAGTGGTCACCAGCATTTCCACCTCTGTCTCCTGTATCCAGGGATAGTCATCGATAGACCCTAGTGCCGGTTAGTGAATATGTTCACGCATGGATTACTGCATGTTTTAAGAGTGTCTGCTTATTAATTAGTGAATATTCCGCGAGTGCTTCTTAATTAATTATCGCGAGCTTTCACGGATGTTTTTTTCGATTAATGCATGCTTACACGAATCTTTTTTTTCGATTAATTTACGTTTTCGCGAGTGCTTCTTTATTAGTTATCGCGAGTTTTCACGAATGTTTTTTTCGATTAACTTACGTTTTCGCGAGTGCTTCCTAATTAATTATCGCGAGTTTTCTCGAATGTTTTTTTCGAATAATGCATGCTTACACGAATCTTTTTTTCTCGATTAACTTACGTTTTCGCGAGTGCTTCCTAATTAATTATCGCGAGTTTTCACGAATGTTTTTTTCGATTAATGCATGCTTACGCGAATCTTTTTTTTTCGATTAATTTACGTTATCGCGAGTGTTTCCTAATTAATTTTCGCGAGTTTTCACGAATGTTTTTTTCGATTAATGCATGCTTACGTGAATCTTTTTTTTCGATTAATTTACGTTATCGCGAGTGTTTCCTAATTAATTTTCGCGAGGTTTCACGAATATTTTTTTCAATTAATGCATGCTTACGCGAATCTTTTTTTTCGATTAACTTACATTTTCGCGAGTGCTTCTTAATTAATTATCGCGAGGTTTCACGAATTTTTTTTTTCGATTAATGCATGCTTACGCGAATCTTTTTCTTCGATTAATTTACGTTTTCGCGAGTGCTTCTTTATTAATTATCGCGAGTTTTCACGAATGTTTTTTTCGATTAATGCATGCTTACGCGAATCTTTGTTTTCGATTAACTTACGTTTTCACGGGTGCTTCCTAATTAATTATCGCGAGTTTTCACGAATGTTTTTTTCGATTAATGCATGCTTACGCGAATCTTTTTTTTCGATTAATTTACGTTTTCGCGAGTGCTTCTTTATTAATTATCGCGAGTTTTCACGAATGTTTTTTTCGATTAACTTACGTTTTCGCGAGTGCTTCTTTATTAATTATCGCGAGTTTTCACGAATGTTTTTTTCGATTAACTTACGTTTTCGCGAGTGTTTCCTAATTAATTATCGCGAGTTTTCACGAATGTTTTTTTCGATTAATGCATGCTTACGCGAATCTTTTTTTTCGATTAATTTACGTTTTCGCGAGTGCTTCCTAATTAATTATCGCGAGTTTTCTCGAATGTTTTTTTCGATTAATGCATGCTTACGCGAATCTTTTTTTTTCAATTAATTTACGTTATCGCGAGTGTTTCCTAATTATTTATCGCGAGTTTTCACGAATGTTTTTTTCGATTAATGCATGCTTACGCGAACCTTTTTCTTCGATTAACTTACGTTTTCGCGAGTGCTTCTTTATTAATTATCGCGAGTTTTCACGAATGTTTTTTTCGATTAATGCATGCTTACGCGAATCTTTTTTTTCGATTAATTTACGTTATTGCGAGTGCTTCCTAATTAATTATCGCGAGTTTTCACGAATGTTTTTTTCGATTAATGCATGCTTACGCGAATCTTTTTTTTCAATTAATTTACGTTTTCGCGCGTGCTTCATAATTAATTATCGCGAGTTTTCACGAATGTTTTTTTCGATTAATGCATGCTTACGCGAATCTTTTTTTTCGATTAATTTACGTTATCGCGAGTGTTTCCTAATTATTTATCGCGGGTTTTCACGAATGTTTTTTTCGATTAATGCATGTTTACGCGAATCTTTTTTTTCGATTAACTAACGTTTTCGCGAGTGTTTCCTAATTAATTATCGCGAGTTTTCATGAATGTTTTTTCGATTAATGCATGCTTACGCGAATCTTGTTTTTCGATTAACTTACATTTTCGCGAGTGCTTCTTAATTAATTATCGGGAGTTTTCACGGATGTTTTTTTTCGATTAACTTACGTTTTCGCGAGTGCTTCCTAATTAATTATCGCGAGTTTTCACGAATGTTTTTTTCGATTAATGCATGCTTACGCGAATCTTTTTTTTCGATTAATTTACGTTATCGCGAGTGTTTCCTAATTAATTATCGCGAGTTTTCACGAATGTTTTTTTCGATTAATGCATGTTTACGCGAATCTTTTTTTTCGATTAATTTACGTTTTCGCGAGTGCTTCCTAATTAATTATTGCGAGTTTTCACGAATGTTTTTTTCGATTAATGCATGCTTACGCGAATCTTTTTTTCGATTAATTTACGTTATCGCGAGTGTTTCCTAATTAATTTTCGCGAGTTTTCACGAATGTTTTTTTCGATTAATGCATGCTTACGCGAATCTTTTTTTTCGATTAATTTACGTTATCGCGAGTGTTTCCTAATTAATTTTCGCGAGTTTTCACGAATGTTTTTTTCGATTAATGCATGCTTACGCGAATCTTTTTCTTCGATTAACTTACGTTTTCGCGAGTGCTTCCTAATTAATTATCGCGAGTTTTCACGAATGTTTTTTTCGATTAATTTACGTTATCGCGAGTGTTTCCTAATTAATTTTCGCGAGTTTTCAAGAATGTTTTTTTCGATTAATGCATGCTTACGCAAATCTTTTTTTTCGATTAATTTACGTTATCGCGAGTGTTTCCTAATTAATTTTCGCGAGTTTTCACGAATGTTTTTTTCGATTAATGCATGCTTACGCGAATCTTTTTTTTCGATTAATTTACGTTATCGCGAGTGTTTCCTAATTAATTTTCGCGAGTTTTCAAGAATGTTTTTTTCGATTAATGCATGCTTACGCGAATCTTTTTCTTCGATTAACTTACGTTTTCGCGAGTGCTTCCTAATTAATTATCGCGAGTTTTCACGAATGTTTTTTTCGATTAATGCATGTTTACGCGAATCTTTTTTTTCGATTAATTTACGTTATCGCGAGTGTTTCCTAATTAATTTTCGCGAGTTTTCACGAATGTTTTTTTCGATTAATGCATGCTTACGCGAATCTTTTTTTTTCGATTAATTTACGTTATCGCGAGTGTTTCCTAATTAATTATCGCGAGTTTTCACGAATGTTTTTTTCGATTATTGCATGCTTATGCGAATCATTTTTTTCGATTAATTTACGTTATCGCGAGTTTTCACGAATGTTTTTTTTCGATTAATGCATGCTTACGCGAATCTTTTCTTTTTCGATTAATTTACGTTATCGCGAGTGCTTCTTTATTAATTATCGCGAGTTTTCACGAATGTTTTTTTCGATTAACTTACGTTTTCGCGAGTGCTTCCTAATTAATTATCGCGAGTTTTCACGAATGTTTTTTTTCGATTAATGCATGTTAACGCGAATCTTTTTTCTTCGATTAACTTACGTTTTCGCGAGTGCTTCTTTATTAATTATCGCGAGTTATCACGAATTTTTTTTTTTCGATTGATGTTTGTTCTCGCAAATGCTTTAACGATTTAACTTTCGAATTTTTGAATGCTATATTGTATACGTGTTCGCGTGTATTTCTGTAATTACACATGTAATATTTTCTAAATTCTCGAGTACAATTGCATCTGTTTGTGTATGTTGTTTGCACAATCTTCTATATCCTCTTTTAAAACGAATCCCACTAAAGCTTTTGATTAAATATTTACAGAACGCTATGCAAAGAAGGATGACGGCCCGGTGAATTTGAACGAGAAACTACATTTTGGTGCCAGAACTAGAGGAGGCACGAGGATTGCTGCCGATTTCGAGCTGTTTCGGGGTGCCATAGCAGATTCTGCGATCGGTGAGTCGCATGCTTTACGATTCCTCCGGTCCCCAATCATGTCGTAGGATGAAAGGTCCGAAACGACACGGGGGCCGGTTGTATTTTACCACTTTTTAAGCGAGCATAGTGATCACGAATGTTATTGTACCTTAGTACAATAGCAATCGTAAATGTTACATTTTTATGGTACATTTCTTAGCTTAGAGTAGGGCTTTCTTGCACTTCACGCGTTAGAATTTTAATGTAACGTAAACAAAAGCTTAAAAAATTAAATGAGAATCTAGGTTTTCGAAATTTTGCTTATTATCAACTTTCATTTGCTTTCCTTGACCATCCGTAAAAACTTAAAGAAGTGCAAGAACGTATTGAGCGACAAGTAGATTCGAAAATCAAAGTATTAAATTGAATGAAACGCTTTAATATTCTTCGAGAATTTACTTTGATCTTCGAATCTCTTGATATTTAAATAAAATATTGCTCCGCTTATCGGAGTTGAGTATTGAATTAGATTTTTCTTTCTTTTTTCATTTTAACTTCATTTCTAAAGTTTTCATATCAAAACAAATTTATTCAATCGAGTCAATTGAAAGATAGGGTCAAGTTAGGATGTTAATTTCTGTTAATCACTTTTCTTTGCAAAATTTTCAGCAAGCGCGAAGAAAATAAGGTGGTATATAATAGTTGTTATACTATTTTATCACTATGCTCGCTAATTGTAATTGTTCATTGCATGCTTTGTGTTAAAATCGAAATATGTGAGTGGCATCTGCAAAATTATGCGCTAAATATTAAATAATATAAATAATTTTGAACAACTAATATCGATTTTAGAAATGATGGCACTCGCACATATCGATTTTTGCATGTTTTGCGTCTGTGCAACGTAATATATACAAACTGAACGTACAACGTTCGGGGATCTATCAGTATCCCTCAAACACAATTTTATGTTGCGATCGGGAATTAAAAATTTATTTCGCTTTGCAACAAAAGTAAAAACTTGGAGTTGCGAAATATAAGTATATTAAATAAATTAATCGTAGTAACGAAAACCTCGATTTAACTCTACATCTTAACATCATCTGAAAAAGAAATCTGTATCCAGCTCTTTAATAGTTTCGAATCGACAAAAATCGAACAGCATACTCGATAAATGCTGTAATCGATATTCAATATATCGTTTTAATCAGACTATTCGACAAACTTAAAGATTTTTGGCTGCAAACATATAAACTTTCATTGTTTAATTTCACTTTTCTGTATTCTATTGTATTCTATTCCAGTACATTCCAGCTACCTCATCATATTCCATTCTCGATTATTCCATTATACCCTCTTTTGTATTATATTAAATTAACCTAATATATTTTACTTTGTTACGTTGCGAATCTAAAAGCTTTCCATTCAATTATGAGCCACGAAAATTTCAGCGAAATCTCTTTTTCGAAGTCTTCGATCAAGTTCTTTCACTCGTAATTCATTTGGTTTTTTTTCGTGCTCACTCAATTTATTTTGGGAAATCAACACTTACTTCACTCAGCCTTTTAATATCTTGCAAATTACATATTAAGTATTATAGAACATACATATAAATTATTATTAAACAATCGAATGCATTTCAGACGAGTCTCGCTCGTTGCGTAGCCACCTCCTCTAGGTGAGACTCGGTAATTGACGTCGGTTTCCAAAGGATGCATGATCTTTGGAAATCTACGTCAAGCTAAGAGCTACGCATGGTTCGCGATTCAATTTAGAGTTTGCATATTTTTGCTCCCGGTCTTAAACCGATTGGAGAATGATTAAATTATTGAAATGTTTCCAACTTTTCTACAGTTTTTCTCATTTTTTCCGCAATCCGTCCGTCGCGGTTTATCATACCGCCAAATAACTTTTCCATACAAATTGGATTGATCCATTGTATGAACAAGTTATCGCGTAATGTACAAACTTTTTTTTACAGGTGTAAATATATGTTTTCCCATTTCAGGTATTTAATAGATCGATCTAATTTTATACCAAGTCTAATAAAAGCCTAACTTATGATATAAATTTCCCTCCCCAACTTACCCACTCAATTATCCGTACTATCGTATTTTGTCGTTCTTTGCATCGGGTGTACACCGGGGCTCTTACATTTTTCTCAACCTGATTCCATTCTGTTCTATCGCTGGTTAGTTCGTTTGGTTCCGGCCGTTTCCTTCTTTTTTACGTTTCCCCCCGTTGTTGCATTCCATGGAATGCTCCCCATTCCCTTATTCTTGTGGTGTTAGGATTACTGCCCTGATTTATACAGCGTAGCGCACCGGTACGCTTCGTAGGACTACGTGGGATGCATGCGACGTAGTTTCAATTAATCATAAGCTAGTTTAAGCATGTTAATCTTATTGTAGGCGGCTTTCCTACAAGGAAATCTTGCCCAACTTAAAGCGAAGAAACTCGCTTTCCCATTCCCCCCGCCGCCTTATCGTATAGAACAATTCAATGTTCTCGCGCGTGTATAGCTTCGCAATCGTTCGGTGTCGGAGGGCTTTGCATCGCGCACTCGCTCGCCGCCGTGGTGCGACATGCGCTTAACAATTCCATGCTTCTGTCAGACACTCTCGCGAGTCTTCACCAATCTCGCTCGTGTCACGATACTCCATGTTTGCGCCGCGATTGTTGGGGCGGCGGCATGTCGATGCGACTACCGGTGTTCGGCCGGGGAACTGCGGTTCTGCGTCGAAGGGAGCGGTGGTTGCTCCCGACCAGGATTAGGTCCTGCAGGTGGACGGGTCTCGGCGCTACGCGTTGGGGACAGCGGCATGCTCCTTCCACTGGTCGCCGTTGTGAGGCGTGCCGCCAGTTTGTGGTGCGTTCTTGCATCCGTTAGTCGGCAGGGGTGGACTGTTGCATCCATCTACAGGGCCGTGCTCGAACCCTTGCCGAGCTCCGTGAGTTTTATCGCCATGACGTCGCCCCAGCGACCGCGTAAGTCGCGGCATGGATATCGTGCCACGGTCGAAGGCGGGGGCGGCTCTCGAGAGCGCATTTAGCATGGCGTTGTTAAGTGCATGAGAGTGCGTTGTGCACTGCTCGACGATGTTGGCCAGCGATTGCGAACTCGGTAGATTCGGTCGCGTCGCGATTCTCAATTGCTCGCGTTTCCAACCGAACACTCACTTTGGGTGCTTTTCGGATCATTCTTTAATGATCAATCGATCATTGTATATAGTTTAGCGTTGCGAAATTAGAGTCACACCTTAGTTTTCCGTATCGATTTCCCTTTGCAGTGCACGATAGTTTTCAAGTGCATTTTAGCTTCATTTCATTCCATTCGCTTTAAGTTGAACAAGCTATCCTTGAATAGGATATCCGCCACTTAGGATTCAACGTCATTATAACCTGATGTGAGCCCGAAATTCGTTCTACACTTTATCAAACGCTGTCAAACTTTTATCTC
Organism: Tetrapedia diversipes; assembly: GCA_033822845.1. NCBI lineage: Eukaryota > Metazoa > Arthropoda > Insecta > Hymenoptera > Apidae > Tetrapedia > Tetrapedia diversipes. The sequence continues at coordinate 190,804 of JAOPTO010000887.1, forward strand.
TTATCTAACGTTAGAATCATAAATTACAGAAACGTAGAATGAATTTCAGACGAGTCTCGCTCGTTGCGTAGCCACCTCCCCTAGGTGAGACTCGGTAATTGACGTCGGTTTCCAAAGAATTCATGTTCTTTGGAAATCTACGTCAAGCTAAGAGCTACGCATGGTCCGCGATTCAATTTTTAGAGTTTTCATATTTTTGCTCCCGGTCTTAAACCGATTGGAGATTGATTGAAATATTAGAATCTTTCTAACTTTTGCACAATCACTAGCTTTTGTTCGTACTCCGTCCGTCGCGTGCAATGATACCGTCAAATAACTTATTCATACAAATTGGATTGATCCATTTGTATTAACAAGTTATCGCGTAATGTATAAACTTTTTTTACAGGTGTATACATTTGTTTTCCCATTTAAGATATTTAATTGCTCGATCTAATTTCATACCAAATTTAGCAAAATTTCATCTTCAACTTTCCCCCCCTCTTATGAATGCTATTGTATTTTGTCGTTCGTGGTACTGGTCGTGTACTGGGGCTCTTACATTACTCTCTCTCTCTCTCTCTCTCTCTCTCTGATTCCATTCTGTTCCGTCGCTGGTCAGTTCATTTGGTTGCGGCCGTTTCGTTCTGTTTTGCGTTTCCCACCGATATTGCTTTCCATGGAAAACTCCCTTTCCCTTATTCTTGTTGGGTTAAGGTTACAGCCCTGAATCCTACTCGGAGCGCTCCGATACACTTCGAAGGACAACGAGGGATGCGTGCGACGTACTTTTAATTAATCATAAGCTAGCTTAAGCATGTTAATCTTATTGTAGGCGATTTTCCTGCAAGGAAATCTTGTCCAACTTAAAGCGAAGAAACTTGCTTTCCCACCCCCACCCCCCGCCGCTTGATCGTAAAGAACAATTCAATGTTCTCGCGCGTATATAGTTTCGCAATCGTTCGGTGTCGGAGGGCTTTGCTTGGCGCACTCGCTCGTCGTCGTGGTGCGACATGCGCTCAATAATTCCATGCTTCTGTCAGACGCTCTCGCGAGTCTTCACCAATCTCGCTCGTGTCACGATACTCCATGTTCGCGCCGCGATTGTTGGGGCGGCGTCATGTCGATGCGACTACCGGTGTTCAGTCGGGGAACTGCGGTCCTGTGTCGAAGGGAGCGGTGGTTGCTCCCGACCTGGGTTAGGCGCTGCAGGTGGACGGGTCTCGGCGCTACGCGTTGGGGACAGCGGCATGCTCCTTCCACTGGTCGCCGTTGTAGGGCGTTCCGCCAGTTTGTGGAGCGTTCCCGCATCCGTTAGTCGGCAGGGGTGGACTGTTGCATCCATCTGCAGGGCCGTGCTCGAACCCTAGCTGGGCCCCGTGAGTTTTATCGCCATGGCGTCGCCCCAGCGACCGCGTAAGTCGCGGCATGGATGCCGTGACACGGTTGAAGGCGGGGGCGGCTCGCGAGAGCGCGTTTGGCATGCAATTATTAAGTGCATGAGAGTGCGTTGTGCACTGTTCGACGATGTTGGCCAGCGATTGCGAACTCGGTGGTTTCGGTCGCGCCGCGACTTTTAATTGCTCGCGTTTATTACCGAACACCCACTTTGGGTGGTTTTCGGATCACTTTTTAATGATCAATCGATCATTGCGTATAGTTTAGTGTTGCGAAGTTAGAGTCACACCTTAGCTTTCCGTATCGAACTCCCTTTCCAATGCACGATAGTTCTGAAGTGCATATTAGCTTCACTTTCTTGCATTCGCTTTAAGTTGAACAAGCGTATCCTTGAATGGGATATCCGCCACTTAGGATTCAACGTCATTATAACCTGATGTGAGTCCGAAATTCGTTCTACACTTTATCAAACGCTGTCAAACTTTCATCTCTTATCTAACGTTAGAATCATAAATTACAGAAACGTAGAATGAATTTCAGACGAGTCTCGCTCGTTGCGTAGCCACCTCCCCTAGGTGAGACTCGGTAATTGACGTCGGTTTCCAAAGGATGCATGATCTTTGGAAATCTACGTCAAGCTAAGAGCTACGCATGGTTCGCGATTCAATTTAGAGTTTGCATATTTTTGCTCCCGGTCTTATACCGATTGGAGAATGATTAAATTATTGAAATGTTTTCAACATTTCTACAGTTTTTCTCATTTTTTCCGCAATCCGTCCGTCGCGGTTTATCATACCGCCAAATAACTTTTCCATACAAATTGGATTGATCCATTGTATGAACAAGTTATCGCGTAATGTACAAACTTTTTTTTACAGGTGTAAATATATGTTTTCCCATTTCAGGTATTTAATAGATCGATCTAATTTTATACCAAGTCTAATAAAAGCCTAACTTATGATATAAATTTCCCTCCCCAACTTACCCACTCAATTATCCGTACTATCGTATTTTGTCGTTCTTTGCATCGGGTGTACACCGGGGCTCTTACATTTTTCTCAACCTGATTCCATTCTGTTCTATCGCTGGTTAGTTCGTTTGGTTCCGGCCGTTTCCTTCTTTTTTACGTTTCCCCCCGTTATTGCATTCCATGGAATGCTCCCCATTCCCTTATTCTTGTGGTGTTAGGATTACAGCCCTGATTTATACAGCGTAGCGCACCGGTACGCTTCGTAGGACTACGTGGGATGCATGCGACGTAGTTTCAATTAATCATAAGCTAGTTTAAGCATGTTAATCTTATTGTAGGCGGCTTTCCTACAAGGAAATCTTGCCCAACTTAAAGCGAAGAAACTCGCTTTCCCATTCCCCCCGCCGCCTTATCGTATAGAACAATTCAATGTTCTCGCGCGTGTATAGCTTCGCAATCGTTCGGTGTCGGAGGGCTTTGCATCGCGCACTCGCTCGCCGCCGTGGTGCGACATGCGCTTAACAATTCCATGCTTCTGTCAGACACTCTCGCGAGTCTTCACCAATCTCGCTCGTGTCACGATACTCCATGTTTGCGCCGCGATTGTTGGGGCGGCGGCATGTCGATGCGACTACCGGTGTTCGGCCGGGGAACTGCGGTCCTGCGTCGAAGGGAGCGGTGGTTGCTCCCGACCAGGGTTAGGTCCTGCAGGTGGACGGGTCTCGGCGCTACGCGTTGGGGACAGCGGCATGCTCCTTCCACTGGTCGCCGTTGTGAGGCGTGCCGCCAGTTTGTGGTGCGTTCTTGCATCCGTTAGTCGGCAGGGGTGGACTGTTGCATCCATCTACAGGGCCGTGCTCGAACCCTTGCCGAGCTCCGTGAGTTTTATCGCCATGACGTCGCCCCAGCGACCGCGTAAGTCGCGGCATGGATATCGTGCCACGGTCGAAGGCGGGGGCGGCTCTCGAGAGCGCATTTAGCATGGCGTTGTTAAGTGCATGAGAGTGCGTTGTGCACTGCTCGACGATGTTGGCCAGCGATTGCGAACTCGGTATTTTCGGTCGCGTCGCGATTCTTAATTGCTCGCGTTTTCTACCGAACACCCACTTTGGGTGATTTTCGGATTATTTTTTAATGATCTGTCGATCATTGCGTATAGTTTAGTGTTGCGAAGTTAGAGTCACATCTTAGTTTTCCGAATCGTATTCCCTTTCCAATGCACGACAGTTTTCAAGTGCATCTTAGCTTCATTTCATTCAATTCGCTTTAAGTTGAGCAATCGTATCCTTGAATTGGATATCCGCCAACTTAGGATTCAACATCATTGTAATCTCATGTGTGTCCGAAATTCATTCTACACTTTAACAAACGCTTTCAATTTTCATCTTTTATCTAACGTTAGATTCATAAATAGTAGAAACGTAGAATGAATTTCAGACGAGTCTCGCTCGTTGCGTAGCCACCTCCCCTAGGTGAGACTCGGTAATTGACGTCGGTTTCCAAAGGATGCATGATCTTTGGAAATCTACGTCAAGCTAAGAGCTACGCATGGTTCGCGATTCAATTTAGAGTTTGCATATTTTTGCTCCCGGTCTTAAACCGATTGGAGAATGATTAAATTATTGAAATGTTTTCAACTTTTCTACAGTTTTTCTCATTTTTTCCGCAATCCGTCCGTCGCGGTTTATCATACCGCCAAATAACTTTTCCATACAAATTGGATTGATCCATTGTATGAACAAGTTATCGCGTAATGTACAAACTTTTTTTTACAGGTGTAAATATATGTTTTCCCATTTCAGGTATTTAATAGATCGATCTAATTTTATACCAAGTCTAATAAAAGCCTAACTTATGATATAAATTTCCCTCCCCAACTTACCCACTCAATTATCCGTACTATCGTATTTTGTCGTTCTTTGCATCGGGTGTACACCGGAGCTCTTACATTTTTCTCAACCTGATTCCATTCTGTTCTATCGCTGGTTAGTTCGTTTGGTTCCGGCCGTTTCCTTCTTTTTTACGTTTCCCCCCGTTATTGCATTCCATGGAATGCTCCCCATTCCCTTATTCTTGTGGTGTTAGGATTACAGCCCTGATTTATACAGCGTAGCGCACCGGTACGCTTCGTAGGACTACGTGGGATGCATGCGACGTATTTTCAATTAATCATAAGCTAGTTTAAGCATGTTAATCTTATTGTAGGCGGCTTTCCTACAAGGAAATCTTGCCCAACTTAAAGCGAAGAAACTCGCTTTCCCATTCCCCCCGCCGCCTTATCGTATAGAACAATTCAATGTTCTCGCGCGTGTATAGCTTCGCAATCGTTCGGTGTCGGAGGGCTTTGCATCGCGCACTCGTTCGCCGCCGTGGTGCGACATGCGCTTTTTAATTGCATGCTTCTGTAAGACGCTCTCGCGAGTCATCTCCAATCTCACTCGTTGCACGATATTCCATGTTCGCGCCGCGGTTGTTGGGGCGGCGTCATGGCGATGCGACTACCGGTGTCCAGTCGGGGAACTGCGGCGCTGTGTCGGATGGAGCGGTGGTTGCTCTCGACCGGGGTTAGGTCCTGCAGGTGGACGGGTCCCGCGCGTTACGCGTTGGGGGACAGCGGCATGCTCCTTCCACTGGTCGCCGTTGTGGGGCGCGCCGCCAGTTTGTGGCCCGTTCCTGCATCCGTTAGTCGGCAGGGGTGGACTGTTGCATCCATCTGTAGGGCCGTGCTCGAACCCTAGCTGAGCCCCGTGAGTTTTATCGCCATGGCGTCGCCCCAGCGACCGCGTAAGTCGCGGCATGGATGCCGTGACACGGTTGAAGGCGGGGGCGGCTCTCGAGAGCGCATTTCGCATGCAATTATTAAGTGCATGAGAGTGCGTTGTGCACTGTTCGACGATGTTGGCCAGCGATTGCGAACTCGGTAGTTTCGGTCGCGCCGCGATTTTTAATTGCTCGCGTTCATTACCGAACACCCACTTTGGGTGGTTTTCGGATCATTTTTTAATGATCAACCGATCATTCCATATAGTTTAGCGTTGCGAAATTAGAGTCACACCTTAGTTTTCCGTATCGATTTCCCTTTGCAGTGCACGATAGTTTTCAAGTGCATTTTAGCTTCATTTCATTCCATTCGCTTTAAGTTGAACAAGCTATCCTTGAATAGGATATCCGCCACTTAGGATTCAACGTCATTATAACCTGATGTGAGTCCGAAATTCGTTCTACACTTTATCAAACGCTGTCAAACTTTTATCTCTTATCTAACGTTAGAATCATAAATTACAGAAACGTAGAATGAATTTCAGACGAGTCTCGCTCGTTGCGTAGCCACCTCCCCTAGGTGAGACTCGGTAATTGACGTCGGTTTCCAAAGGATGCATGATCTTTGGAAATCTACGTCAAGCTAAGAGCTAAGCATGGTTCGCGATTCAATTTAGAGTTTGCATATTTTTGCTCCCGGTCTTAAACCGATTGGAGAATGATTAAATTATTGAAATGTTTTCAACTTTTCTACAGTTTTTCTCATTTTTTCCGCAATCCGTCCGTCGCGGTTTATTATACCGTCAAATAACTTATCCATACAAATTGGATTGATCCATTTGTATGAACAAGTTATCGCGTAATGTAAGAACTTTTTTTACAGGTGTACATATTTCTTTTCCCATTTCAGATATTTAATTGATCGATCTAATTTTATACCAAGTCTAATAAAAACCTCACTTATGATATAAATTTCCCTCCCCAACTTACCCACTCAATTATCCGTACTATCGTATTTTGTCGTTCTTTGCAACGGGTATACACCGGGGCTCTTACATTTTTCTCAACCTGATTCCATTCTGTTCTATCGCTGGTTAGTTCGTTTGGTTGCGGCCGTTTCGTTCCTTTTTACGTTTCCCCCCGTAATTGCATTCCATGGAATGCTCCCCATTCCCTTATTCTTGTGGTGTTAGGATTACAGCCCTGAGTTATACAGCGTAGCGCACCGGTACGCTTCGTAGGACTACGTGGGATGCATGCGACGTAGTTTCAATTAATCATAAGCTAGTTTAAGCATGTTAATCTTATTGTAGGCGGCTTTCCTACAAGGAAATCTTGCCCAACTTAAAGCGAAGAAACTCGCTTTCCCATTCCCCCCCGCCGCCTTATCGTATAGAACAATTCAATGTTCTCGTGCGTGTATAGCTTCGCAATCGTTCGGTGTCGGAGGGCTTTGCATCGCGCACTCGCTCGCCGCCGTGGTGCGACATGCGCTTAACAATTCCATGCTTCTGTCAGACACTCTCGCGAGTCTTCACCAATCTCGCTCGTGTCACGATACTCCATGTTTGCGCCGCGATTGTTGGGGCGGCGGCATGTCGATGCGACTACCGGTGTTCGGCCGGGGAACTGCGGTTCTGCGTCGAAGGGAGCGGTGGTTGCTCCCGACCAGGATTAGGTCCTGCAGGTGGACGGGTCTCGGCGCTACGCGTTGGGGACAGCGGCATGCTCCTTCCACTGGTCGCCGTTGTGAGGCGCGTCGCCAGTTTGTGGCGCGTTCTTGCATCCGTTAGTCGGCAGGGGTGGACTGTTGCATCCATCTACAGGGCCGTGCTCGAACCCTAGCTGGGCCCCGTGAGTTTTATCGCCATGGCGTCGCCCCAGCGACCGCGTAAGTCGCGGCATGGATGCCGTGACACGGTTGAAGGCGGGGGCGGTTCGCGAGAACGCATTTGGCATGCAATTATTAAGTGCATGAGAGTGCGTTGTGCACTGTTCGACGATGTTGGCCAGCGATTGCGAACTCGGTAGATTCGGTCGCGCCGCGATTTTTAATTGCTCGCGTTTATTACCGAACACCCACTTTGGGTGGTTTTCGGATCATTTTTTAATGATCAACCGATCATTCCATATAGTTTAGCGTTGCGAAATTAGAGTCACACCTTAGTTTTCCGTATCGATTTCCCTTTGCAGTGCACGATAGTTTTCAAGTGCATTTTAGCTTCATTTCATTCCATTCGCTTTAAGTTGAACAAGCTATCCTTGAATAGGATATCAGCCACTTAGGATTCAACGTCATTATAACCTGATGTGAGTCCGAAATTC